>VZRH01007244.1:300346-357640 GCA_013397555.1 Urocynchramus pylzowi | reverse complement strand
GTCTCTCCCGGTTCTTCCCCCGTCCCGTCCTTTCCGCCCCGCCGACGGCAGCATGAGTGTGGTGGAGCATGTGCGCGAGATGGCGGCCGCCGGGCTGCACTCGAACGTGCGGCTGCTCAGCGGGCTGCTCCTCACCATGAGCGGCAACAACCCGTGAGTGCCCCGCCGGCAGGGGGCGCGCGGGGCGCGGGGCGTGAGGGAGCGGGGCCGCTCCTGGGCTGTCCCTGCCCTTGTTCTGTCCTTGTTCTGTCCCTGCCCTGTCCCTGTCCCTGCCCTGTCCCTGCCCTGTCCCTGTCCCTGTCCTGTCCTCCGCCCCTGTCCCTGCCGGGGATGGAGCCCGCCTCTGTTCGGGTATCAGCATCAGCACCCGCTACAACACGGGTGTCCTGGCAGAGAATCATAGAATCACCGAAGGGACCTTGAAGATTGTTTTGTTTCACCCCTCCTGCCTTGGGCAGGGACACCTTTCACTATCCCACGTTGCTCCAAGCCCTGTGTAGCCTGGCCTTGGGCACTTCCCAGGATGGGGCAGCCACAGATTCTCTGGGCGACTTGTGCCAGGGCCTTCCTACTCTCACAGGGAAGAATTTTTCTATAATCCAATCTAAACCTGCCCTCTGTCAGTATGAAGGCATTCCCCCTTGTCCTGGCACTCCAGGCCCTTGTAAATTGTCTCTCTCCATGCTTTTTGTTGGCTCCCTTCTGGTCCTGGAAGGCCACAGTTGGGTCATTTGGTCTGCACACATATTAGGAGTTTTATTAAGGGGGTTTTTATAATGTAGGAACAGGGATTAGGACCAGAAGAGCTGTACAAGGAGCTGGGTTGCCTTTTAAACTTGAGTCCAAACAAAACTCTGTTCTGAAATTTGAACAGGTGAAATGCTGGATCCTTACCTAGAAAAAGGTGAATGAATCCTAGGGGAAAGTTGATGCAGTGTAATGGATGTTTACAGCCTGTGGCTTGTGTCAGAAAGGAGGGGAGCAGTGCCCAAACAGCCAAACACTGAGCTGCTGTTGCTGATGAGGTGTCAGGAGTGGCTGTTGTATTTGTTTGTTTACAGATAAAGGAAATTGGTGAGATAAGCCCTGTGTGAGGAGTCAGTGCTGTTACTCAGTGATCCTTCCAGTGCAATGAAGAAGCTGCAGCAGTTGGAAGTTGAAGCCAGACAAACCAAAGCTACAAATACTTTGTTTCTGTAAGGTTTTGATTCTTTTGCAGCCATCTGAACTCAGCCTTTTTGTCTCCATGTCTTCCAGGGAGCTGTTCTCTCCCTCTCAGAAGTACCAACTCCTTGTCTATCATGCAGACTCCCTCTTCCATGACAAGGAGTACAGAAATGCTGTCAGCAAGTACACCATGGCCTTACAGCAGAAAAAAGCCTTAAGTAAAACCTCCAAAGTCAGGCCTTCTACTGGGAATGCTGCATCAACACCCCAAAGCCAGGTATTTAAGAACTGATAATGTGCTGCATCAAGTGATCACGTTCCCCCTTCCATTTAATGTTGCTGACCCAGTATTCACAGAGTCACCGAGGCTGGAAAAGATCCATAAGACTGAATCCCTGCCAAGTCCATCACTAACCACATCCCTGAGCATCACCTTTACATGTCTCTTAACCACCTTATATTGTGCATTTATCATGTCAAATAAACCTGACATTTAAGGCTGATTAGTTGGATAATATCTGTGGTGTTTTCTAATGCAAAACTTAAAATGGTCTCCAGCATGAAATTTTTCTGTTTGTGTTCACCATACTTTCAATTTGAAGACAGGAACAATGTGAACTAGCAGTGAGTTGCATTGTTAACTTACATGCACCAGCTATTTTTCAACACAGTATAAATATTTATGAGGAAACCTTATTAAGATTTTCATACCTGATTAAACCAACATCGTATTTAAATATTTCTTTTTTGTTTCAGTGTTTACCATCAGAAATTGAAGTGAAATACAAAATGGCTGAATGTTACACAATGCTGAAGCAAGATAAAGATGCCATTGCTATTCTTGATGGGATTCCTTCCAGGCAGAGAACTCCAAAGGTGAATTCTGGCAGGTTTTTGTCACAGCCTAGTGTATCTCTAGGGCAGAACATATTATATAGGTTTAATGACATTATGTCTTTTTCATTAGTTAGATATTGTTTGGTAGCATTTCCTAATCTTAAATTAGCTGATTTGGACCCTTTTATTTAAAATCATACCAATTTTGTATTTCCTGTGTTGGAAAGAATTTAAAGAAAAAATGAAGGAGCGAAATGTTTTGTGCATCTTTATTAACTTCTTGTCTAGTTGGAGCAATGCCAAATCCTTGAAAGGCTGGAGACTTTGGCAAGTAGAAAGTTTGCTAATGCTCCATCTTTTAAAATCTTTTAATCCTTTTCAACAACAGTTTAGATAATGTTAAATATTTAGATCCCTTTGTGGTCTGCAGTGCCAAATCTGTGGAGTCTTTGCTCACTGGCTCTGTTACTCAGAAGGGCTTAAAAGATTAACACATCAGATCAGTCAACTGTGTTTCATATTAAATTGTCCTAAAAGTGTGCATGGCTTAAACTCCAGTTACTGTCAGAGTGTTCTGACCAACTTGCAGAACAGAAAAAGAAGAAAAGATTAAGAAGAGCAAACTTTTTGCCTATATAGGCCAGTAAATGGAAGTGCTGCAGCAGAAACCAGCTACTTGTGTTGTGAGGAGCTCAGATAATTTCTGTTCTTTGGTCAGTCATGGCTTCATTCAGAAGCTGAATGGAAACTTTCTTTGACTTGCTAAGCTAATTCAAACACTTCCATGGACACAGGGAGATTGCTGGAAGGGACTGATTAATGGATGTACAGATCCTTCTTGGCATCATGTATGAGCACTTACCCATCTTTTCACTTCTTTGCTGCAAAACAAAAATTTCAAGGTGCACTGTGCATGAACAAAAGAATGTATATTTTATTTCTGTACTCAGAAGGAAGCCACAGTTTGCATTTTGTACTATATGGTACCTGGAGTGTTCTCAGAAATGCAGGTTATGTTGTCTTCTGCCCAGAACAGAGGCAGGCAGACTTGAAGACAGAGTTGTGACCTTTCTTAGTGATTCTTTCTCCTTCCTCACACCTGACTGTCCCCACTTTCTGTTGTCTGCAGATCAATATGATGCTGGCAAATCTCTACAAGAAGGCGGGCCAGGAGCGCTCCTCAGTGACGAGCTACAAAGAGGTGCTGAGGCAGTGCCCCTTGGCCCTGGATGCCATCCTAGGTGGGTGTCTGCACTCTGTCAGCACTGCAGTGTTCAGCCCTGTTAAAATTTTAATTACACTTCTGTAATCACTTCTGTAACTGTCTTGCATTTGCATGTCATAACCACATCATAGAAATTGTAGCAAGCCCTGTAACCAGCTGCTTGTGCTTGTCAAGGGACGGAGTTTCTGCTCCTCAGACAGTTTGTATCAAAAGCAGTTTTGGGTGCTTGAACTGATGTGTGAACCCCTCCAAACAGGCTTGCTCTCGCTGTCGGTGAAGGGAGCAGAAGTGGCCTCCATGACCATCAACATAATCCAGAGCATTCCCAACTTGGATTGGCTCTCCGTGTGGATCAAGGCATATGCCTTTGTGCACACTGGAGACAATACCAGAGCAATAAACACCATTTGGTAAGAGTTGGAAGAACGTGGTGCAATCAAATCATATACAAATCCTTATCTATAATGATATGCAAAATGTATTTTTTAAATAACAGGCATTTTTTTTCCATTTAAGCTCTTTAGAGAAGAAGTCATTGCTGAGGGATAATGTGGACTTGCTGGGGAGCTTAGCAGACCTGTACTTCAGAGCTGGAGATAATAAAAACTCTATCCTAAAATTTGAACAAGCACAAATGCTGGATCCTTACCTAATAAAAGGTGAGTAAATCCTGAGAGAAGGTTGACCTGAAGAGTAACAGCTACATGCAGTGGAACATTGTATATTGTTTACCCAGCTTTCAGTTCAGAATTGACATTTAGAAGCTGCATGTCTTGAATCCTTCTAGGTAGTTTCACAGTTTAAAGTAGGTGTTTGTGGTTTTTGTGGCTTTTTTTTCTTGTGAATGAGCTTTCTGTTTCTTGAGGATTGATCCTCCCAACGTGTCTCTTTAGGGATGGATGTTTATGGTTACTTATTGGCACGTGAGGGTCGGCTGGAGGATGTGGAGAACCTGGGCTGCCGGCTCTTCAACATTTCTGACCAACATGCAGAGCCCTGGGTTGTGTCTGGGTGAGTTGTGTTCTTTCCTTTCTCACCTCAGCTCTGGATTTGCTGAATGTGGTGGGTTACAGCTGACACAGAGGATTTTCAGCTTGCTTTGTTCGAAAGGTGCTTTTCTATCCTGTCTGTTCTGTTCTTGGGTAACTTATATTAATATAATTTATATAAATATCTATTGTGTTTGTTTGTTGTGTGTTAAATCTCTTAGAGTTACACACCCGTGCAATACCAACAATATATTAAATAGTAACAGTTTTAACATCTATACTGGGGTTTTTTAAATTTCTGAAGAAGTTTTTTTCTTAACTTCAAATACAAGAAGTTCAAATCCCCCATGACTGCACGCAGGCACCGCAGGCACCGCAGGCAGGGCGTGTTTCCAATCCCTCTCCTTTTTCTGTAGGTGTCACAGTTTCTACAGCAAACGATACTCCCGTGCCTTGTACCTGGGAGCCAAAGCTATCCAGCTGAACAGCAACAGTGTCCAGGCCCTGCTGCTGAAGGGAGCTGCCCTGCGCAACATGGGCCGCGTGCAGGAGGCCATCATCCACTTCAGGGAGGCCATCAGGCTGGCACCCTGCCGCCTGGACTGCTACGAGGGTGAGCCCCGGCTGCACCCTCACAGCTGCTCTCTGTGAGGGCTGGTGCCGTGCTGATGGTGAGGCAAGGGAATGGACAGCAGTTCTTTCCTCCTGTAAATAATTGTTACCCCAAACCTACCAGGTGATCAGGCGAGGAATGCGAGAGAACGCGTGGGTTTGTAAGAATGATGTTCAAAAAAGGGCGTTGTTGGTTTTTGTGTTGTTTGATCTGGAGGTAAACAAATCTGGGTGTTTTGAGCAGCCCACTTTTGGACGATGACGTTAACTGATGGTTAGTTCTGCTGTGAGCTTTGTTTTGTCATATTTGTTTAAATATTTAAATCTGGCTGATCTCAACAGCAGCTTCAAGTAGTGAAGAGTCCAGGTGAAGTATTAATTCACTCAGTATTGGAATTGGACAAAAACGTTAGATTAGGTGTACTTAGGGTTGGAGGTTTTTTCAGTGGCTGACCATTAGTAAACATCAAGTCAGTTATCTGTAGAATGAGTATGTTGACAAGCATAGATTCACTTTCTCCATTACAATTTGTATTTGCTCATTGGCGTGTCAGCTGTTCAGCACCCGAGTGCTGCTAAGTGCAAATAATAGTGGAGGGCAGAGTGCCTGTGGTGCTGACTCAAACCCTGAAGTGTTTCCATCTGACATCACCAGGTCTCATCGAGTGTTACCTGGCATCCAACAGCATCCGTGAAGCCATGGTGATGGCAAACAACGTGTACAAAACCCTGGGGGCAAATGCACAGACCCTCACCCTGTTGGCCACTGTCTGCCTGGAGGACCCAGTCACTCAAGAAAAGGCAAAAACATTGCTGGACAAAGCTCTCACCCAAAGACCTGACTACATTAAAGCTGTGGTAAAGAAAGCAGAACTTCTCAGTAAGTTCCTTTTTCCCCTGTGTTGGTTTGTTTAAAGATACCTTTGTACATGGAAGGGTGTTCTGGAGCCACATCCGTGTGAAGGGTGTGACAGTGATGATACAGTCCAGGGGTTTATCAGTCCTATCCTGAAGGAAAAATCACAGGAATTAATTGCATCCAGCAGGTGATATTACACTTCAAGCAATTGCAAACAAAAGTGTTTTGACTTCAAAGTAGATGTAATTGTGAATGTAACAGCTATTGTGACAAAAAGTCATTGTTTAGAGTTAATCTTGCAAGGAGTAGAGCACTGCTCTACTGACAGGTCTAGGGGGACAAATAGCCTTGTGTTGGGATGACCATGAACACTATGACTTTTTATAGATTTGTCTCAGCTATTGATTAAAACAGTGGTTTTGCCTGTGAACAGGCAGGGAGCAGAAGTATGAAGATGGGATTGCCTTGCTGAGGAATGCCCTGGCCAACCAGAGTGACTGTGTCCTGCACCGCATCCTGGGGGACTTCCTGGTGGCTGTCAACGAGTACCAGGAAGCCATGGACCAGTACAGCATAGCCCTGAGGTAAAGCACACCCTGGGACTGCAGGAGGTTTATGAGAACCAGTCATCAGTTTCACTGAGTAAAAAGATGAGCTACTGATTGATTAGGATGAGAATCAGAGTTGGCTTTGTATCATTCTCCCTTAAAATAACAAAACCACACAAATGACTCCCTGCTCATGAATTGGTTGGTCTTAAGATTTCAAACTGAGAAGTGCAAAATGGGACTGTATTAATGCTAAATATGTCACTAGGCTTGTGATTCCTTGACTAACAAAAGGATTAAGGCATGGAATTATTTATAGTTATTAATTATTTTATAGTCAGACTTTAGGATCCATTCCTTTGCACTATATTCCTTTGCATATAAAAATGAACTGTTTGATAAATTTAAATAGCATGATTCAACTTAACATAATCTAAATGCTATTTTAGGGTGTTACTTTTTAAAATATTCCCATATTTTGATTACAACGTCTTCAATTTGCCTTAAATCCAGCACTTTATGTCCCCTGCAAACTTGCATAGCTTAAATGGGTCAGCTGGTTTTTGCCTGCATAGATTATATTTAGCCAGAGTCATTTAAATTTTTACTGCTTCCATGTTACTTTATAATTAGTATTGTTGGGAGAGGTGACTAAGTTTTCTGGAAGAGTGGGATGTTTAGATAAACGTGTTCTTGGGGAACAGAACTGTTTTATAAAGAGGTTTAAGACAGTGTTACAGCAGCTCAGGGGGAAGTTGCATCATCATCTAAAATAAGCTTCCTGATGATGTTAAACAGGAAATGCAGACAACAGGATGAGATTTTATTGTTACACTGAGGCCACAAAGAGGAAAAAAGTTTCAAGACAAGGCTTTATTTTTCTTCCTTTCTTCAGTTTGGATCCAAATGATCAGAAGTCACTGGAAGGATTGCAGAAAATGGAAAAAGAGGAAAGTCCAACAGATGCCACCCAGGAAGAAGATGTGGATGACATGGAGGGAAGTGGAGAAGAGGGGGACTTGGAAGGCAGTGACAGTGAAGCAGCTCAGTGGGCAGATCAAGAACAGTGGTTTGGGATGCAGTAAAAGCCTCCTGCTGCTTGTTTTGGCACTTGAACACACCACTAGGGCCACTCTTCTTATAAGAAAAGAAACTATGATTTTTTTTCAGTAACAATGGACTTTTTTTTGTTTTAATAGACTTTGAAAGCAATTAATAGTTCTGTACATCTCAATACTGTGGCGATTCTTGATGCTTCTTATTTATTAAGTGTCAGGGACTAACTGCATCCAAGGTTATTTGCAACTTTCATTTTGAAAAATTTCTCCTAAAAAATCTAAAACCATCAGAATCTGAGGTGTGTAATGAGCCTGTTGTTCGTGATGAAAACAATGTCTGAGTTCTGTCCAGGGCTGAGTGTGCTTGGACAAGTTGTAAATACAGTGGTTTGTACTCCTTTGTGGGAAAGGCCTTGCTCATTTGTGTGCAGCCATTTGAGTCTGGGGGAGCTACGTGAGTGTGGCTGAAAGCAGCACTTTTCTTTTGCTGTGTTTGTTGAATTAATTTGTCTTTTTCTAGGGCATTACCTGTGCTGTCCAGGATAATTTTGGGACAATAGGCAACTTGGACTTGTTGAACACTTTTTGTAGCTGATTTCTCTGTGTACAGAATTGAGCCAGTGGGGGGAGAATTAAAGTCATTTCTTCAACCCTTACTAAACCCTGCAATCAAAGTCTGTACATGAACATTTATTTTAAAATGCAGTTTAGTTTTATTTCAGTATGTTCCTGGAAGGTTTTGCAGCAGTGACTCAAAGCACTTTACATTCTGTGTACAGCACTGACATTTAAAATGCTATAAAAAGAATTAATCCATCTTCCCTTGCACTGCTGAAGAAATGTTAAATTATGCAAATACACATGTTGTCCTGGTTTTTCCGTGTTTCTATACATCTGGCTTTGTCAGGTAATTTTTGAATTCATGTCTTTTTCCCTCACCTTTTGAAGCAAATTTGCTTCATGTACAAATTTCCAACCTCAGCATTTCAAGGGTGAACTGCTTTGGGTAATCTAGAAACTGTTTCAGTTCTGTGGGCTTGATGTGTGGGAAGAGGAATTACTTATTTTTCTTACGGTTCTGATTTCCTTAGCCTTTACCAAAATGTGGTTTTATAATCTTTATATCAAGAGTTTAATTCTTTTTGTATTTATTTTGTTACCACAGGTATGCTGGAGCACACAGACTTTTTAGAAAGCTAAAAAAATAGTTTTGAGTATCAGTTGGAGGAAAAATGGCTGTTTGTTACAAACACATGACATGGAAAAGAAGCTTCTCCCTGAAAGGCAGATAAGAGAAAAATATCCCTCTGTGATGTTGTATCAAAAATGCACAACAAAAGAGGCAGATTATTGTCTGTTTTGGAAATGTTCTGGTGTGTCATGGCTTACAAAGCAGGAGTCCAATAGTTCATACATTTAAGAAAAGAAAACAGCTGCTTGTCTGTTCTCTCTGGAATTCTGTGGGCTTTGGAGTTTCCAAAATACCGAACTGGGTTATGGTTCTTTGAAGGTGGTAGGGGAAGAGCAGCAAAGCAGAGCTGTCGTGGCAGTTGGGTTGGCATAAGCTGCTCCTGCTCTTCCAGTGAGCAGATTCACCAAATGTGTAACATCTCAGGGAGAGCAGGTATTTCATTAATGGCTTTCTTGCAGATGAGAGGCCTCGTCCTGTTCATCTCTTTGCCGTTGCTGTGGGATGCTGTGAATGGATTTCAGCTCATCACATGTCTCATAACAGAACAAACGTGCAAGATACTCAAAGCATCTATTTTTATATAAAAACCCTTTGTTTTCTCCTCACACTCAGCATTCACCAGCTGAGAGCTGGGTAGGTACATTAGCCTTCTAGTTGTATTCCAGACCTCTGCTGAGAATGGAAATTGAGTTGTTTGTGTTACTGAACTAAAGACAGGATACATTTAATTGTGATGAGGAGTATATGAGGTACGTGCTGTATTTTTCAGCCATTTTATTCTAATGGTTCCTTTAAATAGGTCATTCATTTCAGGTGGAAACCACTGGCTTTGCACATTTCTCTGAAGTATTTACATAGAAGAGGAAACTGGAGAGCCACAGTTCTATTGAAACCATTCTGTAGAGTGTTTGTAGATAATCTGATAATCTCTGCTTTTAGAACAGGCAGGAAACTAAAACTACTTCAAGATGAGTCCTTGGGTGCAGCTTGAGCAAACAAGTCCAGGCACAGCTCAGAACACCTTGAGATGGCTGTTAGAAGTGATTTGTATCCTCACAGCTTTGGTTTTCTGAGAACTTGGTTCCTTACTGAAAATGAGAAGTTGTGAGTCTGCAGATGAAGCCTGGTGAGTACCTGATGTGTTGGGCTTACGTAGCTGTGTGTGATCTTTGCTAAGAGTTGCACTGTGGCTGTGGAACTGTGAGGTGCCATACATGTTGAGATTGCATAGAGAGATATATTTGGCCCTCACTTCAGAATTCTAGAGGGATTCTGCTTGCCTATTAATGAGCCTTCATAACTGCTTTAATTTTAGAATGTGATCTCTGGTTCTGCAGAGGTCTGGTACTCTCCAGTGCAGTTACAGGCATTTAGTTCAGGGAATATAACAATTAGCCCTTAATAAGCAGCTGACCTCATTCCCTGCCTCAATCACATGCTCTGCACCCGAGAAGAAAAGACCACTAAGCCAAGAACTGAAGTTCAGGCTGTGTTAGATCAGTGATGGAAGTGAAACTGTTTGGACATGAGGCAAGAAGTCTGTTGCCATCCAGTTGTACTGTGAAGTGTTGGTGTGTCTGAGGTGCTGGGTAAGGGCAGAGTGCCCCTGTTTGCCAGAAATCCTTGAATTTAAATTATGTATTTCATTGCTAACTTTTCATTCTTTCCTACTTTGACAGGAAGTGATGGGAAAGGGACAGAATCTCTTCAAGCTGTACATAGACTTGGCTAAGGGCTAAAAGGCTGAATTTACCAGAGTCTGAAAGCAGCACATATTCATGGTGTGATTAGAAATTGCCTAAATATTGCATTTACTCCTATCACGTGCTGATAACACCTGCAACACCAGCAGTGTTTCTAATTCTGAAGATTTCTAGATCATGGGAATTCTGGAATTGTGAAGCAGAAATAAAGGAGGGACTGAGGACTGCTGACCGATACCAGTGTTCTCTGTTGAATTGAGGTGCTTCTTTTTCTGCTGCTGCTGATTACAGAGAGATTTTTGATTAACTAGGACTTTTTTCCTCCCTTTCAGTAACTGTCTTCCTCATTAAGCCTCTTTGTGTGGTGATTCTTCCCTTCTTGCTTTTCAGGAGCTCAGTGATGTGGAAACTGATCCATCCAGGGCAGAAGCAGGATTTCTGATTCAGCAAACCTTATTCCCTCATTTAGATCTCAGGGGTAAGGAAATCTGAAAGGCTATGTTTTCCATTGTCATTTCAAGTTACACAAACATGCCACAACCAAATACATTTTAAAAGCCCAGATCTGCAATCTCCGTGGGTCTTAAATTTAGTGACCTTAGGAGGGCTTAAACTCAGTACAAACCTACGATTTCAAACTAAACAGCCTTAGTTGGTTAAAATGTCCTTTGGAAGCTGGCCAGGAGGAGGCAAGGATGTATATAAGACTGGGTGTTTGTAGAGGAAATTGATAATAAAATACAGTTATTGTGGTGCAAAGAGGGGAAAAATAAAATGTTCACCTGGAGAACTTCAGCGTAATAATTTATGTATTAAGGAAGGCCCTTTGGCCAGTCCCTAACACTTGATGGAACAACAAAATAGGAAGAATCATCTCTGTTTTCACTCACTGGCTTGAGCCTGGCCTTTGCTTTGCAAAGTCTGGGTTGTGGGAGTGGGTCCCCAGTGGATGTTTACTCTGTACAAGGCTCCCTTTCCAAGAGCTTCCAGAGGGGCCGAGGAATTTGTGAGTTTGGAGATCAGATTCCTTTTCCTCACCTATCATCCCATCAAAGCAGCAGTGTGGCAAATAGGGTCATGGTTTGGGCTATGAGGTGAAATCCTGGGACCTGATAAATTGATGCCCAAAGTCGTCTCTGCACCTCCACGTGGGTAAACTGTTGGGATGAAATCTTTTAGAAAACCTCTTCAGGTGCTCAGAGCTTCTCTCATTTCTCACCCACTCTCCTGGGGGTGGATGTGGGCTCTAATCATACTGAAATTCACCTCGAGGTAAAAATAGGGATATTTCCTGCCCTCTGTATTTAGAGTTTAATGTAATATGTCCATAATGCCTCATAATTTGAGCTATGGGGAGTGGTTTCTTTGCTCAGTGCTGTCAGTGGGCTCATCCATGTGGTGCTTCAGAGCTGGGGGTTTGCAGGGAGGAGGAGGGGGAGGATGAAGCTGTTTATTTCAGCAACTCTTACCACAGATTCTTGCACTGAGCACCTTGGCAACCCACTGAGCATCACGTTCTCCTCACATGGCTGTACTCCAGCTGGGGGACTCATTCTGCTTAAACTTGCAGATCATCATTTAAAGAAATGTTTAAGGTGTGAGTTGGTGTGAGTTGGCTCAGGAGCTGCTCACAGCCGAGGAGTGCAGCTCGCTGTGACAGCAGCACGAGCTGGGTGCTGAATAACGACTTCCCATCAGGGCTGAGCTTTCCTTTTGGCACCGGTGCCGGGGACAAGTTCCACACGTAGAAAAAAAGGGCAGGAGAGCAGCCGGGCTGGAGCGAGCTCTCAGAAAGGTTTTCCCGGCCAGGCTGAGGCTGTGAAAGGCCAGAGATGCTCTTCCCCCAGCACCTGCCCCGAGCTCAGGTGTCCCTGGGAAGCGCTGAGGCTGCCCTGCAGCGGGAGGGGCGGTGCTGACAGCGCTGGCCCTGTGTGCCAAGGCCCGGCTCTAAATGGGGCTGCGGGAAGAGCCGCGGGGGAGATAAGGGCGGCTCTGACAGCCCCGGGGCGAGCGGCAGAGCTCAGCCCGCCGGCACAGCGCTACCATAGTAGGAAGCGGCCAGCAGCCGCTCAGCCCGATGCCTTAATGCACCCTCCACCATCCTATAGAGCTGCCGACCATGGAATTCGACCCTTGTATTTTTAAACCTCCCACTGCTGCGTTTGAAGGGTCTCAGACGTGTCACCTCATTTGGATAACACTGTTTGCCAGCAGGGTGCTGCTATCAGGGCTGGAGGCTAAGAGGCATTACATTTAATGTAAAACACATTCCTAAGTTGTCTCTTAATCCAAACAAAATCTGGTGTTTGGGCTTTGGAGCAGAGCATTACAGGACACTTGAAAATTCCAGCTTTTACCGTGGGAGTGCTTTAGCCTTGCCCAGCAGCAGCCTTGTGAGCTCGTGGCAGAACAGCCCCTGGTCTGGGGAAGGGAGTGAGCCCAGACTGCCAAGCACTCCCGGCAGGATGCTCGTGGTATGCTTTGGAGCAAACACATTTGGCTCATCTTCCTTTTGCCTACAGAAAGGGAAGATACCAGGAGCTACTTTAGGCTGGGGCAATTTAGAAAATAGAAAAGGACAAAAAAAAATAAAGATGTAGTTGGGAAAGAATTGTTTATTTTACGTTTCTCAGAGGGATTTTACAAACAATGGAGCATTTTAAAAAAACTGAGTGATCAAAGTACTTGACAGTGTCCCTTAAACACACACACAAGCCCCTGGACAGAGGAAATCACACCAGCGAGGAGGTCAATACTGCCGAGGAGCAGCTGCATCTGCATAGTTCTAGGAGGAAAGATTGCAATGGTGGTGGTGCTAAAAGTGTCATCCTGGCACTAAAATAAGAGCGCGCTGCAGTGCCTACGCACGGACCTGCAGGAAACAAAGTGCATCAAATAACACGCCGAGTACGTATCGTAGAATAAATTTATTTACCTGATACAAATGAAACTAGGTGTGATGCTCCTTTACTGTCAGCATGTCAATAGACAATTGATCTTATTTACAACTTCTAAAGGTCACACATGCAGCTGTGGGAACTGGCTACGTCGTTGTTGCTTTTTAGATAAATGCATCACGATATTTTGTATTGCACCAACATCTGTCTTACTGCCTTAGATTTAAATAAGTTACATTACAGTGCAAAAGAGATTGATTTGCACAGATGATAAAAAAATCCAACGTTATGAAGTGGAGGCTTACGGTTTAACATTCATCTGTAATCGTTTGCATGGATTTATAAATAGGAGAGCATTGTACAGAAGCTGTTGGAGTAGGATGTTTGGATGATACAATACAGAGAGAGATCCCTCTACAACCCAAGGCATGCATTATCTGATATTGTACATTGTATAAACTGACATTTTACATACAGGAATATGGAAATCGGCTGACAGCTCCGCAATTCTTGTTCAAGGATAACCAAACTCTTCTCCATGCAGCACAGAAACCCAACTTCTCTGGAGAGAGTTCCGACTTGGTAAGCTATATTGCACGTTTGTACATCTGTATCATGAAGTCCTAATGGTACCACACATTTCTTCCACAGAGAACACAATGAGTTTTGTTTTTAAGGGAAAGCAAAGAATCTTTACACGATACATGCAGAAGTTTTGGTAGATGTGTTGCTAAAAACACATGCACGCAACAAAACAACCTTACATTTCTGCAAAATTGTTTAGGAAGCGATTACTCCAGTATTGCTGAAAAGGAAAGAAAGAAAAGGCATCAGTTAATGAAAGGATGAATGCTAAGTATCATTATACAAGCAAGACTAAGATCAACAGTGACAGAAGAAAGAATGTTAAGTTTGCTAACTGGCTGCTCTGTCATTGAAGGGACACTCTCAGGTTACTTTGTTCTTGAAGCTCAGAATCCTCTGGATTAAGGCTCAGCTCCCTTGGTTATCAGCAGAGCCAGCACTTCCTACTCAAGACTCAAGTGAAAAACAATTAAGACACATTTAATTAGCTTTCGCCTTTCTCTGCCTGACCAGTGGCAACAGACAATTCTCACTTCTTTGGAATTTTTACTTCAAACTTCCATACTGTGCCCTTTCTTTAGTTGAGGCATTAGGGCAGGTTTGGCCCCAAAGTGACCTAACAATGTCCCTTTTCCAAGTCAGGCAGCTTGTTCTGGGAAGCAGTAGGAAAGCTCTGAAGAAGTCATTAAACTACACGGATTAATGTGTAGGCAAAGGGTAGAGTACAAGGTCCTAAAGCTCCTGCTGTACTTCACCCCTAGCACAGCATAAGGTCAGCCTTGTGTCTGGAGAGACTGCTCTGAGTCCCTACAGCTCCAGGGAAGCTCTTCCAAACACTGCTTCAACACTAAAATTTGGGCTCTCCTGCTAAGATTTGAAAATGCATATTAATGCAATTAAGGATGTAATTAGCAGAGATTAGGGAAACAGTTAATGGTTAGAAGTGCAAAAAAGTAAACAAGACAGGTGCAAGAGACAGACAACTCTATCGGTTTTACCTCCCTTCATCTCAGCAAATTCAGCCCCCTTGGGCTGTGAACCACCAGCTCTGGGCTCGAGCTGTGTCTCGGGCTGGCACTGCTGTACTGCATTCTATCATCAGATTAAAAACTCAGTTTGGTACCAGGAACCTCCCCAGCAGCCTCTCTACCAGCACACGCCTCGGAGCACTTGGACAGACCCGTGGAGATGTTTTTCTGCAGCCTCTTTTGTACTCATTTATTTGCAATAACATTTTGGGAAACCAAGTATGAACTATTTTTATTGCTCTGATGCCAGCAAGAAGGAGCAGCTCGTTGTGTAGCTCAGCACTTTGGATTGCTCACACGTGAAAGCAGAGAGAGCCCAAGGCACTGCAAAGACAAAAGCTCCTGTCTGAAAATTCAATGCATGACTGCAGCTGCCTGAGCGTCCTCCTTGCTACAGAACACAGGGTTCAGGAGGAGCTGCTCTCATTCCAAACCCCAGTGGGTTCCCAGCACAAGCCAATATCTTTCCTGGTGTTCCCAGCATAAGGCAGCATCAATCACACGATTGATCCTGGTCTTACACACCCCTCTCACAGTAGAGAATAAGCAGTGATGTGTGAGGGCACCAAGGAATCCAGAAAACAGCAGAGATGAAAAAGCTTGGTGAGATGGGAGCAAAGAGAAACAAAAAATATGAAGTTCTTTTGTAAGAATGGAGTGGGAAATAAAGCCTGGGGTATTCTGAGTTAGTCCTGCTTGAACAAGGGCTGCTGTTTGTGGGCTAGCATGGTTCAATAGGAGTTACCTTCTTCAACCCCAACACTGGGGAGGTTGGAGAGGAAACATTTGGGACCAAACAAATGAGTTTTGACTTTGAGATGTTGGCAAATGAGTCTGTCCTGAAAAGTCCTCCCTTCCTAGCTTCTCCAGCTGAAAAGACTGAGGCTGAAAGATGACAGGATCTATACAGCTAAGGATAAACACTTTAGTTCAGACATTTCCTGCAGAAATTAGAAACTTTGCACTACAGTTCTGTACTTTCTGTGTCAGAAAAGCCCTCAGGCTCCTCAGGCTCCTCCTGCAGCCTCCCCCAGCCTGCTCAGCTGCCAGGGCTGAAGCCCAGACCCAGCACTCCAGCTCCAGGACCACAAGGATGTGATTCCAGGGCAGGACGCTTCACTGCCCAGGGGGAAGCTCAGGGGAGGTCTGAACATTTGGCCAATCCCAACCAGCCAAGGGTGGGATTTGCAGCACTTGGAGAACAGAATCCTGAAAGCACAGCACAGCTGCCATCCAACCCGACATCTGCAGCTGCTGATCTTGGGGAACCCTATGGCTCCATTTCTGCAGGGAAACTTGGAGAAGACTGGGAGAAATAGAAGAAAAACAGGGCAGATGAAGATTGCTTGGGCTCTGTAGGAGCACCTTGTAAAACCTGACTGTTCCTGTAAGCTCAGGAGCCTGTAGGGATGGATTCCAAAAATCTCCATTTGCCCACCACTCATCCAGATTTCAAGGCAAAGTCCAAGGAACACAAGTGCCTCTAAGACTGGCACAAATAAACTCTCAGATCTGTATGGAAATCCATGACAAGCAGCAAGATTCATCTTCAACACTGACAGATCCAACAAAGAAGGTGCTGAATTCTGAATATTCTGAATTTACTTATTGACAGTCATTTTCCCCTTCAGCTTCTGAAGAGAGGGGGAAAAGGGGGTGTATAGCAGGGTTATTTGGCATAAAAGACATGAACAGGACTGTACAAGAAGAAGAATTGTTCATGGTGGCAGCCAGACACGTGGCTTTAAAAAGGCCACCACATGGTGCTCTGAGGTTCAGCAGAACCTGCGGCAAGGATTCAGTGGCACTCCTGCCCTGGAAATGTCTATCAATAGCAGTGGGAGCACACAGAACTAAGCTGCTAATTTGTTTCCAGCAAATAACACACTGGTACACACTTTGATCTCAAGGAATCCTACATCACAGGAACTATTATTTTTTGTTTCAAGGAACAGAGACAAGTCTCACGCTGCTCATTTGTTATTGATACAGCTAAAGGCTGGTGAAGGCCAGTGGTTTTGTGGAATGCAAAACCTTAGTTTGGCTCTTCCACACCAAAAAAGGGCATTTGAGGGGATTTGAATGCTCACAGTTTGGCAACACACCTGCTACATCATCAGGTCAGCTCCTGAGCCACTTCAGCATCAACTCAAGTCAAAGTCTCTATAAACAAAGTATCACAACACAGTGGAATTTCTGATAGAGCCTCTGTGTTCTGAGGGAGCACCTCTCCACTTGAGAGCTTAAACCTAGAGAATTATGTGTGCTCGCTGGATTCCAGCTGGCAGCAAGAGAACATAGCCTGGAACTATCCCTCCACTCCAAGAGGGATCACAAAGCTGTTTGAATTTGGTTACTAAAGCAGACTGAGCCAGCACAAGATAACAGCACCTGCTGCTCTACAGACACAGTGACCCCAGGGCAGGTTTCAAAGACTGCCCTGTTAAGCTGAGACTGTTCTTTTGCCTTCTCAGATGGCAAATAACAAATAATGAGCTGGTTTTGCCAGGAGCAGCACCTGCCCTTCGAGCACTGCAGGGACCAGGGAAGGGTGCTCAGCTCTGAGGGGCAGTCCCTGTTTCAGAGCAGGGAAAAGCTTTGGAGTGAACCAGCACCTGACCACAAGTACCAGAGAGTTTTGGACACTGAACATTCACGGTAACAGCTGTCAGGGTCTTAAGTTACAGATTTGTCTGATTTTATCTCAAACTTCAGACCAAAAGCTGTAAGACCTTGGGGCGCTAAGGCTCCCAGGTGCTATAAAACAAGACCCTAAAATACACTAAACCAAAAGCAAGTGCTTTGCCTTTGGAATCAGTAATTTGAGCTTCAGACCACAAAACAAGAGTCTAAAGTGGTGATAATAATGTAGCACAGCAGAGTTTGACAAAACACAGCATGGGAATGAAGGAAATTACTATTTATTCTTCAACATGTATACAGCATATGCTATTTTACAGCAAGTCACCACTGGCAGGGTGAAATGGAAGAAAAATACTCACTTTAGTCGATGAAAGTTGGAAGGCATTGGAGAAAAACACCACAGTTAGGACTGTTAATGACTTACACATTGTTGATACAGGACTGAATTTGAAAACATGCTTTAACATTTACCGTAATAATGAAGGTGGTTAGTGCCACATTAAAATAAAAATAGTTCTATACAATATGTTCAATTTGGTCATGTGCTATTTACAGATTTTACAAAAAACACACACGAGCTTGTTACTTCAAGTCAGGCTAACAACAGGCCAGCAGAGTAACTCCATGTATACAACTGAGCATTAGTGCCCTAAGTGTAGGAAATCCAATTTCTAGCTATGCAGTGCAAGTTATTTTTTCAGGTCTCATTGCAAATTTTGATCTTAAAGGGGGAAAAAAATAAAAAGAAAGAAAAAGAAAGGCTCTGACACATGTAAAAACGGTATTAAACCCCAACTTAAACCCTCTTTTGAATTGAAACAAATTGTGTGTGTTAAAAAGGCTTTAGATTTAAGGAGACAGAAGTAGCCCTCCCTATCCCTGCATAATGGGCAACACTGGCAAAGTAAGGTCTGTTACAATAAAATACAATAGACAAATAAATAATCCTTAAAAAAACCACAACCCTATGTGTGTGGAGAGTATGGAAGAACCCCAGCAGGCTGCACCTGGAATGGTATTTTCTGCACGAGCAAGATCAGGCATACCTCATACAGAAAGTGGTGTAAACAAGGACAGTCAAGAACCGAGAGTGAGGGAAGAGGGGACCGAGAAGAAATCCTGACCCAGGGAGCAGGACTCTCTACCCAGTGCAGAAAGTTCTGCTTGTGAACAAAACCTGACTTTATGACAAATTAAGTTTGGATGATCATGCAGAAGACAAACAGTTACATGCTTTTTTAGTTTTAGACAACACACATTCATTCCCTAAAATCTGCTGCCAATTTAGTTTGATAGTGTCCGCTGGCTCAAAAAAAATTTACTTTTTTTTACATGATGAAATAGACTATTGAACAGAACACTGTACATGCTTTTCATCTACAAAAAAATATTTGCATAAAATAGTGTTAGTTCTCTGTACATGTCAATGGACACTTTAACTGTGTATAAAAGAGGAATATATTGCCCCCACTGAAGTCAGAAAAAGCAAAAAACCAAAATCTAGATTATGAAACCTCCATCACCGGCAAATATGTTCATGTGAAAATTCAGCAGAAATAGACAGTTGCTCTAAACAATAAAAAAATTAAGTTAAACTTTTTTTTTTTTCTCCTTTGAATGTAAAACTCGTCACCGTGTCAGTCAAGACCAGAACATATCACTAAAGTTAGTGTCTGTGCTGTAAAGCCAGATAACCAGGGGCATAGTAATGAACACAAACGGCCAGGAAACTCCTTCGGTGCATGCTGACAGAGCACAGGGTTTGGTGGCAGGCCGCACACTATCATCTTTACCAGGTTCCAGGTAGTTACGGGCCACATATTTAAGAGTTTCATCCAGCAGAATGACAGGGAGGGAGATTTTCAATACCATCAGCCACTGCGTCACGTTCAGAGGAGTGATCTGGAAGATAATCTGAAAGAAAAGCCAGGGGTTACCAAGCTCCCCCTCCAGCCCTGGCCTCGAGCCCCACACAAGGTTTTGCTCTGTCTGGAAGTTCAGGGGTGGGGGTAAGGCACGAGCACTTACTGGCAGTGGTTCCACATAAAGGATAAGGAAGTGGAGGGACATGGACAAGCAAATGGCCCCCACCAGCCAGATGTTCTCCCACGGAGGCATCCTCATCAAGGACTGGTTTTCTGACAGGCTGCAACAGAAACGTGGCTCGTGTGTGACTCTGACACCAACAGGAAGCTCTGAGAACCACAAAGCTGCCTGGCAAAGCACAGGGATCCCAGGCAGGAAACAGCCCAGGACACGCTTTGGATGCTGCAACTTCAAACTGGCCTGGAAGTCAGCTGAGCACAGCAGTCCCATCAGCCTCAGGTCTGTTCTTCAAAGTCTCGAGTGTTCTGCTCGTTCCTGACCTAGTCTATTCTTCTCACTATGACCCCAAAATCCTCTCCATAGGAGGGAAAGGGAAGTGTGGACACGGCAGCCTAAGAGAGCTGAGTCTACCAGGGCCCCAAGTGCACCCACTTCTGCTGGAGTTCATTGAAAGACTGACAGAGGGTCAAAAACTTTCACCTTCTTAATGCTGGCTCTTGATTCCATCTGCATTTAGGCTGTGCTGGAGAAGAGGCTGAGATCCAGAGCAGCAGATGTAGAGCAGTATCTTTATGTAGGACTACCCCAGTGCACTTGTATTTCAAGTTTATTTGTTTTTAAATTAACTGACCTCTAAGCTATTTGAAGAAAAATACCCTTGACATTGTACTATTTAGTGGTTTCCATTTATAATCTAATATTAATTGGCTAAACCCACACTCCCTTAGGGCAGGAAAAACTATTTTCCATATCTTCAGCATTCTTATTTTAGTTCTCCTTGATATCACTTTATACCAACATAGTAAGGATAATCTGATTGATTAAGCTTAGATTAAAAATAATGGAAAATATTTCAGTTGCTTGTGCTTAGTAAAATACCAGAATGAATTGGCAGACTTAAAAATACACCTTATGATAAGAGATCTCAAATGTTATCTAACAGTCAGTTTGTTTGCACTACCAGAACTCAGAAGGGAAATGTGACTCACTCTTCATTAGCTGAGCTGTTCACCAAGGATCAAATTGCACAAAAAGCAGCATTTTGGATAAGCTATGGAGAGGCTTGGCTTTCCTGTTGGGACATACGAACCTGTTGAGAGCATTGCACATCTCTATGGTGACAAGCACAGAGAGAGCCATTGTCATCGGATACGGGGACTCAAACACCACACAGTCCACCCCATAGAAGTCTGGATTGTCCTCCTTGCACTGCAGAAAATGGCTCTGGAACAGAACAGAGTCAACTCACTTCCACAGCTTGTTAACTTTTAAAATGTAAAATAGGCAACTAGGAAAAAAAGCAGTATTACAGAAAGTTTCCACTGTGACTCCTAAAACCAGCGCTTACAAACTTTTGCCTGCTTTCACTTACAAGACAACAATTTGTCCTTCAAATTGTTAGAAGCTCAGGTACCCCACCTCTGAGCTTTGCTATCAAGACTAATTAATCATGATAAAGTTTTACAGGAAAAAGTCTGAAAATGTTTAATTATATAAATTCCCGTAACCTACTGGGTTTGTACAGTCATTTCAAGTATGAAAGCAGCAGGAACCTCCCCTCTCCCCCCAAAAATATTAAACTGAGCAAATACCAGCTGGTAAAAGGAAACTTTTGGACCACCATCAGCAGCAATAAACCACCAAGCAGCAGCACCCACTGTGGCAGCACCAACGTAACCTGCAAAAAAACAAAGAGCTTTTCTCAGCACTGTGAACTGTATGCAAGACGGGGCCTCACTTGCCACACTTGAACTTCCCCCTCAAGATTCCAGTACTGAAAAAAAATAGGTTGGAATTCACATCTTAGTTTATTTAAGGGAAAAAAAGCCATTAGTACTTACATCCAATAGCCAGGTAACGGAAGAAGAGCCACCCACTGATGAGGGGCTCTTTGGGGTTGCGCGGCGGCTTGTTCATGATATCAAGGTCAGGAGGGTTAAAGCCCAGGGCGGTGGCAGGGAGACCATCCGTCACAAGGTTTACCCACAGCAGCTGAACAGGAATCAGAGCTTCAGGAAAACCCAGGGCAGCAGTCAAGAAGATACTACAAAGAAAACCACCAGTTACAAGCTTGTTCTTGTGCATGTCAGGAACATTTAAGCCTAAACTTGGCAGCATCACTTCTGTTCTCTCTTACCCACTGAAGATCACAAGCTGAATATTCACAATCAGAGAACTAAACACATATCCAAGAGCAAAGACTAACCACTGGCATGTAAGCTTTGAAGCATTGTCTTCTTCTGATAACTTCAAAAATTGAAGACTTTTGACTTTAAGGTTGTTTTTTTCTCCACTCTACTTGTCTGTATAGCTAAATATATACATACACATGGATAAAGGCTTGCAAACCACTTTCTAAAAGACACATTTTGGCTCAAATAACTAACTTTCATTTCCCTAGATTACTCCTAGTCCCTGCAGAAGTTTATTGAATCTGTAACTTTCATGGCTCCAAGCCTGTGTGAATAAATAGAACAGAAATAGGGGCTGCAGCAAGAGCCATATGAAGGACAGCCTTAAAGCCGACGAGAAACAAGGCAAGACAATTGCTGTGCTTAATCCCACCCTGGGAAAAGTCTGCTTTGATGTAAGGACTGTGAGGAGATCAATATTTACATTTTGTCACCAGCAATGCATTCTGTGGTGCTGGGTCACCACTGCTCCTCCCAGAGGAACACCAGACATGTTCCTGGAACCTGAGGTTAAACAAATATCTAAGCTATGCCTGGGACTATGTTATCTGAAATTCCACATCTTGTACTGTTTGATTAAGGTTTTGGTTTTCCTTCTCTAGAGAATTATTCCAATCATAGAAATAACTGGAAAGCATTACCTACTTAGCTAGAATATTCTAAATAACACAATGTGCAACTTTTATGGCAAGCTACAATTCTTCACTAAAGACAGGCCAGAAACATGCAACTTCCACAGAGATCCACTGCTTGGAGAACCTCCTCCTCTGGTTTTAGTGAGAAATACTGGAAGACTCCATCATCACTACTTTAGCTCAAAGAAAAAATAAATTTAAACCTACCAAACAACTTCCCCAACATTGGAGGAGATCAGGTATCGGATGAACTGTTTCATGTTGTTATAAATTGCACGTCCTTCTTCCACAGCAGCCACAATCGTGGAGAAATTGTCATCTGCTAAAACCATTTCAGAAGCAGTTTTGGCCACTGCAGTACCAGAACCCATGGCAATTCCGATTTCTGCTTTCTTCAGTGCAGGGGCATCATTGACACCATCACCAGTCTAAAATGAAGATTTCAGGGTTGGAAATGAATCAGTAAATAAGGTGGGCATTAACATACAGATCCAGAAAGGAATTTTGCACTGGGTGTGGTTTTGGATCCTCAAAACTCACTAAATGCAGGGAAACCATGAAAGCAAGTGTTTTCCAGAACAGGGAATTACTCAGAGAAGGCCTAATTAGGGTTTAAACAGCATTTACCTTTCTAACCAAGTAACCATCACTTACCATGGCTGTGATCTCATCAAAAGACTGAAGGAACTCCACGATTTTGGATTTGTGGGAAGGCTCTACCCGGGCAAAGCAGCGGGCATGGTGACAGGCATCCCTCTGGGCAGCCAGGGACAGCTCATCAAACTCCCTGCCCGTGAAGGCTTTGGTGGACACGTCCTCATCCTCCACAAAGATCCCGATGCGGCGGCAAATGGCCACAGCCGTGCCCTTGTTGTCACCAGTGATCATAATAACTCTGATGCCAGCCTGTCTGCACAGCTTTATGGATGAAGCTACCTCAATCCTCGGGGGATCCAGCATTCCCACGCAGCCCACAAATGTCAGGTTGGTCTGAAACAAGATACAGTGAGTTTGAGTGCAAGATCCTGCAGATTTCTCCTCTGGTAGCAGTGAAATAATTGTTTTCCCTGCATGTTACATCTGTGTTGTGACATTTGAGATAACTCCTTGTCCTGCCTTACCAAATTTTGCTTCAAATGCACTAATTTGAAGTTAAAATATGTTCTACTTGCCAGCCTTGCAAATTCAACCTGCAAGCATTGAGTCTTTGATTTTTATCATCAGTGCCAGGAGCAGAGAGAGCACAAGCCAAAAAATCATGCAACTGTTATTACTTTCCTCCTAAATACCAGATACAGATTTCATTGGAAAATTACAGAGCAGCTAAGATGATAATCATGGACTGAGCCCTTGCAGCTGACAGCACGGAGACAGGGAAGTGAACCTGACTCCCAGAGCAGGTATGTTCCATCACAAAATCCCCAAAAAGGTCTTACAGTTGAGCAGTGCCAAACTGAAAAATCATAAAAGCTGAAACCACAATGCAATTTTTGGACTGTTTAACCGATTTCTTCTTGTGCTTTTAGCCAAAAAAAGGTACCTGCCATCAACAATTTCTGCTAAACCACAAAGTCTCTTCTTAGACTGAGCATTCCCCTCCATACAAGTGGGGAACTGTTGTGTCTGACATCAAAAATACCCAGAAAGAAAATTCTCAGATGTAACTTCCTCGAGGAATAATCAAACCGAAGGAGTCACCATTCTCCAGTTTGGGAGAGTGAAAAGTGCTACTGATCTTACCTCATAGTTAATGAAATTTGAGGAGTCCTCCAGATTCATTTCCTCTTTTTTGGGAGGATTGTCATGGGTTGCCAGAGCCAAGCAACGCAGTGTGTCTCTGCCAGTTCCCCATTCTCTAATGACAGACATTATTTTCTGCTTAATTCCCGAGGTCAAAGGTATTTTAGCATTTCCAACACGGACATGTGTACATCTGTCAATCACACCTTCAGGAGCACCCTGCAGAGACAAAAAGAAGTAATTTAGCTTAATAAATCCCATTCCATTGCAACATTTGCTTGAACTACCAAGTCCTTCCTCCCACTCCAAGCTGCAGTTCGTTGCACCATATTTTTTAAGTATTTAAAATACTTTGCAGCCATTCCATCACCTCTCTCTCTGCACTGAGGCACTGACCTTAACAAACATCTTGCTCATGGACGTGCGGCTCGGTTTGTTCGGAGTGCAATAGACAGACATCGACTTCCTGTCTCTTGAGAATTCCAGAGTGAATTCTTTCTTCATCAGTTGTTTTATCACCTTTTTAAAACAAAAAGCATAAAATGCATTTAGGTGATACACACTACAGAGCTGTGTCCCCAAGCAGTGGCAGTAAAAGAGGACTCACCGAGTTGCAGGCGTTCGCACGCTCGATTCTAGAAAGTCCCTTCAGGTCTGTGTCAAACACGTTCATTTTCTCAACCAGACACGTAAGGGCCGTCTCTGTGGCTTCACCAACCTTTTCATAAACTCCCTTAGCCTTGAGTTAACACAAAACAAACAAAAGCAAAGGAGCTTAAACCTCACCTGGAACCTACCAGACACAAAAGCTCAAGTGTCACAACAGGCACAACAGGGCAGGGGGGGCAAAAAAAAGCTTTACAAGTTTTAATGTGGCTCATGAAACAAGTAAAACTATTTTAAAAGAGCAGCTTGGAAGAGTTTGATTTGTAGGAATTTGAAGCCTTTACCCTCAAGAGCAGCAGAGAGAGATGTCAGTATTTTATCATTAAGCATTTAAGACATTTTGAGACTTGATAGCAACCATAAGGCAGTGAGGCAAAGCAAGAAAGCAGCATCAGATCTCCAAATTACAGATTACACTTGCTGCTGGATTTAGTTCTCAGTGTTCAACAAACAAGTAATTCTCAGAATTAATACTTCAGAGGGCCCAAATACTCTCCCCCCCGACTAGAAGGAGATTTACCACTGAGAGGTATTACAGACAGATGAGAACCTTTATCCTCATTCCCACACTCTCCTCTCTTCCAGGATATGAACTTACTTCATTGTAATCCAAAGAGGAATCATTGCAGAGTGCACAGATCGTCGCAAGTTCCACGAGACCATCATACTGGCTACATTTAATGAGTTTGTCATCTTTATGCCTTTCCAGAGGAAGAAAAGGGGGAGACTGAAGTTAGTTATTTAAGTATTAGCATCTCATATTTTCTTCATCCTCTCTACTGCATTGCCATTTAGTACAATGCTCATTAGTTGTGGACTTGGACCTACAGAAGTTGTTGGGAAGAGCAGGATTGATAAAGGAGAGTTCTGAAGTTTGGATCAGAATCTTGAACGGAATGAAAAGCTCACTGATGACATCACTCCCTGAGTGACAAAACCTCACTTCCTCCAGTGACAGTGTCACAGCAGCCTGGAGAAGGGCTCAGTGATGAGCACAGGAAGGCACTGGTAGAACATGTGCAGGGCTTGGAGGGGAGATCCAAGCAGGAGAGGGATATTGCAGGGTACCTGAGGAGCTCAGCTTCCTTCCTGCTGCATATTCTGCAGCTTTACTGCAATGCATGAAGTGCATGCACTGGGCAGGCATTAAAGCAGATTTTCCTCTTTAATTTCCTAACAATTGATTTCTATTATATGCGAGCCTCCTAAAGCCATGAAAAGTGAAGTCATTTCACAAGACTAACTCTACTAGAAAAGAAATGCTCTTTCCCAGTAGTGATACACACTTAATCATTAATATCTCAAGGCTTCAGAGAGAGGGAAGGTACATTTTCCTGAAATAAAGCACCATTTTGACATCACAAGTAAGAAGCAACTTCTCTGTTTTCACACTTGGAAACAGTGAATTGATTCCTTTTCTGGAACATTCCCGTATTTCTACAGCAAGCACAAAAGAACCAAGAGTGTTCAATACTGTTATTTTCCCCTAGCAAAATTACCAAGACGGAGCTAATATAGAACATCTTTTATTAAAGCTCTGAAGGAGGGGGGGAAAGGTCTGATGGTGGAAAGATGTGGATCATTACTCTAAGAATTCACCACACAGACGATGACATGTCCCATTATGTAAGCTTTTGTTCAGTTGTGGTACTGCAAACAAATTCCAGCGTTGTGTAACACAGCACGAGAACAAAATGAATCTTGGGGAAACAAGTATGTTTTCAATGTTTCATCTGGCATATAATCCTACAGCCATAGGCTGTGGCTTTCAAGTCCAGCTCTCAGGCTGTCACCTCATCCATCCCACCCAAAACTTCCTGTTTTCACCTGTTCTGAACTCAAACAACAACAGCATATTGGAATATTCATAACTTGTTATACTAGGGTGTGTTTTTTACAGCCCTTGTTTTTGTGTTCCTTATCAACAGTTTCTGAAGAACAAATGCAGAGCCTAAGGCGCTGAGATCAGTTCTGGGTAAAGGAATTTTTTTTTCTTACATCTTCAGGTTTTTCAAGATGAACTCATTTGAAGGTCAGATGCAATCTGACAGCTTTTGCTGCAGTTCTTAATTATTATTGGGTTTGTGCTCTCACTTTGCAGTAAGACTGAGTGTGCTGAGACATGGCAAAATGACTTCAAACTTTGAAAATCTCCCAATATCCCTGGAAAACAAGTCAGTATGAAATTTGGAAGGTTTTTAGTAAGAAATATTCGTTATTTTATACTCTGAATGAATAGGGGAAAGTTAGGTATGATATATTTTAACAGTAAGTGAAGAATTACTGATTTTGTGCAAGAACACTTAATGGTTATGAAATTGAATAGGCTGTGGAAGCCAACAGTGTATGAAGTACCAAGTAAGACCTGTCAGAAATGGTTCATATCTGGAGCAGGTCCTGCTCTGGGCAGTGCAATGGATTAACTGCTTCTAATTCCCCCCAAAACTCCATTTTCAGTGACAGTTTGCAAGGTGCAGTCAGTCACCTTACTTAAAAACCCTCCAAAGCCACCTGCTTTAAAAGCTGTCCATAAATGCAAAAATAAACCAGCCCTAAGGGTTGGAGTTGAGCTGAGTTTCCCTATGCTCCAGTAAGAGCCTTTCTGAGGCAATTTTCCCTCTCTCAGAATCCTTTGTGTCCCCTAATGCAGTGAGTTTAACACACTTCTTCACATTCCCTCAACTTCAGCAAGTGAAAACAGCACATTAACAAACATTGCTGTCTGTCTCATTATCCCCCACATCTGTCACCACACTCTATTTTATTATTTTGTTTATCTGGAGCTCTTGTGAGCCCAGCTAAAGTGCAATAGCTGGAGTTTTGCAAGGTCTGGAGTCACCTTGTCTAAGCAAATGCTGCCTCCTGAAATGAAAGCATAAGCTTTTGACAGCAATTAGCTTTGAAAGAAAAAAGAGAACTGGGGAATTAAGATTTCCAGCTGCTGGGAACACCAGGGTCTTAACTGCTATGGAAATTAAACAGAGATAATCATTATTGAGATGGGCAAGATTGCAGGAGTCAGAGGCACACGAGTGAAACTGCACAAGGCTGAGATGTTTACAATAACTGAAATTAAATTCTACATCAATTCCACAGTAGAATTCTACTCTGCAAGTGAAACTGAATTGATAAGGTTATAAAACACATGGAGGACTGACCAAGTAAAAGGAGCTGTAACAACCCAGTAAAAAGAGGCTTTTCTTCAAGAAGCAGAGTCCTAAAAATTCCTGAAGTCTTCAGGATGAACCACTTACCTCACTAGTAGAGACTTGCAGCTGATAAAGTAAACCAAACCTCATTCCTTTCCTAAAGGACTGGGTTTAACAGCAGCTCAAATAGCAAAGGCTGGCCAAACACACATCAACTCAAGCACAGATGCACCAATAAGCTACTGAGGGCCAGGGACAAGAATTTACAGTCAATTTAAGAGGTAACTCCAACACATTCAGAAGATGCCTCAGAAAAAAAAAAATCCCCATTCTCTGAGGCAGGGAAATTGGAAACACTGAGCTCACACATTAGCAAATGCTCACCTCTTCAGATTTACCCAGTTTTTAAATAAGAAAAGTAAACCTCACCTAAAAGCACTGAGATAGCTAATCTCAGTCCAGGAAGATTTCAATAAAATAAATCCTCTCTACCCCTTACTAATTTTTAGTTTATCAAGGGAACACTGCAATACTGGTGACTTTTTATGTTTTATGAAGATTTACTTTTCTACAATTTATCTTTGTTTTCTTGTTTATTACTTTCCACCCAGCCCTTCAGTGTGCATTCTCAATGGCTGACCTTTCACTTAACAGCAATCACTGTTGAATATTACATGCAACCTTTTTCTAGACTAAAGTAGTAGTGAATGCATGAACAGACAAATCTTTAACTTGAACAGAACACTTACACTTCTCCCATGGGAGCATATGTTGAACCAGTTACAGTAAATTCATTCAGAGAGCAGCTGTCTCCTTCTACTCTGTCCAGGATAAACATCTGAAATTAGAGAGATAGAAGTGTTACTACCTTTGAACAATAATTAAAGCAAGAGATTTAAACAGGCCTTAGGCAAGCAGGTACAAGAGGCAAGTTCAGTCTGAATTAACAAACCAGACAAGACCTGATTCTGTGCACTTGGATCCCACATATGTTTGAACAGCTCCATACACTGAAGCACAAAGTACAGGGAACAGCCCCTCTGCCTACAGAGCTCTGAAAAACGGAGCTGAAAACCACAGGACTGTGTACACTTCAGCTGGGAAAACCATTCACACACCACCTGACAATCCTCACTAGATCCAAGCTCTTCCAAAGCTTCACACCTGTACATTAATTCTCATGTAACACAAATAATGAATTAATTCTCTGCTTTGGAATAGTTAAATGCAGCTCAGCTGGACACTGTCAGCTTGGACACTGACAATTTCTCTCAAAATTAAATACATAAAAGCATTTACTAAATAAAAAAAAAATAAAAATAAAATAATATAAGCATCTACTAATAGGAGAAATTGAGACCTAAGAGGTGAGGTTTTAGCAAGAGGCAGACTATGGCCGGTTTCTCTTAATACCACCCTTAAATGAAAGTGTTTCCTGTCCTGGTTTCCAGTTACAAGTCACTTTACCACATGGGACACTGGGAGTTTAAACCAATCAGCCAACTCCAGTTCTCTTTTAGCACTGGTGAAATGGTATTTTCAAATTCAGACACCAATCTGAAGGATGCAGTTGTACCTCTATGAGATCTGCAACTCAGTCTTTCCTTTGTTTCCTTTCTAGAAGAGCTGCAGACAGAATCACATCTGAGAGGATGGAGATAAAAACCACAGTGCCTGAAGCTGTCTTACTCTCACGGCTTGTTGGAGTAGCACTGGAGAAGATAATTTCTCACTAACTGATGATGTATCCTAATGGAACTTGATCCACTGGTTAGCACAGGCCATTCTGTCACATCACATTTTAGCAATGTCCTCCTCTCCCCTCATTGTGTGCCCTTTGTTTTAGACAAGCATCCTCACAAAACACAGCCCAATAAAATAAACTCATTGTTACAGGTATTAGGATTTTGCCACCTTTTTGCAAACTTCAACCAAGTTGTGCTGGACAAGATCTAAAACATTTAGCCCTCTAAACAAGGAGCAGAGCATTTTGAGCTTTTAAATAAACACAACTTAAATGATGAGTTAACCAGGGAAGCCTCCTGCTTTTGGCATCTGCAGGATGAAAAAATCCCTGCAAAGACTAGGGCAGTTATGCAACTCTACTGCAAGTAACCTCCTCTGGAATACTGATGAGCAGCTGCTTTGTGTCTCTTAGGTATAAATACTACGATACTTAAGGAAGTAGAACAAGTCAACCACCAATTAGGAAGAAAAAGCCATCAATCACATGAGAACAAAGTGCTTAGGGCTTACAAACTTTCACCACTGGTGTGCAGAGCCCAACATGCACACATTTGGAATTCTAACCCAATGTAATGAGGCTCTGGACATTGCATGCTGGAGTTGCTGTGCCACTAAACATCTGAAGCTATTAAACAGAAGAATTCAGTGTTTTCTCCATTAAATCCCTACACAGAAGGGCAAACTGGCAACTGGACATGCATTACGTTAAGTGACCAGCCATGAAAGTCCCAAATTAGCCAACACTAGACAAAGTACTGGGGAGAAGGGAGGAGAGGCACAGAACTCATGCTTACCTAAAAATACACCAAGACTGAAGATGACCCTGGCAATGCTGGTGACAGGGTCAACTGCACCTCAAGCTGCCAGATCAGTCAGTGCTGCACACTGAAACACTGCAGTGATCCCCATCAGACCAGCAAAGCCACTGAAGGTAAGATAACCAAATAAAGGTAGAACCACCCAGGAGTGAAAACACCTTTGACTACCCAAGTTACTGCAGTAAATCTCCTTTTCTCATAGTAAGTTTCTCCACCATTGTTGTCTTTCTCAATTGAAGAGGCAAGTGTTTGACACTTACACACAGCCTGTTCTACAGTGTAACTTTCTAAAAAAAGGCCTAAATCACACCAAAGAATTACCAGTAACCTGAAAAGCTCCCAGACAAGTCAATGGAAAGCTGCTTACAAACAACCTTCTCCTCCATGAGTGTGGATACAGCTATTTTTGGCCGTGACTAAATAAGGAAAGAGACAAAAGCCTTCAAGACTACACAGTGGAAAACCGAATTCAAAGTGGAGGCTTATCTTAGGAAAATAGAGCAGGATTTTGGTGATATGAGAACCTAAAGAGCCGGGATCAGGAGAATTTGAGCAGTGCTGAGCCTGAGAGTGGCTGAGGAGAAGAGGAGCAGCAGGAGCACCGTGGGACGTACCCTGCACACGGACATCTGGTTCGTGGTCAGCGTCCCCGTCTTGTCGGAACAGATGACCGAGGTGCAGCCCAGGGTCTCCACGGAGGGGAGGCTGCGGACGATGGCGTTCTTCTTGGCCATGCGGCGCGTGCCCAGCGCCAGGCAGGTGGTGATGACGGCCGGCAGGCCCTCGGGGATGGCGGCCACGGCCAGGGCCACGGCGATTTTGAAGTAGTAGATGGCGCCGCGGATCCAGGAGCCGCCGTGCACGGGGTCGTTGAAGTGGCCGATGTTGATGATCCACACGGCGATGCAGATCAGGGAGATGACTTTGGACAGCTGCTCCCCGAACTCGTCCAGCTTCTGCTGCAGGGGGGTTCTCTCCTGCTCGGTCGCCACCATCTCGTCACGGATTTTCCCGATTTCAGTGTTTACCCCTGTTGCAATGACCACCCCCATGGCCTTACCAGCAGCAATGTTTGTACCCTGAGGTAAAGGAAGAGCAGGGAAAACTTGGAGTCAATCTACAAACAGGTTCTGTGGGTGAGTTTCTTTTGTTTGGTTTTAATTTAACAAAACAAAACACAAAAACACCACAAAACCCCCTCAAACCAAACAACTTCATACAAGTTCAGACTGTGCTTCAGCCAGGATATGGAAAAGGGTAAAGAGGAAGAGGATGACACTGCCTGTGTCTGTAAGGGAACACTCCAGGTGGAATTTCTGCTCCCAGAACAGGCTCAAAACGAGTCAGTATTGATCTCTCACAAGCACCACAGGCAAACCCAGCTGCTGAGCAAGCAGTATGTGTTTCAACTGGAATACTGAATGTGTTTTACCTCTCTTTTTTTAATTAGGGCTCTATTTTGTCAGATTTAATGTTATTTGCTATGAGTAATAGATGTGTTCTCTGGGGCTCCCTGCGTGAACATATTTAACATGGAAAGGAACAGTAAAAATTTAAGCTGCCTGCCAGCAAAAAGTTATTTTCCTATCTGAAAGATATTTAATCCTACCTTCAAATAAATTTGAATGAACTGTTCCATTCCTAAACAGAAAGTTCTCAATTTCAGCTACACAACACCACAATTTGTGTGGGCTCTTATCACACTGAAGAACTATTACTTTAGAAAATTACTGCAGAAACACTAAAAGTGTGTGTGCTCCACCCTCCAAGACTTCTTTGTGAAGGACAAAAATAATTTTCCTCACATAGACTGGTTTCATCCAGCATCTTCCCCTGAGGAAAGCTTTTATTAAAAGTTAATTTAGCTCAACGTGTATGGAGACACACATAGAGGTATGTACAGAGAACACAGCAAAGTCATGCAGTTTTTGGGGGAAGACCTGAAGTTTTGCACATTTTTATCAGCTTCAGTGTTATTTTACAAATGTTTTGAAAACCTCAAAGTAAATTACTCACAGAAAAGAGCATGTTCTTCTTGTCTTGATTTACAGCACGAGGATCAGGCACAGGGTCCGTGTGCTTAATAACAGACACAGATTCACCTAAAATAAAGATGATAGTCTTAAGAGATTTTGTATCTGGAGTCCTGAGGGAATCAAAAAGTTACAATCTTCAGCTCTGAAATTTTTAGGATGTCAAAATTCTTCCCTCAAATGATCTTAATTTAATTGCTTAAGTGAAACAGGAAATATTCCAGTTGGCCAAGAAAACTGAATGTTTGGCTTTTAGCAAAAATTCTGTATCAGTTTCTACAAGCATGTCACACAGGTATAGAAAGGTTCCTTTTCTTTAAAAGCAGATGTTCATTGCTACACAAGGTTTCACAAGGTGGTGCTCTCAGCTTCAATCACTGAGTTACACTACTTTGTGTAAGCTCAAGAAAGCCAAAGCTTCCTCCCTTTAAAAGGATTTTGTTGAGCAGCATCTCAGACCTCAGTCCTATTTTATCTGGCAGGAGACTTAAGCATCAACTTGGCTGAAAACAGCAAAGGCTTCCTTTAAAACAAGAATTCTGTTCCTTAAATAAAGGCAAGGAATAGTCCCTTTTTACAGACTTCTGATGGGCTATTTCTACTTACTCCAGCAGCTTTACAGGCATGGAGTGCATCCCTTTTCCTATGCTAAACATAAGTAAAGCTTGATCAGTCTTCTGCTATTCAGGATCTGTGGTGAGAAACTCTGGAGCCTGTTTCAAGACAGATTCAAGGATGAAAAACAGGCTTCCTATGAATACTTAACTGTTTTAAAATTCAGAGCTAGTTAACAATAATTTATGCTACCAAAACAGGCAGACAGATCTCCATGTTCCAGCTGAAAGAAAACTGTTGTAGCATGCTTGGTTGATTCCCAGCTTCTTTCCTATATTCAGAAGTGCTGCTACTTTGTTTTGTTTTCAACAAATCTGAAAGGGGCTCTAAAAATAGCTCCTGCATTTGAGGGCTGGTACCAGAAAACACACGAATGTGTGCGCACAGAATTTGAGCAAATAAGGCTTGAGTGCACTGAGTCTTTAGTGGCAGCAGCTTAAAAGCTGCCAGCACTGCAAAAGTTGCTCTCTCCTGTTGCAGAAGACATTTAGTAAGATTTATATCCTTTCATATTGGAGTGGTGACACGATGTTCAAACCTAGAAGACTCCGTGAACTAGAAGAGAAATCCATAATTTTTTTTTAAAATTTTGTTTTCCCACAAATTGCTTTTGTCTGTTGGAGAAAGGGGAAGGCCAAAAAAGCATTACAAGACTCAGTAAGAATGTTCATCCCACTAAAGGGAAAACAAAGCCAATGATGAAGCAACACTTTCAGCCACTCTAGAAGCTACCAGATCAGAAATTTACTGCACTTGAATGCAGAGAACTTCAATAGCTGCAGGCTCATTTCTAATGGATCATTGCAAACAAATGGTGAAAAGACACTTTCAATTATGCACATAATTACATAAAAGTCACAGAAACTGTACCTGTGAGAATTGACTGGTCTACCCTTAGAGTTGTAGATTTGATAGAAGTAATTCTTATATCAGCAGGAACCTTGTCTCCAACTACGAAGAAATGACAAGACAAAGTCAGATTTTGCTGTTTGAGAGATAACTGATCAAGTGTCCCTTCCCTCCATCAGCCAGAAAAATGACTTTCCACTAACTGCACAGATAACTGACATCACCAGCAACTTATTGCTGCTTTTGTGACTTGCAATACCCCCATTTTTTGAGTATCCAATACACCTTGGCAATTTAGATTTGCCCCTACCTAACCTCCAAGAAAGAAGCTGTAAATCACTGGATTGTTTTTCTAACCACACGGCCCCTTGAAAGCAAAGGGAAAACATTCTCAAGAGCAAGATATCAATTTCAGAAGACATATTTATAAACAATCAAAACCCGTAGCTAAGGTGAATCCAGTTCCCTTTCCAGAACAACTGGTCCTAGTCTTTTAGCTGTTTTCTCTATGCCCAAAGTGAGTTCTCTGCTCTCCAAAGATCACATTATCCACATCTATTTATTTAGAAAACTAAAAGAAGTTGTATTTTCCTTTTCTTTGGCACCAATTGTGAGAATAACGTGCTTCTGCAAATATGCTCTTGTAATGTTACACTTTGAATTCTGCCAGATGTTTCAGAGTTGGAAGTTAACCTCAGATCACACAGTAGCTTTATTTTCCAGTAATGCTGCTCTATTAAATAACCACAATTCATATCCCAGTTACAATTTCCACAGATCTCTGTTGTGTTTATCTTGTCATGCACATTTCTACTTTGCAAAAGAGAATACTGAAGGAAAAAAAAAATAAGCAACCCACAAACAACAAAACATCCACTAACAAGTGCTTGAGACACCAAGGCAGCAGATGATAAAAGTTAACACCACACTCCTGAAAATGGCAGTGATAAATCCAGTTGTCAGTTGAGCTCCAGCATCCCTAACATCTCAACATTAATTCTCCCTTCCTACTTCCTCTCACCCAGTTTTTCCTAGTTTTTAAGAAAAAAAACTAAAGCTCTACCATTTTGTGCCTACTGCAAATAAATGGCTTCATGCAAATTAACTTGCTAAAGCATATTAATGAGGCACATTTCTGATTCACATGAAGGGGATCTACATTCTGCATGTCAATATTGCTAATTAACACAAGATTGAACACTCCTAATGTAATTTAACACCGCAAGCATTCAAGTGTCAGCTATATTATTATAAAATAATGCAAAGAAAAAGAAGAGAGAATAACTAACTAAAGACAGCTGATCTTTTCAGTAGGTGGAATCTGTGTCCCTGCAGTGACATTAAAATAAGCTGCAATTCCTGCAGGAACTGCTTATGCAATCAGCAGCAATAATGCACATTGAGAAATAATATCATGAAAAGCTCTACAGTGGTGTTACAGCCTTGGCTCATCCAACCCCTCACACCCTGGAGTGGAAAAGTGTGGAACAAAACCCTGAAGAGGAGAATGAAGTGCTACTTCAAACGTTAGGAAAACTTACACCATGTGACTTCCTGTAAATTCAGAGTAACTCCAACCACTAAAACCAGCAAAAGATTGTATAGTTTTGCCTGTAGAGTTAGATGTGTGTTTTTGTGAGCATGTGTATATGAAGGGACAAAAAACCAGCCACAAATGTGTCATTATACCATGTGAATACTAATTTAAGCCACAATGCCCTTGAGCAGCAAGAGAAAATAGCCTTAGACAAATGGTGACCTAGGCCAAAAAAGGCAAAACTATTCCATGCTCTCCTGGTGTCCTGAGCAGGGTTATTTGCAGACACACAGTAGCAGCTGCTTTGCAGATAGGGCTGGACAGGCCAAGCCCTCAGAGGGATGTGCTGAGAGGCCTGGCAACCTGCACTAACATCTCCAGAGCACTGCAGAGAGCGGCACAACTCGGGCAGCCCACAGCCACCACGTGTGGCAGCGCTGCTGGAGGTGCAGAACACAAGAAAGAAGCTGTTAAAAAAACAATCTTAAAACTTTCAAGCAACTGGACAGAACCTATGGCAAAGTTCACAAGTGATCTTCTAACCTACTTCTGAACTGCTCCAAGTTGTTCAAACTCAATATTCACAAGACTTAAAATACTTGGAGAGACCCCTCTAATAGACTGTTGATATTCAACATCAGTATTACCATGAAAACTACTACTGTTGTTATCAACTGCCTGAATCACCAGAACTGAAGTGTTAAATTTATTATGACAGTGCAGCTTAATAAATTCATCTCAACGATTTAAGATAGGACACATTATTCACTCACCCTCTCTGACTGGGAAGGCTGCAGTAAAATATTCAAGGCATTTCCAAGAGGCAGGAAAGCTGTATGTCAGGGTCAATTACAGAGACATTTTAAACAGCTCTTTGCACAATAACAACTATGAGACTAAGTCATTTGTAGTCTTGAATATACTTTCAAGAGCACAACTGAAATGGAATATAAATAGGAAGTCATCCTATGACAGAGAGGAACCACAGGAAATTTTCGGAGAGCACTGTACCACAGATTTCATCTACAAAGAGAAGGTTTTTTAAACATATACTTTAAAAGAGGAAAAAAAACTGTGAGGTTGTTGTTTTTTGGGAGGCTGTTGCTGTTTTTTGGAAGGCTTTTTAAAATTCATATCATTCAGTCCACAGAACCAATGGAAGTAATACCCAAGGCTTGAAAGAAATGAGAAAGTGATTATGTATTTGTGTTGCTCAGCACAGAGCTGCTACAGTAAATGATATAATTCCATAGTCTGACATCTAAAATAAAAAGTCAGTTGCAGAAATATTTTCATCCATTATTTCAACCCAAGTTTTTAATCCTAAATAGTCCCTTGATTTCCACAACAGCTCTGAAGAAATAAAATAAGCTGCTTTCAAAACTGCCCAGATAAGTGCTCTGAAACATAATGTAGCCAAATACATAACTACTGACTAAAACAGTCCCACCAGCTACAGCACTGATTGCTGTTTGGAGGAATGAGAGAAGGGTTTGGTTTGAACCATTACAGCTTTACCCACAGAATCCTTTTATTCATGCCCAGAATTTTAGAATTATAATACTGAGCTTCAGCACACAATAAATGAGTCTGTTTAAAAACAACCTGGTCGTGACAGGGGGTTAAAAAAGATAAATGTCCATTTTATTTAACTGTGCATGAGTCGGCACTGAAACAGACAATTTACAATTTCTACTCCTTGGCAGAAACTGGAGCAGTACTTTGTTGCGATATGTATTTAAAGTTTGTCAGTTGCTTTTTCACTGTAAACAGGGATAATTTAGTACTTTCAAATACTGGGTTCTTCAGCCATTTAACCAGCAATGCTACCTTCCAAAATTCCCACTGATTTCACCCAACACTCCAGCCTTTCTTCTCAAGCTCCCAGCCCTTATCTTCCTGCTCCCAGTGCTGTGGCAGTGTTATGGGTCAAGTTCCCTCCATATGAACAATCAGTAACATATATATTTGATTTTTACACAGTCCAAAACCCTGCTTCTCCACAGACTTGTCCCAAATTGACTTCAAGTACAGAATGTATTATTAAGCAACCTGAGTCCCAATTTTATCCTTGGCACTGACCAAGTCCTACAGTGAAATGATCAACTCATTACCTGGGTGTTTCATTTGAGCACTGATATCCCTTTCAATACTTTGCCAGTTTCCAGCATAGCAATAAAATTAAATACTTCATTTCAGAATTCTGTCAGACAACGGTTTGAGACACTCCCTGGGAGACCTCTACAGCCAAAATACAATATTAATTTTGCAGGCAATGGCAGTTTGTGCTTTAGGCAGCCCAGGAAGATGGACAGAAGTCACGGGACACATATGCTATGAACAATGAAGGTGGAGGGAGGGAAAATAACAATTAAAGCTGAGTAGATTTCAGTCCCTTGTATTTTTAGTTACTTCTGGGTACTAACAAAGAACCTTAGACTACAACAGGACCATACTCATCTTTCAAGTCTCAAATCATTACACCACATCTCAATACAGTCTATTGAGATCCATATTCCAGATTTTCTAATCAAAACTGCTGGTGACAGTGGGCTCAGGAAGCAACATTAACAGTACCCCAAAAGCCACTATGCTATAGAACAGTCCTCAGAACAAAACTGGGGCTTAAAATGTGTACTTTGAACACCAATATCAGCTGCTAACTCTGACCCCTCACACCCCTGGAGACTTGCTCAGGTTTACAGGCAGGTACATGATAAAAAACTTTGCTTCTTTTTTATGTTAATGTGTTACAAGAACAATTCCTCCTCTTTGCCAAGAAAGTGATCTGTTTGCAGCAAGTCCCTCTTTGTGATCACAGCAAATGAAAGTAATTCTTCCTGTAGATATCAGAGGAGCTGCTCATATACAACATGTACCTCACACTTTATTTATGTTTATCATTAACCAAAGCCAGCGTCACCCTGGATCTGCTATCAGCATGTTGGGGGTTGGAACTGGACTTTAGTAATAGAGATTATCAGTTCAGCTCCAATTATTCTATAGTTGAACAGTTTTTGAACACAAATAGTTCCTGAAACTGAGTAAAAGCATCAAATTGCCATAAACCACCAAATGGAGAGAACAAAAAAAAAAAAAGTCTTAATATATTAAGGTTGGCAAGTTCATGCATTTTGGTTTTTAAGACACTATGGTCATTCTTCTGCTTTATTAGGATGCTTTAATTTTAGCATTTAGCATTTTTATCTAGTATTTCTAGAGTAGAAATACTATCAAGTTTAGCAAATATAACCTACTACACTGCTATTAAAACACCTGAGTGAAAATACACGGGGTTTTACATCCAGAGAAAAAGAAGTAAGTATTAATTCTTTTTCCAAAATAAAGTGTCAGCAACTATTTTCTGGTTTAGCATGATGTATTACTGGTACAGTTATTTAAACCACTCTTCCTAGTGAGATATTTAGTCTCTTTAGGAGACAGTCATTTCAGTCCCCTCTCTTACCCAAAAGTAAGTTTATCCTCTAAATTAGAGCACACACCATTGCACAAATATTTACTAATAAACTGAAGCAAGTGAAACTTCCTGCATGAAGAATTGAAGAACTCAGTATAAGAATTGAAATGGACAGATTTAAAATAACAGATAAAGGATGCTACACACTTCAATCAAGAGAACTGAGGATTTTCTGAGTGTTGAATTGAGTATTGCTGGGGTCAGTAATATTTAAAGCTCACACCTGAACAGAATGGTTTGCTTTCATTTAGAGGTAGAACAGCTCCAGCACAACTGGTTTTTGTGTTAAACTTCCTTAACACAAGCTCAGCTTAGCTCCTCTTCCCTCCTTGTACACAGACAATCTCATCTTCCTAGTGTACTTGATTTCCCTTAGACCATCAGAAACAAAAATTTTCTTCCATATTATCAGGTGTTAAGTATTTAACACTTCCAAAACAGGTCATAATAAAATGGTACCAAAAATCAGAAGCTCTACAAAACAGGAACATAATTGAGTCCATCTACACTTTCATACAAGGCCAAGAATGTCAAAGTGTCAAAATTAGAAGAGGGGTTATGAACCAAATTTTAAGTCTGAGTTTCCACTCCAAACCAGGAAGGTAAAATTTATTTTCCATCGAGACAGATTACACCAGCAAAGGTCCAACAGTTGTAACCATAGCAGTGAAACAGCACTTGCTTTCACTAACAAGGTGACAGAACAATACATTTAAATTCATTCTTTGCATTAGACAACTTGCATGAAACAGCCTCTATCATCCACCTTCTGCATTCTGGGCAGACAGAAAATATCCCCAGAGCTTATTGGGGAGTGTATGCAAGGTGTGAGTACCCTAACACAGGAACTGCTCAACGTAGAGGTTAAAAAAATTTTAACAACAGATATATATTGTTTTCTTATAAAGGAAAGCCAAAAGAACAGAAAAAGCTTTGCTTTCTGGGAGCAAAGTATTTCCAGGTCAAAACTGAGGGTTGAGAGAAATGGAGATAGTGTGTTAAACAGTACATAAGACTCAAATTTTTCTTAAACTTGTTTCTTCTCATTCTCTAAAAACAGACTTGTCATTCTCTCTGAAGAGGGCACCAGAACATTAGATAAGATGTGCTGATGGACAGGGACCCTGCTTCTAAGTCTGCACTCATTTCTAAACCACATTTGTCTAGTTTCAGCTTTTAATTAGTGGATCTATTTATACCTCTGCCTACTAGATGGAAAACTTGTGATCAGCCTACAAAAATATCTAATAGCAGAAAGAATGGACTGGTAAGTTAAGTTTCAACTTAAGCCAGGTCAGGTAGAGAACAACAACTTCTGCACACTAAAGCTGAAGTCCTGTTTCCAAGTTATGCTGCATTTGGGTAACAGAAGAGCCAAGAGTCAGAATTCTAGAGGTGCAGCAAAGTTTCAAGTGCAAGTTTAGTTTAGCCTTAAAAAAAAAAATCCAAAAGAACCCCAAAAAAACCCACCAAAAAACACACACAAAAAAAGGAGTTTCTTTTGCTAGGGTAATACAATAGTAACTGAACATTATTTTTATGTCTGAGCTTTTTGTTCAGTACTTTTTATCCTTATAATAAAACTCACTCAGTATCAGCTCTGTCAGAGTATAGAATATCAGGTATGTTCTCAATTTTCAAGCAACTAAACCAGAATTAGTTTTGCTATTTTTACCAAACAGTTTGGTAACTCTGAAGAAAAATGCTACAAGAATTGGGGTAAAAATTGGAAATGTGTTTTGCAATATTTCCAATGTGTGTTAAAAGTGACACAAGTTTAGGCCATGCCCTGAGTTGAACCTCACATAACTCCAGACTCCAGTGAAGATGGAATGGAGTTTGAACTGTGTCTGGTTATCCCCAAGCTGCCTCTGATGTGCTGACCAAAATGTTCACTGAACCTCAGAGACTTATTCACTACTCGTACATGTATTTATTAACCACTGATCTTACTTTCCTCTCTTTTCTGGTTCAAAAGTAGTACTTCAGGAAAAAAAGCAAAATAAAACCTGGATTTTAAAATGCTGCTTTAAAACCCAGACCCAACAGTTTGCACCTGGTAAGGAAACACCCACAACATTTGCAGCAAATTCTTTTTCCCCACCAAGAGAAGCTCTCAGCAGTTTGCTTCAGGACAGCCTCCAGCAGGTCTCTGTTCTGGGCTTAAGCCTTCCTCCATCCTTTTCCTTATCTTTTCCAATCTCAATACTTTCCCAGAAAAAGTAAGCCTGCATCTCTGGCACTGAGTCTGAAAATCAATCCTAGTTGTTAGAAAAGTAAAACAGGCAGAAGGACCCAGATGTTTTGGAATAAGACCTGCAATATTCTTGTTTTTAGTTGTACTACCAGGGAGAACCTGGAGCTCTTCACAACCACATGGGAGTGACATAATTCACATCAAGAATCTTCCTTCCTGACCTTCTTCATCCCAAAATTCATCTTTCTTTTATTATAACGCACCCCAGAATTCTGAAGTGCTCTGCAGTTGGAATAAAAAGCCTCAAAAAAGTTCTTGCCTACTCTGTGCCAGGTATAAAACTAAGTTTTCTGGAATATACACTAATTTAATAAGCAACAGCTTCTGACAACTCTGTGTATCTTTTTAACATGTTGAGTATTTACAGATACAGTAACAGATGACAAGAACCGTCCTTCAGAAATTCAAGAAAAAGAGGAACTACTGTGGCTGCCCTTTGGTAGTTCACTGACTGCAACTATTGAACTTTCATTTATTAAATTACAGAAACTCAGATACACTGTATCTGTTCCAGGAATTTTTAGACAGGAAAATACAGTGGAAGTGAACAAAGGTCATTTCTACTCCCAAACGTGCTTCTATTAAAAAAATGCATTATTTACAACCAGTTTATCCCAATTATTCAGGCTGAACTTCATACAAAACTTGTAAGAAGTAGGGCCCTGCTATTCTAAATTTCTCTCTAAAACGTCATTTTAACCCAGCAAACAAAAAACTTAACAAAATCAAAGTGTACCTAATCTATTAAGATAGCCCCTGGTTACAGATTTAGAGTGTACCCTGCAATTAACTCCAGCTTCTACAACAACATGATAATCCATTTAAAGGCAGGCAAACTGAAAAGCCATGTGAGGACAGCATCTGCATGTTTGTCATTTCATCAATTCTAAGAAAGACTCTGTAGCTTAGTAACTATCACACACTACAGCTCTGAGAACCATGCCCACCACAGGTCTGCAAGCAAATTCAAGGCACACTTCCCAAATCTGTGACCCCAACATCCCTAAGAGCTCCTGTTTGTTGTACAGTACCTTTTCCACCATCTCTGCTGAAGTGGAAAAGTCCTTCTAACAACATGCAGTTAAGAAATTAATATCTGCAAGTATCAATAGCAACCTAACAATTCCTACAATTAAGTTATTTATCTCTGTGTCAGATCCACACACAGCTATTTCAAATTAGCAAAGCTGTCACAGCATTAAATACAACTATTTGCAAGGGATGACTTGTAGAAATTTGTTCACTATTAGTTATCAGCACAGAGGAGAAACCAATCACCTGGTTGTTTATGCCACAAGGTTGAGAGAGATTTGCCTGGACACACAAATGTTGTTGGCACTTGGCCAGGAATTCCAGAGCCAGATATGCATCCCAGCATGAAGGGCTCTGTCACTTCCCTACATGGCCATCTTTTTGCAAACCACATGTCAAAGGCCATCACGGTCCTCCTGCACTTGAGGCACAGGCATGCACAGAGTCTCTCTCACCTCCAGGTCTTGACACCAACACTGGGACATGATGGATTTATTGGCTCTTCTCTGTTTGCTCTGTGGCTTTTCTCAGTTTGACTACAATTAAAACTCATCATTGTCTATCTACAAGAATTTATCATTTCAGTGTCAGAAGTTGTGTTACACTGAAGCACTGATTTCTCTATTAAACATCCACATGACTTATAATCAACTGCAGCTTCAAGATAAGGTAATTTAAGTGTATTGTTTGATCCATAAATTTAAGTGATTATTTTACCCAGAAAAGCTTCTACAATCCATCGACAAGCCAGACCACCTATCTTAAAGGACAGTCACAAAACTTGGATATTTTTTGGGTTTCTACATGAGCATACTGGCTTAAGCTTGTCCTTACCTTTAAAAAAAATCAGTTCTATATATGCTGGGCTATCAGTCATTGTTCTACAAGCAGTTTTTAATAATGCAATAGTAACCCTACGATAAAGAGGACACTATGCCAGTTAAAGGTAGCCTGGTGTTACAGGCACATTGGTTATTCCCAGTTTGTTTTTCTCCCTCAGACACAGGCCTTTTAAACAGAGTAATTGATTTTATTGGTACTGACAATATACAGCAGGTAAGTAAAAGCCCACACATCCCTCAGGTGTTCTCATACAGAATAAAGGCAAAGCTAAATTTGAAGATGAAAACACAATCTGTACCTCTTCTGAAATGGCAATGAATCAAGGAGAAAGTGTTCTGTGCTCTGTATACATATGATAGAGCATCAAAATCCAGCATTTCTCCTCAGTGATACCCCAAACCAGAGCAAAGCACACAGTCATCAACTCCCAATTCTACCAACTCTGTTTTAAAGTACCAAAAAACACAACCCGAGTGTATTCCCATGATGAAAACTCCTTCCAAAACCACCATTCCATTGCTGACATTTAAAAACAGGATAAGGATTTGGCCCAGCCATCTACTGCAGAGTCTGTAACTGATACAGTTCTGTTTGCCTCAAAAGGACACGGCAAACACAGCAGAAACAACCCCCCTTGCAGAGCACACGGCTCTGGCCCTGCAGAGCAGGAGCACAGAGGCACAGAGCACAGTCACTGACAAGGCATCACAGTGCACCCTTCATTTCACTATCACCACTTTGGATTTGGACTTGTAGCTGAATCACCCTGTGCACAAACCAGGGGCTTGAGACAGGGCTCAGCCAACGTTAAAGTTTCTCAAGGAATGAAAGCTGGGCAGGCAGCCAACACCAACTTCATTCTGAGTGCACACTCTCTTTGCCTGCTAATTAAAACAGGAGGATAGTCAAGTTTAAGGGTATATATTTATCTCCTCTTGAGACAGCTACCACCTCTAAAATCAAAGTGACACGAGTGCAAAGTAAGTTTGATGTACACCCTGCATTGTTCCCAAAGGAAAAATCACTCAGTCAACAGTCGATAATGACCTACAAAATCTGAACATGCAACACTCCTGACACTCAGCAAGAGCCACCTAGTTTTATCTGGGAAGGAACAGTCAAGCCCAGTTCAGAGAAAATTTATTACTATGGCATTATCACCAAAATGATGCAGTTTTAGCTAGAAGTATATAACCCTTCTATTTTTGCACCCCTTCCAAAAAAAGACACAGCTTTTAGAGCAAAACTAAGATATTATAAAGCTCTAGGCAAAAGTCGGGGCTTTTTATAAGACTGGCACTTCAAAAGCTTACCCAGGAGAAACAGGGAGCTCTACTCTGCACAGCTCATGTGTTTGAGATCTATAGAGCAAACTGTCAGAAGGAGCAACTAAGAATTGTGAAAGATGAGAAAACAGTGAAGTCACGTGCCAGTCATACTTGCTGAGAAGACAGAAGATATTTGTGAGGAGAAGTTCAAAGGCACTGCTACTACAAGCCTAAGAGCTGGAGAAACACATTCAGATGAAATAACAGACTGTGACCAAAAAAAAATCTCTGCGCTCCCAAACCTAAGGAAACTGCAGATATTTTAACACCAGGAACAAATAGCTATTTTGTGACAGAAAAGCAGACAAGCTTTAAGACACTCTGAAACCAGACATTAAAAAACAAAATTTTAAATTTGTGACAAGCGTTAAAACCACAACTCCAATTAAGATGCCTTACTTTCAGACCTACCAATTAAACTAAGTGGCAATTTGAAAAACAATCTCCTCCGTACAAATGCACATTTAAGGTAATTACAGAAGAACAGGAGCAAGATTGTTCTTAAGTGAAGGATATACTTAGGAGTGTTTGAAAACTCCCCCCAGGGCCTCAAATCATTAAGACAAAGCCCCACAACAATTTTACATTAATATGCTAATGCCTGCATGCACCACATAAGTGGTTCTTACCTGCCACTTCCACGATGTCACCTGGGACAATGTCTCTCGCTTTAATCCTCTGGACACTTTTCCGGTCCTGTCGATACACTTTGCCCATCTCTGGTTCATATTCTTTAAGAGCTTCAATAGCATTTTCAGCATTTCTTTCCTAAAAGACAGCAAAAATGTGTAATCTTGAAAGCCCTCAAGGAAAATAAGCCTGTCAGATCCAATTTTCCAAAAGCATTACCATATGAATGCTACCAACTCAGCTCAGCTATATTTCTTCATACATAGCATTTTGTGTCCCCTCCCCTTAGGAGCTTGCTGACTGGGAATCATTAGAATGTAATTCAGGTGTTTGTGGGCCTTTAGAACACAGAAATTCTTTATTTCAATGCTGCAGCATTTTCCATCAAGAATATCCACTGTGCTTTTGCAGGAAGGCCACACAAGAGCTCCATGTCACATATGGATGCTTTTTGACATTAAAAAAGCACTAATCAGAATTAAGATTAGTGGATGTAGGTGTTGGCTGTACCTTGGCTGGAGCAGCTTACACTCAGCCTGGAGTGGACCAGCACTGCTGAATTTCATTTACTGACACAAATCAAGGATCAAGTTATGATGAAGCCAACTAATTATCAACTTCATTTCAGCAAATCACGTAATGCTGAAGTGAAATTAAAGCATACACTAGAAACTTCCCCAGAATCTCTAAACAATTTATCAATTCAGATGAATACCCATGCAGGAAAACCTTTTGATTTCCACCAACACATCAGCTTTCCTATCTCAGCTGCAGTCCTCTCACTGAGCACTAGCAGAGATTGGTATCAGCATTGTGATGCCACCTGGATAAAGAACAACTGTAGAAACCAGCAGTTTATCTGTGCTCCTTCTCCAGCTCTTGGAGAAGGAACTTATTTTCCATTTCCCTGCCTATGGACAAGAACAAACGTCATTTAGCCCTGAGAATCACAGATAATGGTAGAGTGCACAGAGTTTACAGAATATCTGCCCTTCAAATATCCATCAGCCTTTCCAGATAATAAAAAATTCCTCCTTGCATGTCAAAGCAGAAACAAAACCATCAGAAATTCAAAAGCTGAGGAACTCACTAGTTCCTTGTAACAGTGCAGCTGAAAATGACTGTTACCAAAACTACCTTAAGGAACTAACATTTACATGGCACAGCTCAGGGTCTGGCAGGGCAGACAGCACAGAGCCATAAAACTGCAAGTAATACCAGCCCCATATTCCACCAGCTGAATTAATTCTGCTCCTCAGCACTAGAACACCAACACTGCTCTTCTGTGGACTATGAGTCACTGTGAGGCAAAACCTTGAGGTCCCACAAAAGGAAGGTTACTTCAACAGAACTTTTTCTTCAAAAAGGAGAAATAAAAATTCAACATGATGACCCAGGTGGCCAAGAAGGCCAATGGCACATGGCTTGGAGAAGAAATAGTGCAGCCAGTAACATCAGGGCACAGGGGATGGGCACTGCTGAGGTACCTCCAGTTCAGTTTTGGGCATCTCATGACAAGAAGGACATAGAGGGGCTGAGCATGACCAGGGAAGGAAACAGAGCTGGGGAAGGGTCTGGAGCACCAGGACCACCCGAGGGAGCTGGGAGGGAGGCTCAGTATGGAGAAAAGGAGGATCAGGGGGGACCTTGTCACTCTCTAGAAAAAGAACAGAACAAGAATAAACATCCAAGATGCACCAGGAGAAATTTAGAATGGGTATTAGCAGCAGTTTCTTCACAGAAATGGTTGTCAAGAATCCAAACAGGCTGCTCAGGAAAGTGGATGAATCACCATGCCTGCAGGTATCTAAAATGTACCTGTGGCCCTCAGACATGGTTTCATGGTGGCCTTGGCAGTGCTGGGTTAATAGTGTGACTTGATGATCTTAAAGATCTCTTCCACCCTCAACAATTCCATGCTTCAGCTCATTCAGTCAGCTCAGAGTGCTAGACTGAGTCTTTTTGCTGCAGTTTGCCTGAAGTTATGGTAGCCAGCCTACCCTGCAGGCCCTGGAGCACGGGCAGGTGCTCCTGGGGAAAGGTGCACGTGAGAGGAAAGGCTGAGGGCGGCAGAGCCGTGACTCAGTGCTCACATCTGGTACCTGTAGGAACAGATACATTCATGGGTGGAGACTGTGTACTGTGGCTGATTTTCCATGCCCATTAGAACAAGGGAATGAGTCACTTCATCTCTGCAGCAACTCTCTTTCACAATGAAGTTCCATGCATGTAGAAATACACACAGAGGTATTCTTTGCATACTATGACATCAGAAAAAAAACCTGATTATTTCCTACAACAGCGAAACTATACAAGAAAAATCCTCAAACTATAGACAGCCTTAGCTTCCATGCTTTTCATGCCTAAAATTAGTACCTGCAGAACTGCAACTCACGAGTTTCAAGTTAAACATTAACTCTTGCACAATTACTTTATGAAGACTTGAATATAAAATGTCATTTAAGGGGGCAGTGCTGTCACCCCTTGACCAGCATTATCTCTTCCCTGCAATCCTGCTCCAGCAGGGTGGGCAGCAAGCTGGGTACTGCTAAAAACTGAATTTTGAGGAACACTCTTCAGCCAGCTCACTTGGGATAGCACAAAGCAGAGCACAGGAATGGGCAGCAATGCCACTCAAGGCCACTTCTTCCAGCAGGCAGGGTCCTCTCTAATATGTTGTAACCTATTAACAGGACTCCTCATCCCCTTAATTTTTTTTATTTTGACCAGTTTGATATTATTTAAAGCATGAAGCCTCATGCACTAAGAAAGCAAGTAATTACGTCACGCTAGCACCCTCACTTAGGAAAAGACTCAACAAAACCGACCAAACATACAAAGAACTTACCATAAAAATCCTAGAACATTTTTTATCTGCACGAAAAAACCCTCTAGCAAAACATCCACTGTCTAAAGTGATCAAATTAGCAAAGTGAAGTGATGTGAACATTTTTGTTTTGGCATCTCATGAAGTGTGATTTTATGTTATGATACTACTGTCTATATGATTTATAAAAAGGCATCAAATTAATGTCACAGCTGACAGTGCAGGAAAAGTTTTATGGTATTTAGATGTTTTCTTTAGAAACTTGTGCCTTTTGACAGACATGCAGTCTTTGGATGTACACTTAATAGGTACTGTAGTGATTGAACTGGGAGAATTAATACTGTATTAATAATTTACTAAAATGCAACAGTTGTCTCAAGAGGAAACAGAAAAGAAACAAGATTACAAGCGCTCCATCCTTTGTTCCTTAGTCAGGAAAAAACCCAAGCAAACCACCCCAATTGTTCTTAGCTTTGCAAGGCCTGATTTATTGTCTTAATTCAGGGCTTTATTCTGGCCTGTCTCGTTCATGTGTTCAGCAGTGTGTGGCCAAACACACTGATGGGCATTTTGCCTTTCTGGCAACACTTCTGAAGCTTTCATTTCACCTTTAAGTCAACACTTTCTGTTGAGAAGCTTTATGGTTTGCTGACTCTCAGGAATCCGAAGTTAGCAACACATCCTACTTGCTTTGTAGGAACACCCAACACTACAGGGTACAGTGCTTCCTCTTAAACCATAAAACCCCAAAACATTTGTGATTTGATGCTGTAAAAGTCTCTGCATACCTGCCACACTCCCACAATTGCATTGGCTACTAATATAAGTAAGATTACAAAAGGCTCTACAAATGCTGTGATTGTTTCTTCACCTTCTTCAAACCAGGCCAGGACCTGCAAGAGAAACACAGTGATTTAAATTCCTGATTTACACAGACACCTTGCAAACTTTATTCCTGCTAAGTTTCAACTGCTTAGACTTCAGCAGTTTTGGAAACCCCTCAATCTACCAAGTTTGTAGCTTTGTAATTCATGAATGAGTTGGCAAAACGCAATGGAAAAGGAGAAAAAGAATCTTTACTAAAGCAGTACAAAGTTCATTTTAGGGGCCGCTCCTCTTTTAAAGGAGTAAGCTATTTATCTGGGAAACAATTGCTACTGTTGCTTCAGAAGTGAAAGCAGAAGTTGTGACAACAGTTATGACAATGAAAAAAAAAATTATTTCATTACTGTATAAAACAGGACATAGATTAGTTTGACTACCTAAAATACTAAAAACTTGCCAGAATCTAAATTTTAAGCAAGTTAATTGCCCTTTACCAGTAACTTAGCCACACAAATGGAAACAGCTTTACAAGTTTCCACTGAGTAGATACAAACCCAATCATCTACTTATTTAAATACAAGTAGTGTCTTACTGAAGCATCTAAGTGAATAGAATAGTTACATCTGAAGCTGGATTGTCAACCAAGTAGCTGATAAAACTCAAAATTGTATTTTAAAAGGTAAACCAAACTTGAGGACTTGCATAGAAGGCTCCACATAGATTTTGTTTCAATTCATTTGTTTTAAAAGTGCACTCGAGTGTTAGGTATCTGTCACTCATTTGACTTGAATGTGTCAGGGCCTCTGCACAGTGCTGAAGTCACTGATGAAAAGTCAAGTTAACATGACCAGAGAGGAAGAGTATTTTCGTCAACATGTTGAGCAACAGGAAGCCTGGAAAGTGACAGTAAATAGGAACAACGTGTTGAGATAATTAGGGCTGGTAGTCAGGCAACAGCACTCTGAATCACTAGAAGACTGCAGTGAGCAAACTGTTACTAAAGCAAGCCCATGATTCCACCAACATGCTGCTCTGAGCTATTGCTCAATTGTGAGACACTCCAGGATGTCAAAAGGAAGGAGCAGCAGCATGAAAGCCTCAAGCAGAAAACAGACTGTCAAGCAAATCCAAGGCAACAAGAAATTTTTATTACAAAGGGATAAACTTGTAAGATCCAGGTTGTGATTAATACGACTGCAACATTCCAACTGGTAACACAACACTTGGAGGGTCTGGGTAATCCTCCTGCAGAACAGATTTAGTTAGGATCTCTCCACACCTCGGTGCTCTCCAATCTCTGGAACAGCTCCTGCCATTTGCCCTGTGGGGGCAGAGGGACAGGCCCTGCTGTCCCTGCTCACCCCACACACATCCCTGTGCCATGGGCAGCCTCCTCTCTGCACCAGAGCTGCTGCTGCTGCCCGTGCAGCTACAGGAGAGGCCAAGGGGACACTTCCAGACCTCTCAGCGTACACAAGGTCACACACTGCCATCAGAATCTGTTTCTCCCCTCCCTTTATTTATTGGAATTCTGTAGAGCCCACTTTGCTTCCAAACAAAGCAAACAAATTCAATTATGTTGTGATGTGCTTATCTGAGCAGGCACCTACAAAGTTAACTGGAATAAAACATCTGCTTTACATGACGTTAAACCAGAATCTTTTCCAATTTAAGACCGTGTGTGTTGTAAAATAATATTGAGAAAGGCCACAACTTCCAGAGGTAAAGAAAGGAGCTACAAGGACAGCAAGATTCAAGTATGTCAAGGCGAGCCAAAATTAAGTTTTCAAGGGATCTTTTCTTTCAATAAGCCATTATTTCAAAAAGAGCAGATGAACTCAAATTAGAGATCCTGAGAGTACAGAGCCTGAAGGTTTAAATCTTCACTGCTGGATTTTTGGTGAAATTATCAAACTGTGACAAGACTAAAGTGAAGTATCTAGTTAACCCTGGAAGCCAGCAATACACATTTCTCTCTCCAGAAGTTTCTCCACGATTACTATCAGTGGAACAATCCAGGCTCTAATTCAAGAACAATTTAGATAAACATAGACATAAAATAACCCGATACATTGCAACTTCTTGTTTTTGCTATAGCAAACTACAGCTATATTAACATTTCACTTAGGATATTTGTGGTACACAACACATTCTGTAACAGATCAGGTTTATTACTTGATAGCAGCCTGAAGTAAAAAAACAAAACAAAGGCAAGGAAAACAAAGAGGAAGTGGAACAAGCAATAACAAATATTTAACTTTGCATTTTTAGTAACAACAGACCATATTCCGAGGCCTGGTAAAGACTAGGCAATTCTTGCCCAAGTCACAGAGTCCTTGTCAGAAAGTTTCCGCTAGCACACTTTCAAGACCCTGGAGAGGTTTACAGTGAGAGATCTCTTTTTTATTTTTTTCAATTTCTATTCAGAAGGGCCCCACCATGTTTCAGCCCTAATCACTTAAAACTCGCATGTAGAACAGCTTCATTTCCAGGTCATTGATCTCCAATGCTCTGGTTAGGCACTACTGTCAATAGGTAAAGTCACCATGTATTTAAGAAAGAGTAGGAAGAATAAGAAAAGAATAAGATAATTGCTCAAGAGAAATGCAAGCCTAAAAATATAAGGGAAATAATAGCAAGACATGAAAGCCCCATATCAACAGCCAACACAAGCAGCTTAAAGGACAACTTTCATTCAGCATATCTGCTTTAGGGCTGCCAGAGCTATGGCCTGCAGAGCCTATTTTAAACAAAGCCTAATGGGGTGGACCTGCAGGACTCTGAGGCAAAAGACACTCAATGACAGGCAAACAGCACTTGGTTATTTGCAAAAAGGGGACAGAGGTACAATGCCAAAGTCAGCCAGCAATGAGGTGAGCGCTGATGGAAGCGGATGAAACAGCACAAGTGCCCTTGCAGCTTTTTCCATTTCTACAAGTGAAGGATCTCTATTGTCAGGGAAGTTATGGAGACAAGTTACCTCAGATGACTATGTATCATTAAGGAACAACAATTGAATTGGAGAATGGGAGTTTGGAGACAGAATTGTGTTGCCCAGCAGGCTGTACCCGCTCACCACTAACAGAGGAAAAGCAAATACTTTGTTGTCAGCAACCAAACAGGGATTTTTGTTTGGTTTTCATTTTGACAACGGAAACTCAGAAGCAAGCTGGGAGAGCTAAAATCTCATCCCAACAAAAAGAAGCCCCAGATTAATTAAAGCAGGTCATAAAAAACACGTGGAGTGCTTTCAAGTGTTTTCTTCTCACAGGATAATGTGATTTCAGTTCTAATATATTTTGGACAGAGTATCAACTACTGCTCCGAAACCCCTCTTTCAGTGATTTCTCCTTTCAATACAAACTAGCTTAAAAATAAGCAGATGCAAACTATTTCAGTAGTCCTGTTCCATCCATGTCAGTTATACTGAACACCAGGTAACATTGAAGAAAAACCTCCCAATTTTAGTTCCATGATTCAGTAGAGATTTTTGTCCGCTACACAAGGAGGTCAGGGGAAAAAAAAAATCAAACACAAACCAACACACCTTGACCACATGTATAAGCACAAAATTAAGAATTTTACTGAGTTCGCAGATTGTAAGCACCCATCAGTTGTTATTCTGTATTTCTGAAAACAAATATATTAGTATAACAATAAGAGAAGGAAAAAAAAAGATACCTGTCACCCACAGTTTAATTTTTACAACATAAAATAGAATCACAATGACTTCTCACATTTTTATCACCCCTACCCTCATGCTAATGAGCAATCTAAGTTTAGCTAAAAGCATGTCAGTGTCACGTTCTACAGCAACCCTTATCTTGTGTCACACACTCACTGCTGCTGACCTTAACAGGTAGCTTTTGGGGTGATTTCAGGGCAAAGCCTGCAACACTGTTACTGACACATCCTACTTCCCCAAGGGGACTTTTGCTCATCTTTTACCACAAGCTAGGCTATACTCAAACTAATTTACAGGCTATTATAATCTCTGGGCTAAAGCACAGTGTATTGTTTTAATCTAAACACAGATACTCAATATTAGAAAACATCCTCAGGACATTCACTTCTAAGTCAGCTTAGGAATCAAAGGAATAATTGAGGGGAGGGAATGCTCTCAGGATGCTGCACAAATACTTCAAGTTTTGGTAGAGTTTATAGCCTACGCTGCACCTTGTAGGAGGAAATCCACTGTGTGATGCAGAGCTAAGACTGCAGAGTTCAGCACACACCACTGCTTAAAGCAGCCACACTTCACCAAGGAATTATTCTACATCAGCTGCAGTTAACGTTTTGCAACCTGTCAAAATCATTTATACAGCAGAGCAAGCTGTTCTTTTCAGTAAACACGGTAGATCTGAGCACATGCTACACAAGTATCAAGAATTAAAAGCCAAGAACACACTCCACAGGTTTATTTCTGCAGAGGCTTCACGGATCCAACAGAAGACCGAGACAAGCCTATTCACAGATCCAACTCACCAGAAATTATTTATACTGTTTTTCTTCAAAAGCCATACTTAGGGCTTTCACTAACCAGGCACATCTCTTAGAGCAGCTCTGACCTGGAATGTAGGACACAGGATCCACAGCCCACAAACACGCAGCATCTGACCCCGGCAATCAGCCTGGCTGGCACAGATTGAGCTGCTGCTCCGAGTTATTGTACTGACACGTACCTGACAGGCAGGGTGGGAGCAGAGGGCACAAAAGGCACTCTGAACACAACTTTATGTTCTGCATAAGAAGGGATGTTTCTGCACAAAACCTAATGCAGGTCTCAGTGTTACTGATGTAACAGATGTGTGTTACTGTGCAGGCAGTTCTAACAGCAATAAACTAATATGATTTATGATTGCAACACAGCCACCAGAAAAACTCCCTCAACACAAAAAAAAAATTATCTATATACTTTGAGATCCTCTCTCTCATACCTCAATCTTAATTTTTCTAAACTGACAATGCACAGCTGGTCAAGAACACCAGAACTTAGGTGATGTAATTACATCCTATTTTTGCAGTAATGCAATCCTTGTATCAACATATCCAACGGTGCTTAACAGCTACTACAAAAGTCTGTATTATGCTTTCATCAAGAAAAAGTGTTAAAACCCAAGAAAAACAGATAACAAGATAACATGATCACCTTTCGAGCAAAGGAAACACCAGAAACAAACACAAAGGGGAAGAACTTTTAAAGTACCAATATTATAATATATCTAGAGGGGTTTTACTTTTCACCAGAGAAAAATCTTTACTTCTAACATCAATTCAGTGTGCCTCTGTAACTCCAAAATAGAAGGCAGAAAAGGCAAAGCAGTAGCCCAAGGTCATGTACCATGTCAGCTGAACAGAAGCAGAGAACCCAGATCTATCCCACACTCCATTAGACTACAGTCTCCTCTTAATTAGATAGGAAAATTAACCATACTGAAAAAAGCAACTGAATTCAGCTACTAATCAAGTTTTCCAAGAGGACTCAGCAGTGTATGTTCTATGACCTCTGTCAGTCTGGTCTCATACTTACTCAGACTCAGCAATCAAAGCTTTAGTTTGGGAAATCTGATTTTTCACTTACTTGTTTATAACAAAAACAACTAATTTACTTTGGCACTGAAGGCTAACAAACTTCTGTGCTGTCATTTGTCTCATGAGATGACAGACACACTCCTGACTTTTCAAGAACAAAAAGACATCCCCTTCTCACCCTCTGTGAAGAAAAGGGGAAAGAGGAGAGGGAAAAAGAAAAGCTTTTGAACAACTGTTTATTCAATTTTCAATAGGCAGCCTGATTTCCTCTCCAGGAAACAGAGGAGTGAGTGAGGCACATCTGTCTCCATGGTCAGGACTGATGTCACCAGGCACTGCTCAGCTGGTACTGCTGAATTACAGACCCAAAGCCAGAGCCCTCTGGAAGGTGTCGATGTGGGGAGAGCAGAACCCCAGCACAGCACAGACTGCAGCACCAGGGCAACCCTTCCCCCAGCACACATTCTCCTCTGCCCATCCTAATTAGCTTGCCCTTAGCTAAAGAGTCACCACAATTTCCACTCCCCCCAAGAGCTGCAGCATTTATTTTTTTTCAAGTAGTTAATTACAACTCCAGGGCAAAGTCTACTGTAAACTTTTACTCCCTACCTAAACAATTGCAAGCTTTTGTTTCTGTTGTCCAGCTCCCCAAGAAATACAGCCTCCACCTTCCTTCCCTGAATCTTCACTCCGTTTTCCAGTTTTTCAGCAAGCACATACCACTTACACATAATGTAAGAAGATTGCCTAATCATGCTTTTTTTTAGAAAAAAAAAAAAAGTTAAAAACGTTCTTGTTCTTTCAGTCCTGTACGCAAAGCAAGATGTCCATTTAATGACTTGACTATCCAAAGGTCAGTTACCAAATTTGGTCAACAATGGTGCCATCACAGCCGTCAACATTCTTGTCACTGTCAAAAGCAACAACTGTCACCTTGCTATTATCAGAAAGGGAAGGCAACTGGAATATTCGCCATGTAGATTCTATTTACAGTCTGCAGTGCATCCAAAAATGTCTTCCAATGATTATACATCGAGCTTGATAAAAATTAACCCAAAGGCAAGAAGAATGTCCAGTTAAACGCTTACTTACTCAAGGTTAGTTTTCAAAGCCAACAGCAGCATTGGGAAATCCCACCTCAAATAAGCAAACTGGGTTGAATGAGAAGCACTTTTTAAAATACCTGTCTGGTGTAGTTATGTACTTATGACTCATGCAATGAAAGACTCCCCAAAATTTTTGTTGGCCAGCACACAGAAACCTCGTCACAAGGAACTAATTTAAGAGACAGCAATCTTGCATCTATCCAGCAAGAAAGAATAATTTCAGTATGTACAGGTCATATACATTGGAATATGTCACTCTGCCATAAAGAGCTCTAGGAAATAAAAAAAAAATTAAAAAAACCAAATTTTAAAAAATCATACTTACAAAAGATATGCAAGCGGCCAGCAACAAAATTCTGACTAGTAAGTCTTCAAACTGTTCAATCACAAGCTCGAGTAAGGTTTTTCCTGCAATATGTAACAAAGCCATTTGGTCATGCATATTTACAAAAATGAATTATCAACAAGAATTAGCAGAAGATTTCACAACCATGCTCACCTTCCTCTGCCGGCAGCTCTGTCAGTGGAAGATTTTTCCAGGAAGCATGTGAAAGAAAAAAAATCATCGAAGAAACACATTAGAGCATTATCAGGCATCCACACCAGGTATTCTTCCTAAATTGCATGCTCAGCTGGGTTGGATTTGACAGACACACTGAAAGCCCCACTAAGGCTGCTCTTTTCACCAGAGTATGTGAATGGGCCTGAGAGTTTTGCATTTTAAGACACATAAAGGTTCGCGGGAATGTGCCAAGGGTTATAATTCAGCCAAGTCATCACTCCAGACAGCTGTGGGACTTCTGCTGTTGCTGCACACAAAGGGTCAAAGGCTCAAAACGCTTTTCAAATGCTTTCTGACAAAGCTTTTCCTTCACATTCACTTCAAAAAAAACACAAACCATCGAACTTGGTTAAAAATATTTCAGATTCTTTCCTCCATTTTAAGGGTATGTCCTTATTTCTGCTCTCCCCTTTATGTTCCTGCAACTCTATTTAGTAACCCAAGGGGCATAAAAGCAGTGTTAAAGCTAAAAAACCACGTCCACCGTGTAATCTTCTAATAGATTTTCATTTTTACACAACGGCAAGGGAGTTCAGAAGGGACCAGGACAGCCAAGCAGTGAGGATTAAAAAAAATCGACTGAATTTTGTGTCCCGACTGGAGAGAAGAATATAAAATAAGGGACTGAAAGGCTAAAAAGATGGGGAAAATGAAGGTCAAGACAGGGAGGGAAAAAAAAAAAAAAAAAGGAAAAAAGGTAAACCCCAAAGCGCTTCATTTCAGAATGGAAGACGGTTTCCCACCGTTACGGTGAAAGGGAACGGAGGTGACACCCTCCTCCCCAGAGCAGCCCTGCGAGCTCGGGATTGAAAGAAACCCACGAGGTGGAGTTCAAGTCAGCCATCTTCTCTCCCTCGCTCCTATTCCGGGTCCTGGAAGAGATGCCGGCTTTGCCAGTGCACACGCGTTAGGCCTCGCACAGGGCCCCGGCAAGGATGAGGGAGAGGAGAGAGGGCTGGGGAACGGAGCAGAGGGGGAAGAGGGCGAGCGCCGGCGGCAGCATCCCCGCAGCGGGGCCGCCTCACCTACCGTTGGAGCCCCATTTCTCCTTCAGCTTCTTCACTTGCTCGAGGCTGAGCCCGGTGCTCTCGTTGACGCCGAAATAAGCCAAAACTTCCTCCACAGTCTTTGTGTGCGCGTTCTCCATGGCTGGGGCAGGGAGCAGCAAATGGTGCCGTGCCTCGCCTCTTCCTCCTCCCTCTCCTCCTCCTCAGCGGCGGCGGGGGCGGCGGCGAGACCCCTCCTCAGCCCTCACCACCCCCGCGCTAACACCATAGACCCTCTCCCGCAGCAGGGGAGCCCGAGCACACCCCTCTCTTCGCGGAGGAGGCCGGGAGGGGGAGGAAAAAAAATTAAAAATAATAATAAAAAAAAAATAGGGAAAGCCGCCCTTANCCACCCCTCACGCCTCCGAGGGAGCCGAGCCGCCTCTCCGGCGGGGACGAGGGACTTCGGGCGGGGAGCGCGCGGGCCCCCGGAGCAGCGGTCGCCTCGGGGCCGAGGCA
>VZRH01007244.1:232595-299957 GCA_013397555.1 Urocynchramus pylzowi | reverse complement strand
CCCGGCGGGAACCGCCCCTGTCCCGGCCTCAGCCCGCGGTGAGGGGGAGCGGGGCGGCCTGAGGGGAGCTGCCCGGCCTGAGGGGAGCTGCCCGCCATTGGGGTCTTGGCGCGGGGGGTGGCGCGGAGCTGCACCGGCGTGTGTCGCGACAGGAGTGCCAGCCGTCCTGTGAGCACTGCCTTCACCCTGTCGTGATAACATCCTTATTCAGTCCAGGGGCGAGTGTCGGGTTGGCCCCCGCCTCAGGAGCATCATCCGGTCAAAGGATGACTGCGATGCTGGCGCTCTCTGTCGCGACAGGAGCATCATCCGGTCAGAGTGTGAGGGTGAGACTCTCTCAGGAGGGCCGTGGATTCTCCCTCTCTGGAGACATTCCAAACCCACCTGGGTGCGTTCCTGTGTCACCCTGCCTTGGCAGAGGGTTGCTCTGGGTGATCTCAGGGGACTCTTCCAACCCTAAAGATTGTGATTCTGTGGGGCTGCACCGGCCTCTGTCGCGACACGAGCCTCATGCATCACGAGTGTGCAGAGGTGAGGGCCGTGTGCCTCGGTGCTGTGGCGGGGGTCACTCCCCAGAGGTCGTGCCCTGCGCTGGCACTGAGCAGTGTCCCCAGCTGCCGTCGCACACACGCCGGTGACAGCACACTCAGCCCCGGCGATAACGTGAGGAGGAATAAACTGCACGCTGTGATTTCAGCGCGGGTGTGGGGTGAGGTACCAGCTTTCCTCAGCACCGTGTCTCGGCTCTGGCTCTGGCACAGGCACAGGAACCGAGAGAGAGCACAGAAAACTGACTGATCCATCCAATCCCACCTGGAAATTTATGGGAACTTCAGTGAACACAAACCAGAGAAATCAGCGCCAACTGACATTAATACACCTGCAACACACACGCACAACACAGCGAGCAGATCAGCATAAACACCTTTAAAACTTGGTTCCAAGCGATGTTCCTGTGTACATATGCCTGTGCAAATAGCAGAGCTGATCCCTACATGTGTGCTGGCTTACATAAATGCAGATCCTACCTACAATCTGCATTTCCACCACTTACAAACCACCCACAGCACCACGCTATAAGAAACTGCATGTCTGATATGGAATGAAATATCTCAGCCTTACCTCTGTACTAGAAAAGGGATGGAGAGGGGACAGCCCATGTAAAATTATGGTGTTCTAGGGTATGTGTGGCCCTATATCCTTTCTAACAAAAGTGCAACTGCTCAAGAAGGCTCCTCTGTGAATGGCCAAGGTCCAAGGAAGGATAACTAGACAGCCTACACTTCACGGGGCAGTTCTGAATGAAAATTCCTGAGCTAGATCTGATGACCTAGTTCAGGTAAGGCAATTACTTATTCCATGCCATGCCCATATTAATTTCATCTTGCTTATCAGCAGGATTAATCAGCATGGCCAAATGTTGCATCAGTACAGTTATGTTGCTTTTCATACATCACACTACACTTAAATAGACTACACTGTTACAGAGGTGAAGAATGTCAACATGACAGGTGCATATAATTTATACAATTTAATGTAATTTTTTAACCAGTTTTAATAATTTTCTTCATATGGCATGAACCTGTGATGCCACCATCCCCAAAACATGTACATTTGCATATGCAACATTAAAAATACATTATTTCCACAATAACTCCATATGGAATAATGCCAGCTACTTGAATTAATGTATTTCAATAACAGCTCAATGTATCTCTATGAGTAGTTTCTTCCCTTCTACCACATTAATAAAACCTGGATCATATATATTATATATTGTATATTATATATATATTTTTTGTAAAAATACACTTACCAAGCATTATTTTTACACACAAGCATATTTACTAGCCTTCATATACAAGTGCACATGTAATGGACTTGAAAGTCCTGCTTTTCATTTTCTTACTATTTTAAAGTATTACAATCAACCATCTGTAACAATTCTCAAAACAAAATGATCCTAGAAGGAAACTGAGGTCACATTTCATATTTGTATTTCTGTGTTGTATTTCCTACATCATTCTTGGTTTCCTTTTTGTGCCTGTTTCCTAAGGGCCTTATGGAAAATTATTTTAAGCGTACCAGAGGCATGGCACATGCAATTACATCTTGGCAGAGGGTAGAATAAAGTAGTTACTGTGTTCTTTCTATCCAACTTGTTAACAGGAGGAAATGGTGCTAGGAAGGCAGAGTCTGAATTCTAGCAAATCCTGGAGAACTCTTGGCATTCTCTGGGGTTCACTGGTTCAGCTACAGTTTGACAGCTCCCATTCGTTGTTTCTCTCTCATCCATTCAGTATAGAGAACTTGTTTCTTCCCCCTTTTATCCACCCTAGATAAAATCTGGGAAGAACCTGGAAGCACAGTCTTCTGCCTGTGCTTATTTCTGTCACGTGTTCTGTTATGGCTCAGTGAATTTTGAGAGAAGAATTACTGAATTAAGGACTGTTCTACAGTTCTTTCTCTTCCAGGGCAGAATAACCTCTGCATTTCCTTCACAGTCCTTTCCCTGTCCTTCCCTAGAAGTGCAGGACCACTGCTGCTGCTGAGGATTCCTTTGCAGGTGATGCCTTCCAAATCCTCTGTCAGTTACACATTTGAGAAACATTTGCAGAGACAATTCATGGTCTAGACAGCACAGTGCAGAAGGAGCTACAAATACCCGTGTAGACACTGCAGCAGAAGCAGTACCTGCTAAATTTGGCATCACTTGAGATCATACAAATTTAGAATTGTGAGTTGAAATCAGTGTTGTTTCCCATCACCCTGCAAGGATTCATAAAGCTTGCCATGACATTTGTCTTGTCTCTTAAAGAAAATGGTTATCTAAAGGACAGGGTTACCTAAAGATGGCTGTTTTGACCCAAATCAATATGACAGCACCTCATCTGTGCCTGAAGCAAACAAGCTTATGAAAGCTTCCAAGCTTCCAGCAGGTGCAGAGAGCTTTACAGTCTCCATTTTTAAGGAAGGAAATCAATTCGTTTTGCTGCTGCAAAGTTGCAGTTTGTCATTAGAGTGGAACCCCTTAGAGTGGTACCTGGGAAAGAACCACAACAAAATGGGGCAGTTCTGGCCTTGCTGAGATTCCATGCACGTAATGGAAGTGTAGATTTGTACATTTGGCCTACTGTCTTTTTTCACTGTAATATATTAAGAAGAAGCAGCCAACACATCAGGCAGCAGCATTAAAACAGTTCCTGTAATGCTTACTAATTGAAGTAAATGGGAATTTGGCCTGAGAGAGGACTGCAGGATGCTTTCCTTCAAATTGCAATAACATTAAGTCATCCCTACTGCTGCAAAGCAGATTCACAGCAGAGTTACTGGTCATAATGTGAATTGTTTCTTGCTGTACACAAACACATATGTTTTGTAGCTCAGTTTTCAAACAAGATTAATAGTTTTGAGTGGAGCTAAACTCAGCATGGAAGAGCACAACATAAAATGCCAGTTGTTGAGCCAAAACACATGAATGCTGACCTGCAATAGGATCTCTTTCAGTGAACATAGACAAAGTGAGAATATTCTGCTTAATTGTGCCAAATTATGTCATGATTTTTGCAGACTGGCTAATTGCCTAATGGGGCTTCTGTTGAGACCACCAAACTCACTGCTCTCATCACCCTGGCTGATTTCAAATACAAGTCTTCGTGAGTGACAAATGGGGGCATTGTTTCTTCCTCCCACAGTACTATTTTATTCCCCTGAAATTACAGTTATTAAAATGCTTCAGCCAGTTGAAATCTACTAAGGCATATTAAAATGCTGCAAAAGTGCTGTATCAAAGTGGAAAGGTTTTAAATCTGCAGTTCTGTCATAGGATAATGCAGTTTAAATATAGTAACTATTTTTTCCAGTCAGCTTGCTCTTTGAATTCATGGTATTATGTCAAGGGGTTTTTTTTCCCTCTCTCCCCCTTTAAGAAGCTTATAGTTTAAACAGCAAAATGCAAAAAATACTGAGATGAAACAGTTACACAAACCCAGCAGAGGAATAAGTGATAAAATATTAGTTTGAATGTTAATAATTAAGATAATCTGAGTTTATTTTGAATAATTTTTATTCCTAAGCAATGTGTGTTCCTGTATCAGCAGCAGGTAGAATTTGACTTCCACAGAGACTGAGAGACTGTGAACACAAAGGATGGTGCTGCTGCTGGGAGATTTCTAGAACTGGATCTCTGTTCCTGCACAAAGCAGCTCCTTGCTGCCTTGGAAGTGTAAAGAGGCAGCGAGACAGAGTCTGATCTCAGTGACAGTAACTATGAGAGATCACAGTTTGGCTTGGTAGATTTCTCATTTCATTTCTATATCTTATTCATGATCATTTGGTTCCTCTTCAAAGATTCCATTGGAGTATTTGCCACAAAAACCTCCACTTCCCTGCTTGGAAAAATCAGTATGTGTATCCCATACTGGTGTCAGCAGGAGATTTAGGTGTATGGGAGAGAGAAACATTTTATCAGAACCAACGTCCATCATACATATCTGAAAAAATAATTTCTCCTTATTTTGATGGTGAGTCAGTTCCCTGGAAATCAGTTGGACTGTTATTTTAAAAAATGCACAGCAACTTTAGAAATAAAGCACTGGTTGGTGCCCACATGATTTGAATTCTTATCTCATCCTGACCTGATTTTTCCATATAATTATGGTCTAATTCTGATTAATTTGGCAGCTTGCTGCCCTTTTTTTTCTTGTGTAAATATTCCTTGTAGGCTTCTGGATCTCGGTTTTGCTCTCTGTAGAGGAGGCTGGGAGCTTCTAGAGGGCTGCATGGCCAAGCACCATGTTTAGAAAATTATGGTTTGTTGTTTGTAGGGTGTTACAGAACTGCCCTGTGTTTTCTCTCTGTAACAAGGTGAGGGTGTCATAGCTGTGATGGTGCTGTGCTGTACTTACCTGCAGAACTTCATACTGAGAGTGCACTCAGTAGTGCAATAGAAAGATAAATTACTTTAGTGGTGGTCGTGGGCCACCAATTCCTGAGCAAAGGAGTTACTCAGGCTTTGTGCAGTAAGACTCTGGTTTTACTCTGAATTACTTGGTTTTAAAACTTCTTCCATTTTTTAACCTCTTGACCCTATCAGAAGCATTAATCAAGGTGTTTGTACAACAATAAATATTTCCCTTTTTCCAGAGTTCTTGCACGGTGCCATGAACAGTTCCACCATGGCACAGGCTTCTGCCCTTCCATGTATTTGCTGAGTCACAAGGAAAAGTCACACTCTCTCTGACTTTTCAAGATTGAAAGGAAGATATGTAGGTGCACTCCATGCAGGTGAGTAGCAATAATTAAGACTGAACAGCTTTTCTTACTCATGGAGATGACTCCATTTTCAGGGATTGTTTGGGACTAATGGCACATGACTACCACTTTTCTTAGACTTCTGACACTCTGTGATATGACACAAGCTGAATTTTCTGTGTTTCTGGTGGAGGATTTCCTCCAAACTCATAGGTAGGTATTAGTGAATACAGTGAAGTAGCACACTTCAGTTTTCAGACACTGATAAAATTCTTGTATGCTGTTAAACCATCTCCTCTCTTGGTTATGGAGTATATTAAATAGAATTTCCAAAATTCTGTTTAATATAAAATTCTTTTGAGGTGATTTTTTTTTCTCTCTATTATGAAATAAAGACAAAATGAGGGATTGAAACCAAATGCTCTTTTTGGTTTACCAGTTAAAGTCTTCCAGTCTGAACCCTCAGAAATCTGTGTAACCCACAATCCACATGGGTTTTATTTTTTAAAAGGCAATATTTTTGTGGTAAGATTAGTGGGTACAATTACAGTGTGTCTGTCACCTTTCCCTACCTTTCTAAGGTTTTCACAAATGCTTCCTAACATGGGCTATTCAGGAGGAAAAAAAACCTGCTGGACTGCCTTCATCCTCTATTAATGTGACTCTAACCAAACCTGAACATGTTTTTCTTTAGTGGAATAAATGTTATATTGATCTCCTATGCTTCCATTTCCTCACCTCATTTCTACCACTTAATACAATCTATCTAGGTATTTCACAGAAATGACAGGTTTTCAAAGGGGTTTAAGCTCCCAAATTACCTGTGGTAGGTTTTGGTCACTCACAGAACAGAAATTCTTACAGTTTATCTGTCAGAACTCAATGCTTCCAATAGAAGGCATCTGCTTTTTTCTGCTTCTTTCTGCATAGATTTATTATATGTCAATGATGTTGCATGTGAACTCAAATTATCCTGACCTACAATTCTTGTACTATTTCAAGGTTTTGGGTTTCTAAAAGATTGTTTAACTCCTGGGTGGTTTTTTTTTCCCCCCAGTTCTGTTAGAAAAAGAAAACCTCCCCTGAGTCATATTTTAAAAATACTGTTAAGCTCTTAAAGCTGCTTCTACTCCCATGTCACAAAGCATTATTGAAAATATATTCATTTTTACCACCTACAATTGCTCAGATGGAGAACTTAAAGAATTCTTTTCTAGTCCCATATTGAAACTCTTCTGGCAGCATTCTTGTTCCTAGAAGTGAGCTGCAGTGATTTTCCTGCTCTGTGCAGGTTGGGCTTTTTGTCAGAACAATGCTAGTGAGCTTATAATTTGATATTAATAACATTAACAAACATTATTATTATTAGCAATAATAATAGTAGTGCTGATACTGTATACTGTTACTTGATTAATTATTTGCATTTGCAGCTTCTAATCAAGGGTCTCAAGTATTTTATAAACCTTAGAGAAATTAAAATTATGTTATAAAATATCCCTGAGAGAACAGGATTGTCATCCCCATTTCACAAAAATGGGAGCTGAGGTTCAAAGTCACAGTCACACAGTCTATGGCAGAACTAGAAATAGAAATGGTCTCCTGGCTCCCAGTCCTCTTTCTTCTCCTGTCACCCTAAATAGTTTCTAGTGTGGTTTTGTAAGACATTTATCACATGATTTTCAAAAATTGTGTCCTATTTGTTAAGGAAAAGTAAAAAATAATTTTAAAAATATAAAAAGTGATAAAAAGAGACCATCTAATTTTTGCAGGAGGTTGCTGAAACGATTTTAGCCATTTTATGGGAGATGCCATCCAAGTTTCATGAGTTAATCCTGACCATAAGTATACCTAAAATAGATATCTTTGCCTCCAGCTAATCAACAGGCTTACTGCCTAAATAATTTATGTATAACCAACTAGTGGAAACTAGATCTTCTGTGATTTCCCTAGACACATATTCTGCATGTATCATGTATATCCTTGCCTATTTCTGATATTCATTTGAAATTCAGTTGGGACATTTCAGAACACTTTTGTGCTCCAGCTGTATAGCTGTAAGAAAAAGCCAGCTGGAGACATAATACAGGATCTTTGAACTGGGCAAGATAATGTTTAGAATCCAAGTGCATAGTAGATGAAGATTCTGACTTTTTTCTTAACCAACAAAGGATTAAAATTTTAAAAAATACAGTTCTAATTCTAACACTGGTTCATGTGGGTAAGCACTTTGTGTCTCTGCCCTACTAATGGCATTTATTAACAAAATTCAGTTACAATATAGTGATAATTAAATACATATAAATATATAAAGATAAATATGAGATAACAGAGGATGATTTAATAAAATGAAAAATTAAATAATCTAATTTTCTTGCTGGAAATGTGAAGAACATACAGCACCACACTGTGCTTTTTGGACATATTTGTATAGTGTTGCCTTCAATGGAGTAGTGAAAAGAAGCTTGGATTGAAAGAGAAAGAGAAAGCAAAAGCATTTTCAGACATTGTCCTGCCATATCTGACTGCAAATTCAAGAATCTATAGCTGAAATGGAAGGTACAGTACAAACTGTCTCTCTGGGGTTCATAGCTTTTATCCAGGATTCCTAACTGGAAAATATATTCTGTCTCTTGTGCATGGCAACTACTAAAAGACAATTCTTGCTCCTGTCTGCTCCGTGTGCCAGGAATGCTGTGGACTGTTTACTGTTCTTGTTGAGACTTGCTGCAAAATTCGAGCCACGTTGTAGCTTCAGTCAGCCATGCAGGAGGGGGAGGAGGAGCACCAGGTACTCCAGGAATAATTTAGGTGTGGCAGCCAGAGATTTAGCAGCACTGAAAGAGCACAACTAGCATTCTTGTTACTCCACTGCTGGCTGGTGCTGCCTTCACATGGGGAGTTGTGGCAGCACTGAACTGGAGCAACACTTGTGGAGCTCTTTGTGCTCGTGCAAAGGGAGGGAGAAGCACTGTTGTTCCAAATCACATCATTTTCCATGCACCTCTGCCTCCCCAGTCCAGAAATGCACTTTCCTTCTCACTGTGCGCAATGTCACCGTGCTCCTCTGTCCTGGTGTTGCCTGGGACAGAGTTAATTTCATTTTCCTGCCAGTATCTGCTGTAGAGTGGTGTGAGTGAGGGGCTGTGTGGTGTTCGGCTGCCTGCTGGGTTGAACCACCTCCTATTCCTGTCTTTGCATATTCCATCTCTGCACACTTGGAATTCCTTCAGGCCTGGGCCTCGGGGCAATGTGTAGAGTTCATGTACCATTCCCAAATGTGAACTTGATTACCTTGCAGATACAAGAGTCTGCTCATTTCAAATGTCACAGAAAAAAAGCTAAGAAGAAGGACAAGGGAAAATCTCATTGAGAATGGTGAAGACGTGAATTGTTTCTGGCCTGTGTTCATACAGCACCTGTTTATGACAACTGTGGGAAGGGATAAGTGGATTTACTAATTCATATTTGCTGTGCAGAATTCCCTGGTGCTCTGCAAAGCTGGGAGATCTCCTCTGATTAAACTGACTTTTAAAGGCAAGCACCACTTGAAAAAAAAAAAATGTCCAATCACCGAGCTGTGGGAATCTGGCAGGTATTCCTTCAAAGCCTGGGGATGCTCATCTTCCACAAGAAAACTTGGAGCATTCAGTGTTCTGATTTGTTGAGACAATTTTTGGGTGGTTTTGTGATACCTGTTAAGGCCTCAAAATACTGGAACTGGGGGCATTTTATAGCCATTTTATGTTGGATGTGATGTGCTGCAGCCATGAACAGCTTATGTTGCTTTTATATTTCTTTCTGTACAGACATTTTGGCTGATGGGAAAGAGATGTCTTTCTATGTGGTATGGGATGTATGCAGCTCATCTCAGCTCCTACTAAATGTGATGTCCAATATTTTTTTTAATCAAACCCCTAATCTCCTATCCATCAACAATTTTTGCTTGAAAAACTGTGGTTGCCACTGGAAACCATGACTTGCCAGTTAATCTTTTTGTTTGATCCTGGCTGACACAAGACTGGGTTTTGTTACTCTTTCTGTACATTTTGATTCCTTCTGAATCATCCAAACAAGAGGCCTGAAAGCCATTATACACCAAAGCAGTACCAGTAGTTTATTTTTTTACTGTTTTGGCTCAAAGAAGCATCAATTCAATTATTTTGATTAGCAAAGAGGCTCAGTTAAACTCATTCTCACGTCAATTCGATGAGAGGACATTCTCCTTCTCCTAAGTGCAATGAAATAAAAAGCAGAAATTGAAGGGGGTTTTGGGTTGGGGTTTGGTTGTTGGTTTTTTTTTTGTTTTTTTTTTGGTTTTGGTTTGGTTTTTTGGTTTTTTTGGGGTTTTTTTGTGTTGTTTTTGTTTTTGTTTTTGTTTTTGTTTTTGTTTTTGTTTTTGTTTTTGTTTTTTTGAGGAAGAGACTGTAAAAATCTCAGGCTATAAATTCACAATGACAGTGAAAGTATGTGTCAGATTTTGGGATGGGTTAGCTTTGTGTCAGTCACACTCCGTACGCTGGACCATGTGTTGGCTCCATGAACCTTTTTTACTTTATGCTGCCATAATCTTTATATGTCTGTCCTCTCACAAGCTGAATAAATGTCATGTAGGACATTCTGTCCCATCTGTCACAATGCTGTTGTGTGTCTGGATCCATATTGGATTAGTATTGATGAGAGATCTCAGGTATTTTATACAAAATGTGTATTAAGGAGGATGTACAGAAAGTACAGATATGAAAACAGACCTATTTTGGAAATAGCTGCATTAAAGCAGTCTGTTCAAATGTATTTAGGAAGATTATTTTCTTATTTCAGAGATGTTTAGGAGAGATTTGACATTTTTATTAGTAATTGTTTATTCTTTGATGTGTAAACCAGCATATTGGATTAGTATTGATGAGAGATCTCAGGTATTTTATACAAAATGTGTATTAAGGAGGATGTACAGAAAGTACAGATATGAAAACAGACCTATTTTGGAAATAGCTGCATTAAAGCAGTCTGTTCAAATGTATTTAGGAAGATTATTTTCTTATTTCAGAGATGTTTAGGAGAGATTTGACATTTTTATTAGTAATTGTTTATTCTTTGATGTGTAAACCAGCTGTTGTGGCTTTCACATGACTATGCAAGGATCTGAGAGAAAATTTCCTAATAAATACTTCCAGAAAATTCTAGAAAAAGCCGTTCCAGACATAGAAATGCCTCAATGTCAGCTCCTCCCAGACCATAAAAGTAGGATGCAAGATAGGCAAGACAGGAATCTCCCTTTTCTGAAAGCGTAGAGTTTCCACATTTAGCTCTGGAGTTTCATGGCCTTCCACCTGCCACTGGGCAGAATGGTGACCATTTGTTGGCTTGGAGGGCAGTGTCATTTCAGAACGAAATTCCACTTGAAATGGAGAAAGTGACCATTTTTGTGAGGTGTAGATTCAGTTACTTACATGACAGCTGCTTGCAGAACTAAGCCAAGCACTTAAGAGAATGATTTTAAAGAGGCAGAAATTCTCAACAAACCACTCAGCCTTCTTTTAGCTGGATTCACACAGAAACAACAAATAATTAATTGAGGCCAAAATACATGTCGTGCTGAGCTTGCATTAGCTGGAAGGTTTGGAAATAATTAAGAGGAAAACTGTTAATACTCCATTTAAATAGCTGCTGCCTATCTGTCCAGTCTGAAAGCCCAATCTGTTGTGTTCAATCAGCTTTCAGCTGCTACTTGCCAGCAGCCTAATTCCCCAGTCTTGTCTCTGTGCTGTGCTTGTGCATTCCACTACCTGCTAAGTTAAACCCTGCTGTCCTGGTGCTGCATGGAGATTTCCAGTGCTATTCCAACCATCCACACTGGGTCAGAATATATCCCAAACCTGGGGTCTGGGTGTCCACAGCAGCATGCCTGGTTCCACTGGAGCACCACATGGGGGAAAGGGGAGCAGCAGCTGTGTGGTTTAGCTCCCAGGATTAAGGCTGTGCTCATTCATATCATTCTCTGGGCATTTATGCAGTTTTGACAAGCTGTTGACCTGCAATATTTCCACCTCTTTTTTAAAGTGATCTAATGCAAAGTTGTTCCTCCAAGCTGCTGTTAACCACGGCCACACTGCAGGTTGATAACATTATCTCAGTTTTCCTACATCTCTTTGCACTTGTGTTGCACATTCAATACTTTGTCTGATAATTTACATTGCAAGAGGATTAAAAGGAAATTGATAATTGTACTTCTTATTATTTAGCAAGGTTCTGTGCAATTTGAGAGTGAGACTACAGGGGAGTCTCTGCTTAGTGACTCTGACAGTTCTAAAGCTGTGTGGGGAGTGTGGAAATGCAGTGCAGTGAGAGGTGTTTGCAGCTGAAGAGGCATTTTAAGCCTCAAACCTGTACCACCAGTTCTTTGCTGAGAAATGTGTATGAAAAATGACAAAGTTCATTGCACAGGCATTTGGAAGGAACTAAAGAGCAATCCATTGACCTTTGCAGATTAAGTAATGCATACTGTCATAAGGAAGTGCTATTTGAGCACCAAACAGCAAATGTACACACTCATCCTTCATTAACCCCTCCCTGGAGGCAGTCAGGGTTTCCTGATCCCAACGTGGTTCATGTTCTGGCATCTGGGGTGTTTCCAGTGGGCACATCAGTTCTCTGAGCCTGTCAGAGGGTGCTTGGTGCTCTGCCTGCCTTTTTGTCCCTGAAAGTGTCCCCAGGCAGGACAGAGGGAAGAGGGCCATGGGATGGCTGTGCAGGTGCAATACTGGAGGCTCTGCTCGGCTCCTGGTCCAACAGAGGCCTCAGTGCCAGACTCTGTGTGCCTCAGTTTTCACTGAATTAAATGGGACTGAAATGTTTGCATAATACACAGAGAAACTTCCACTTGAAGGCAGCAGCAAAGAGCAGTTTTGCTGCTTTTGCAGAACATTTATATTACAGAAAGAGGACATGAATGAAAATGGACCATGTGTATAATTCAATATTGGAGTGCAATAAAAGTTAAATATGTTCTTTTTTTCTTTTGTAATTTGTTAGTTCATTTACTTAATTTATAGGAAAAAATTTATAGAAAACTTTTTTCCCTGGAGAATGAAATACTCTATTCAAGTACAAATGAATATGTCACATTCTTATATGATTTGCAAGAATATGAATTAGTGTGTCTCTCCTTCTCCAGTCTTTCTTCCACTTTTCCAATTCTACAGGAAGATTATTTTCAGATTCATTGTGTTGCTTTTTCTTTATGTGGCTTGTTGCACACTGAAATTAATTTGCCACACTCTTGCTAACATAGTGTTTTTAAAACTCCTTTTATTTAGAAATTCTTGGTACAACATTACTCATTCTCAAAAATTAAATCAGTGAAAAAGAAGAAAAATTCTGTTCATCAGTCTTAGCATTTGAACTCATAATTGTGTGTCAGATGTGGAAAAAAAAAATTGGAGCTCTCCAGAGCCCCTGGACAAGAGAAGTCACTTTACCAGGACATTGAGATAATTTATCTGAGTGACTCAGAAAAAATGCTAGATAAGACTGAAATTTGGAGAGGCTGAGCACGTCCAGTCTCAGCCTTTGGATTATCAAGAATAAATCCAGCAACTGGCATGTGAATATGTTAATGCTGTAGATTCTAGCATGGAAACAGGAAACTGTATTTATGAGGCAAAAATATATCAGAGATTAATTCAGTTCTATATATGTAATATGTACATTTTACAGATACAAAATCTTTGCTAAAATATGCATAATTTGCAAGTACACTGAAGTTAGAAAATGCCAGAATAAAGGTTGCCTTTCCATGCATATGCCCTGAAGGAATCTTTAATTACAAGATTCCTGGCTTCTTTTTCTAACACTGAAATTTTCTAATTTCACTGCGTGCTTGATTTTGAAGTCCTAATATTTTCTCTTTTAAATAAAGACTTAGAGATGCATTTCCCCAGGTTTAAAAGAAAAACAACAGCATTGGAAAACAACAATATTCCATCCTTCTACCACCATCAGACTGCAACCTCTGTGTCTGATCCCAGGAGCCTCCTGAGTGGATTTTCCCAATGCTGGTGTGGTGTTGGAGCCTGAGCAGTGATCCTGTGCGTCTTCTGTCATGTAACACAAAGCTACAGGTGTCAGCAAGAGGACTGGAAGGTAAGGCAGCACCTGAGCAGAGTTTTAAATTAGTTACTTATTATTGCTGTCATCATTTTCATTATAGTCCTTATTGTGCAACCATTTCCAGCCTTGCTTGGAGCAGCCACGTGAATTTCCTGTATGCACGGTCACTTCTACCCATGCAAATGAATGTAAAATGTTGGTTTCTGATTTGCTCACATTTTAAATCTCTTTGCACTCAGTTTCTGCAGCTGTGAGGGGCAGCACATAGTGCTACAGCCTGCAAATCCAGGGCCATGTGCTCAGGAGGGTCCCACTTGAAGCTGATTTTTTCCCTTGCGGCTGTTAAGTCAGAGTAGTCACACTGACAGCACAGAAGTTGATAATGATTTATCACACATCCAGTGCACTGAATCATTATGCCTTGTCTGCCTCTTTCTGCTGTGGATTGAAGAGTTTTGATCAATAGTGACAGCTTGCAAAGCCTCATAAAATTTGTTCATTTCCTAGAATCTCTTTCTACGCTTTGGTATTTTGTATGTATAACCAAGGGGGCAATATTTCAAATTTCTCTCTGTGCACTACAGAAAAGCCCCAAAACTAGTACTTACCTCTGCTGCTCTGAAAAGGCTGTGCATACCCAAATCCCAAATTGTCATAGAAGAGGAAGGTTTGAGGACTCAGGAGCCCTACTTCTATGAGAGAGCTTAGAGGTAGAAAAACATCCTACCTGTGAAGACCCAGCCAGGGTGTGAGAGGGTTAAATACTTATTTTATATTGCTTTTTTAGTTGATTAATTTAAACCAGGACTATACACCTGGTACTGAAACTGCAAACTGAAAGTTCTCTGTGAGATCTGGAAACAGCAACAGGCTTGCTTCCATAAATAATACTGAAAGTTAAACAGTGATTTCACAAGGTCCAGGACGTAGTATAAATAAGAAAGCAGAAATATCCAGGAAATCCTTAGTTAACAAATGTTTTGTTTTAAACATTATATGCTTTTCTTGATCTCTCCTAAAATCATCTTCACAGTAGACACTAAACTGAGAGAAGTAAAAAAGAAAAATTTTCTCTGACTTGAGCACAATATTTTCTCACACTGAAAGAAGGGTTTGTTCTGAAGCTTTTCAGTGCTAACCCAAAAGCTCACAGACCTGGTGAAAAGTGAAAAAGCAATGAAATGCTCTATTAATGGCACCAAGATTGTGTCAAAAAGTCTCGGATGCTGTGTGCTGACACCAAATATCACAGCATTCAGCAGCTGCAGGAGATTGGATTAGTGCAGTGCTTGGAACTGAACCATCCCAAGGGGGTTTTAGGCACGTTGGGCCGAATTCAGCCAGGAGGTAACTGCATGAGTTTGACTGGACTTATACCCAGAGAAATTTAGTCTTTTTTGTTGTGGCCAAAATGTAATGCTCAAGTTAAAACTGGGCATCTGTACAAAAGTTATGACTCCTGTTTTTAAAGAAATAATTTAAAATGTCATCTAGTTATTTCAGGTAAACACATGTACTACTTCAGATCAGCGATCCTGCTGTTTTCATTTTTGGCTTCTAGACCAAACTGGGTTGCTGGAAAGTGAAAAGGAGAGAAATGGGAGAAGTTCTGTGAAATTTTTTCCACTTACAGTGTACACCACTTGCTGTTTCTACGTCCCCATTGTCCTCAGGCCACCCCATTCTAGATTCAGGACCTGTTTCAGTCACAAGTGTTCCTGTTCTGTCTAAAGCATCATCTCTGTCTGGTATTTATTACATAGTCCAGTGGACTGAACGACCTGTGAGCGGGACAGATGCCAGAGGAAAACAAGCACAGGCTGGGGGCAGCCAAAAACCTGCTGACATTGAGTCATTGAGAAGCTCTGAGGGGTATTGTCCTGCTTTGGTTTGTTTATGCTTTTTTCTGTCTATGTGGTTTCTGAAAATCACAAACTCTACTCTGGAAAATACATATTTTGGCTTTGTACAGGTTTCTAAATTCTGTTCAGCCCACTCTGCAGTATATTAACTTCTGCCACATGATTTGTTTTTTCTCTTACGGTCTCCATGGGAAAAAAAGGTGTTGGAACTGTAGTTCTTGTTGTCTGATGTTTAGGTTTATTATTTCTATGTTTGCATGCAAATGAGGGAAAGGGAAAAGTAGCCATGAGCTCCTGGCAAGTTCAGGAAAGCAGGTGCTTGTACAGAGCTGATGTGAACTGTGGCAGTAGGCAACCATTCTGTATCAAAGGGAAGGATTTTCCTTATCCTGTCTCAGAGCAGTGGGGAGGCATTTTAGCACCATTACAATAATTTCTGTATCTCAGGAGGCTCAGAGTTGCTGTGGCAACCTTTTGCTAGATAGGAATTTGGCTGGTGAAGCCCCACAGGAATCTGCTCCCACTCTTGCCTAACCTCTCACATCACCACTCTCAGCTGCCAGGGAGAAGCCCCAGCTGTGAATCAGGCAGGGTGAGGGACCCCTTTCCACAAGTTCCTCACAGAACTTTCCCCTAATTCCTGCTTTTTGACATTTTTCCATGGAGAAGAGCTTTGCTGTGTGTACAGAGTTCTCTGCCTGAACCTGAATGGGGAAAGTGGTCATTGTAAATTTGGTGCACACAAACAAGCCCTTATTCATGTACTTGCAGATGCAGACAGTGAAGATGCAAAAGCAGGGAGTGCAGATTGGTGTGGGAAGTTTGACTGGGAGGCAGCAGGAGTTGTGGTGACACAAAAGAAGTATTATAAAGTCACTGAGGGTGACCTTGGATTCCGACATGAGGGGATCAGGCAGATGGAACAGACTTGAGTAGGAAAGAATATAGACAAGGTCCCCAAAGCCTGTTACTTAGATTTGGATAAAAAATGAAGTGTGAAGTTGGTCAGAGCATGAGGGGATGCATCACTCCGAAACCAGTTCCTTCAGAAGTGTGAAGTAGTTTCTGGAGTAATGAAAGACAGGCTTTTGTCCTTCCAGACAGGTTAAGAATAATATTTGGAAGGTTTTATTTATAGATAATTTTGCCCAGTGGTTATAGAGAAAAGACAATCCATGTTTTAGACTCTTTGCTCTTATTTCTAAATCTACAGGTGATTGACATTGTCAAACCATGGGCCTGGTTGCTGCCTTCTGTTGTAACTCTTGGAGGAGGACATGGCATAACTGTTGTTTCCCTTTTTTAAATGGTTTAATGGTTATTACTTTTGAATCAGGACATGCAGGGCCAGTTCCTTCCCTAGTTTCCTGTTCCTACTCCCAGATCTGCTTCTGTAAGTCATTATTAGTCTGTTTAGATGAAAATATCAGTCATGGAGCAGGTACCAAAATTAGGGGTAAGTTGAATTAATGTGCTGAGCTGGAGAACTCGGGGGCTGAGGAGCCAACTCACACTCCTTTTTGCCAGCTGTGGTGCAGGGCTGCTGCCTCTGAGGAGCAGAAGGCTGAGGAACTTCAGTGCAAGGCTGTCCAGCAAGGATCACCAAAGGGAGCTGTGGAGAACTCTGGGCTCTTGCTATACCAGAGATGCATCAGCTTAACAAAAAATCCTGAGTCTGTGAGGTTAAACCAGGTTGAATCCCTAGTGTTAATGCAAGATTTAACTCTTCCAGATACTATTTTAGGTTGTCCAGGCAATCACTAAACACAACCAACTGTGAAAAAGATAGTAAAAAAAATGTTTGATTTGTGTATGTGATGATTCTCACTGGTTTTAAAGCCCAGGTAAAGCAGGGCAAATTCCAGAAAAAGAATCTCTGGTTTGTTTGGGTTTTTTTAACCAAGTACCTTCCAGTGCGAAGCACTTTTTAATTATGCAGAGACAGAGAAGATCCATCCTGGCAGGTTTCTTGGGCTGCAGGGAGCTGTTGGGCCTCAGACAGAAAATGGGCCCATGTATGGTTATAGTCAGAACGTGTCGCTGAGTGGCAGCGAGGAAGGCGAGTGGGCTTTGGAGAGCTGACTGATCTCTGTGCTCTAGCAGAGGAATCAAAACTGAATATGGACTGTGCCCTAGTTAGGCTTATTCTAACTACCCAAAGCTGTGTGTCACTTCATGCAATTTGGGCTGCAGCCTGGGCTCTGTTTCGGGGGTGTTGTGTGTATGTTTTTGACTGTATATTTTTAAAAGAGCACCCAGTTCTGAGGAATCTATTCCCAGCTAAAGCACACAAGCACAAGAAAGGTCAGAGAGAGGCATCTCTAGCTTTGGTAAATAAACAAATCTCTTCTCTGTGGCTGGGATGTTGTATTAATAGCAGTAGATTTGGTTTCGCATTGTGGAGCTCCTCCTGTTTCATTGCTATTGAAGATAAGAGAACACAAAATGTTCTGTCACCCTCCCTATGAGAAAACAAGCCAACAGGCAGAGACTATTATATTTAAAGATATTACTGAGGCAAAGACTCAGAGCACACAAACACCCAGGTTTATATTCAGTAACTACTGGATACCATCACTGGCACACCAGTAACTCAGCCTTAGTTAATGCCTCGCATGAAAGAGTTTGCAAGACAAAGTCACTGCATGAGAAATAAACTAAAAATAAGGGTTGAGCCTTAAGCAGATGGAAAGGCAAAGACTTAATTTTTTCCCTTTTTCACTTTTCTTAGTGATTCAGTTGCAGCAAAAAAATTAACAGGTCTTTCCTGCTTCTTAACCTGTGCACCCACCAGGCTGCTGCAGTCAGGTTTACTTCAGCTGGTAACCTGGAGTGTTCCTTTATCACAGGACACCAGGACTGAACAAGTTTTTCTAAGCAGTTTCTCAAAGGAAGACTTCTTGTGAAATTGTAAAACCCCCAAACTTGGCAGCAACCATGTGCAAAATAAATTAACTGAGCTGTACCCTAGAGCTTCCCTACACAAGTTCTTTGGGAATAATTAATTCTAAAATTTCACATGTAGAATATTTTACTTGGGAATATGCACCTCCAGGGTAGTAGGCAGACTTAGCCTAGTGGGTAAGAAGTGTGATGGGAAAAAATGAAGAATTTATCATTAACTAGTTGACATATATGACACAAACCATTGCTTCTCTAACACTGGTCACTGTTACATGAGTTAATCCATGCTCAGGGTGTACTTCTTGTCCTTAGTGGCACCATTGTTCCAGTTGGGCATCAGTCCAAGAAGGAGACAGTTTTCTCCTCTGCAAATAAGCATCTTCTGTTGGAGAGCAGATTGCTGGAGATAAGTAAAAATAAACACTAACCAAATCAGATAATTCTCCTCTCAACAGTAATTTTCCTTGTCCTTGAAATGTCCTCAGCTACAGGTTTATTTGTTTCCCTGATGCTCAGGTAGAGAGTCTGTTCAGAGGGGAGTTGTTCTGCATGCAGGAGGCGTTTTGGAAAACTGCACCTCTACATAGGATTCATAAACAAACCAAATGACTCAACAGAAAGAAGTTACATGCAGTGAGATTTTTTCCTCTAGGGGTATTTTTAGAGAAAGAAAATAAAAATATTGGCAGAAGATAGACACTGAAATCACCAAAATCGTTCTCTTTCCAGTCTGACCAGTCTGGAATTTAATTTATGTGCTTGGTGTGGCCCCCTGGTAGCAGTCCAGCAGTCCACCTTTCTGTGTTGTGGCAAAAACAATCTCAGTTGAGGTTAAGATGCTGCTTTCATGTATTTGTAAGTGAATATCACTTCCCATCTGCTGCACTCATTGCATTTTACATAAAAAAGGGATTAATTATTTCTTCTAGATCAGCACATATGCAAATTCCTCTAAAAAATTCAAAAGAAATTCTGGGCAGAGACAATGGACTTCTTTGACAGCTACTGATGAGTCTTTAAGATGATTATAAATGTTCAGAGAAAGTAACAATTTCTGTAGTTAGGAATAAAAAAAAAGGTAATTGTTCCATATTGTAGCTTCCTTACCATTTGAGAACAACGCCAAATTTAATTCTGCCATCACAGGAATTTCTGGCTGCAGTACATGTGAGAAAAGATTTCCATTTTGAGCATGAAATTTCTTTTAACTGTGATTTCTGATACAACATATGCCATAGAAATGAGGAAAAAATCCCTGCAGTTTGTATGAGGGCCTTCTGATCCCTTGGAAGATTCTGTGTGCCTCGGTGTGTTAGTGCTTGAAAGGGTTTAATCCAGATGGTTTTGGAAAGGAATGAGTTTTATTTGTACCTGATACCAATAAGATTTTTTTTCCAAATAGATTTAAGTGTCATAAGGGCTGTGCTGTGAATAAGGGATTCTATATAAAATTAAAATCTTTTTCATTTAATTACATCATTACATGCTAAAATGGAAATATTTATTTTTGTTTTAAGTGATATCATTGTGGAATTTCAAAGCCACATCTAACCACTACATTTATGTAATGACCACTGAAAAAATAGTGCTGGAAACAGAGTATCAATTTGAATTATCCCAAGAATATCATGTTCTTGGAAGGTAAGAGATATTAAACACCCAATATATGAGAATAATAGGGAAATGAATTCTTTTATAACTTCAGTATTGATCCAGTTTTTTTGCTTTCTAAAAATGAATTTGTGTGCAGGGTGTGTGCAGCCGAACTTTGGGTAGTGATTTTGGCAGATTGAACCCGATATGAAGATCTCAAATCTGTTTGAACAGCATCTGAATTTCCCTTCAAGGTGTAATAAGAGGCAGCAAGCAGCCCCCAGTTGCATAAGCAATAACATAATTGCTGTTCTGCTTGGCAAGGTCATCATCTGGTTCCTGATTATATGTTAATGGCAACAAATTAAGATATTTCAAGACAATTAATGTCCAATAACATTATTTTAGTATTCCACGTGTCTGAAAAATTTATCTTTTCTTTCAAGAATGAATCCTGTTCCCTGAAATGCAGCTGGAGAACGAGGGCAGCTCAGGCCACCCCAGGCCTCAGGAGATTGATAGTGTTGGCAGCTGAGGATCTAATTATGGATTATTTGGGTCGGACTCTTTTATCCCAGGTAGGTGTGACTTGATTGACTCAAAAGAGGTTAGTTCATCCAGTGCACAGGGGTTATACTGAGAGCAGGAGTGAATTATTCCCCTAGAAATTGTCATCCTATTAATCTTAAGGAGAGTCTAACAATTCCTGTAAGCAGACATCTTGATTTTATATAGCACTTTTATGCATATCTTAATGATATTGCACAAACTGCTGGCAGTGAGGTATGTTGTTATTACATTTGCATTAGTTATGTGTGTTTTTAATAAAGCTCAGGATGAAAGCATTTACTCAGAAAAATACTGTTAGGAATGTTTCCTTTACAACTTCTCTCTCAATTTGGCAAAGGCAAATCCCAAACCAGACTGGCACAGTCTGCAATCCTTGAACTGACCATAAACAAGACACATGGCAATGTAGGGTTTATTACATATTTTAAATTTTCATTGCTTAAGAGATTGAAAAATATTATCTACTTGAATTACATAATAACCCCAACTGGTTTGCAATATTTTCCACGGTTTTCTTGCATAAGCATTTTTTAAATCTCCCCATTCTTGTATTTTACCTCATGTTATCTATCAATACACAGTACATGTCCAGTGTGTCTGGGAGTTACTGTGGCATTGAATAAAAGTCATGAAGTCAGTGTAAATGATGGGGTGCACTAATTAGGGCAGTCTGATTTCCCTTTGTTTGTTCCAAATTCCTGTGGAGGAACTCAGGAGGGATCTGTCCAAGACATTACATCAGGAAAGAGGCTCAGGCTGATTTATCCATCGTGTAGGCGACACATTTCCAGAACTATATGTTCCACTTTAACAGATGCATACATTCTCAGAGGGGAGGACAATGAGTTGATGCAGGAAAAAGCATTCCCTGGAAAATCAAAAGCCCAGGTGATCATTCTGTATTTTGGTATTTCATTTTCTGAGACTCACACGAAGGAGAGGAGCACGACCCTGCTGCCAGAGTAACCAGAAGTTATGAGTATTAATTTCCTGCCTTCCCAGCACTGATTGCCTGGTAGGCATTTCTTAAGTGATAAAATTCTGTCTTGTTTTCTGCTGCTTAACTTTGTGATCACTCAACATCCATTAGGGGAGCAGGTTTTGATGAAGGGAAGATTTCACCTTGGCTTGGGAGCTTTTTAATAAAACAGTTGTTATTTTTCTAATTTGTCTTCATACTGTCCCTGAAGCACATTGAGGACAACAGGGACTGCAGAAGAGATGCAGCTCTGCACAAGTTGTTTTCTTTGAGGGAGAAGATAGTTTGGGAAGCTCCCTTGTTCTCCGTGTCCCTTGCTCCCAGCTCCTCACCTGCAGCTCTCCACCCCTTCAGTTGTGCTCTCAGTTGTTTTGTGGCCATAAACTGAACAACTGAGTTAATAATCATCTTTCACCAAGAGATTGTGATAAGCCTGACCATGCAGTCCCACAGAGTTGTGCCAGCACCACTGAAAAAAACATTGTCACCATAATTCCAGGCTGGTTTAGACTGAGGTGCCACAGAGCAGGACAGTCCCACCTCTTGTCTTGGGTTTTCCTGACTATTCCATGCAACATGTTGGTATGTGCCAAGGAACAACTTCAGCTGAAAGCAGAGTTCTCACCACCATTTTACTGGAGGGGATTCTTGTTTTGAGGAAGCTTTGGCTGAAGTTCCACACAGTCTAAGCAGCACCCTGCAACTTAAGAAGCTCCATCCAATTTTTATTTTGGCTTCCTTTTAGATTCCAGGTGTGAATTATTGCTGGGGTTAATCTCCTGGAAACCCACATCCTCCTTGCATTCAGAGAACACCACAGTGTGTGCAGTGAGAGGGCAGGCCTAACCCATGCTCACTTAATGTGTTCTTTTCCTCCAGCCAATAATCACCCCCAACTTAATTAGCTAATGTTGTGTTTGGGGATTCAATATTTATGCACCAGGGAAGCCACAACATTGCAAACATCTCTGTTGAATGCCCTTTTGTAAAAACTGGATGTACCCATATAGATGGTTTCAAATAAAGATAAATTGCATCAGCACTGTGTGTTTGCAGGTGAAATTGGCTCTGATGCAGCTGCTGTATCAAAGAAATGTCCTTTATTATGAAACTCCAGTATTCATGTCTCTCCTTGTGGGATACAATACTGGAAACATTGCTGAGCCTGTGATGAGGAGTTCATCTGATTCCAAATGAACTACTCAGTAACAGGCTGCACATGGTATAAGGAGAACATCTCCATCAAAGCATTTTGAATTGGTTTTAATTTTTTGTATTGACTAAAGAACCTGGGTTTGGTATTTTTTCCCCCAAAAAGTCTAAATTTTCTCATGAAAATTTTGACTTTGTATTCTAAAGTTGTGGGGGTTTGTTAAATATGATTTTTCTTTTTTTTCATGAAATTATATGAATATTTAATTATATTTTTTTCTCTTGACACTGAAGTTCTCATGGGGGAAAATGTTTTTATTCCCCTGTTGTATATGCTTGTATCAACAAAAGTTTTTGTTTGAGGCCAAATTTATCAGACTAAATAGGAGCTTTCACCATTGACTGGGTTATTCATTAACTGAGGTTACCCTGGAGTTGTTCTCATATGTAAAAGCAAGATTTAGTGCTTGGTGATAAATCTGCTGCTCTTCTATTTGAGGGCTAATCCAGCCAATTTCAGCACAGTGAGGAGGAGACAGACAAGCAGAAGCAGCAGCTTTGTCCAGAGCTGCCTGGGGCAATAAACCAGAAACCCAAACTCTCCCATCCCTTACCATGCTCCAAGCCAGCCAGTTTTTCTCTGGCAGCTCTTTCACATTCATGCATCTTTACAATTTTTGAAGACAACATTGAACAATATTCCAATAATATAATACAATATTAAAAATAGCTTCATTTCATCTAATTTCTTCTAAGAAAAAATATAATTCCCAGTTATTTCAGTGTCAGGTTATATAATTAATGTTTCAGCTACAGGACAAAGTTGACATTTGTTAAAAACTGAAATGTACAAAGAACAAGCCCACAAATTCCAGGTTGTATTCTGGCTTCTGAGTGAGACCCAACCTTATGTGCACACGTGCACACAGGGCTTCTCCTGATCTTATCTCTCTGGCATTACAAAAAAATCTCAGGGTAGGAGAAAAATCTCACATTTCATTTTGTTGACTCCATTAGCTCCATGAAGGAGTTGTAATGCTTTTTATGTTTGAAATTCCTTGTTGCAATATAATTAAAAGCTCCTTCAGGAATTGGCTTTATCTCTGTCTGTATCATATTTGTTTATTTTTTTTTTATCTGTTCTGACCTTTCCATTACACTTTTCAATGAATTCTCACATCTCAAATGTCCAGAGATTTCACTCCTGAATTGCTTTTCAGGCAGTGGCAGGGTCAGCTGAGGATACCCCAAGTGAGGACACTGACTCGTGCGCTGGGAAATTCGGTGACGTTTGAGATGTCATTCCTTTGTGCTCCAGCAATCCAAACCTCGGGCTGGATGGGGGCTTGGGGGCCTGAACAACAATATTCAGGATCAGCCTCAGGAGGTTTCACAGGGACATCAGGTTGGGAATCCTGGGCATGCCCTGAGACCACAGCCCAGGGACAGGGACTGGATTCCTACTTTTGCTTCTGTTCCATTCCTGACTGGGGTTTGTTCATCCAGAAAATAACATTAATGCAGCAACTTGATCTGGCTACATGACCAACAGGATTTAATAGGAGTTGTTTGTCAATTAATTTGAGATTCTGTGATGGAGTTGCTGCACCAAATAGTTCATTTTGACCTGATTTGTGGATGTGCCAGTGTAGTCACATGGATTCACAGGATCAGAGTCACTTCTCTTAAGCTGTCCACAAATACTTTACATGACAATGCCATAAAATCAGGGAACTGGATATTCTGGAGTTAGAACTTGAGCCATCAGTCACAGTCAGAGTGTAACAGAGCTATAAAAGTGCGCATTGACACGGAGTGTGATCAAATTAATATAAACAATATAGTCCCAAGCATATGCCACTTATCCCAGATAGATCCCACTGGCATGTCTAGATTTAGTTTCCATGTTATTCCTTGGATTTGATCATTAGGTAACACTGGACAATATTAATATTGAAGGGAGCAAATCTTGTACAGGATAAATGACAAGAACATTTACTCTGTCAGTTCTCCTTTTGTTTCCAGCAGGGAAACTGCATTATCATTGCCACAAACTAATCCCATTTTGTCCCTGAGTGCAGGAGGTCTGTAGCAGAGCAATACAAATGAATTAAAATATATTGATTGTATAGAAAATTAAGTGCAAACTATTTAACACATCCTAAGTGATTAGATGCAATAAAACCTTGCAGAAACGATTTCACAGCTGGCAAACCCAAGTCAGGAGAGAACAACTGGGGGAGAGAGGACCTGGCTCCAGACCTTGGCTTTTCCATTGGGAGCTTGACAAACACCCTTTGTGCTGGAGGGGACAGGTGTCAGCCCCATCCCAGCCCCTTCCACTCCCCATTCAGATTTTACATCAAGTCTCTGTGAGCTCTGCCTTGAAATCCCATTTTTCTAAGCAAAGACAAAGGCAAACACCTTTTATTGGCACTGGTTCTAGAGGAGCAAAGGTGTTACATAAAGGGCTGCTGAGATTCTGGATTACACAATATTTTTAAGGGGCATGTGATACATCAGAGACTATTTATATGTACATTTGAAAGTAGCTGTTGATTACCCGAACTAATTCTTATCCTAAACAGATCAACACCGCCAAGAAGGTACAGAAAAACAATTCTGCAGTAGCATGAAATTAAACTGTCTTGTTTGTTGGTACATGAAAGGATTAAAGAGTATAATTTTACTCTCTTAGACCAAATGAATTCCTAAATTGGAAAAGCAGCTCTGTCCAAGGTCGCCTCTGTTGTTTCCAAAAATATCTCGAAACAAACGCAAGAGGGGCACTTTGTTGGGTGTTATCTAGACATATATAGTTTCAATCAAATTCTTCAACAAGTGTCAGAATAAAAGTCAAACATTTGTCTGACACTGCCAAGTCACCGGCAAGTGAATCCCCTCAAAGGTTGAAAATAAATTTGATAACAGAATTAAGAATTATGGGATGTTTTCTTTAAAGAAAAAGCCATGTTAATTTGGGATTGAATTGTAAACACCTTTTAGATACTTCGTGAAAGGTTGTCTAATTCTTTCCACAACACTGGGTGAAGTGATACAAGGTTGTGTTCATGACTCCAGGAAAATATTTATAGTGCTTTTTCCAGTATATGAGTTCCCTCCTTCTCTCTCTTTGTGTTTTATGATCACCCTTCAATTAAACCAAGAAGCATAAAAGAACCTTTGTGGTATGAGAGTTTAAAGTGGTGCATTTCCCACAGAAATATTGAAGTAAATAAAAACCACAAAAGGAGAAGTATCACCACAGCAGGAGCCCACTGTGAGTGAGCCACGCTGCACCTCGCTGTTAGAGCCTGGCTAGGAGCTGTGGGAGATGTTTTCTGGAGGAGATTTTATGTCAGGATGATGCTGGCACTGCCCAATTCCTGGCACTGCCCAATTTCCCTCCCTGCCCCAGGAACATGAACTGCCTCCCTCACTGCTCCCTGAGCCCATGTGAAGGGAAAACCAAGGAGAGAAACCCTTTGGGCCAGAAGATGTAACACCAATGTAAAATACTCGTGGAACAGGTTGGCTGTGGGTGACTTTCAGTGCTCTGATAGTTCTGTTTGCTTTTTAACACGCTATAGAAACACGGCAGGCTCCGAGCACAGAACGAGGGAGATGGGGACAGTGTTTTATAAATACTTTATAAAACCTCCAAGGTTTTAATGCTGCGGTCCACAGAAAGCTGCTTTAGGGCACTGCATCATTTAAGTAGTAGGTGATAAGCAAAATGTATGATTTTAATGTGATTTTAATTTTAAATGTCTCCATTTTTAGAATCCCAAAGTAATTAATCAGCCCTTTTTGCTCTTGGTAATTCTTCATAATGGCTCTAAAACTTCTATAATAACTACAAAGAAATGCCTAAACCCTGGTTTAGTCACCAGAAAATGCTGTGGTAGTGTAAACCAAGTAAACTGCTGAATTATTAATTCTTTATAACCTTAAGAGTTTCAACTGCTGTTTAAAAAAGAATAATCCAGTTTAAAAAAGTCAAGCATTACTCCCCCCCTCTCCCACTTTTAACTGCAGAGTATCTTAATGGTTTTTAGGGTTTTTTCAGTATGAACCAGTAGCAAAATGTATAAAGAAATTGGGAGATTGGTTCCTTCATTATTTCCCTTACTTGGTAATTATTTGTATGTGAGTAAATTTTTATGGTTTTGTTGTTGTTGCTCCCAAAGAGCAAAGCATATTTTCTATTCCATTCCAGGAAAAATAAGTAGGGAGAGAAAAAGGAATTTCTCTTTGATAGCTGGTAAGATCCCATTTCCCATATTCCTGTCAACTGCATTTTTCGTGGTATTAGCAAAAAGTGCAGGTTTTGGCTTTATCCTATTTCAAGAGGTGACTTAATTAAGTGCTTATTGTATAAATGAGTGGGTTTAAAACTTGAGCAGTTGCAATAAAATTTAAAAGCTTAAAAATGACATCTTATTGTGCATTAAGAGACTGAACTGAAGCAGGAAAATAGACACTGGCTTGAGTAGATCCATTTGCAGGAAAAAAACTCCAGCTCCTGGCTTTCAACAAATGCTGGATGTGTGCATCTAATTAGCAAAACCAGAGTTTTTTCATTACTATGTGGAATGGAATGGCAAAAAAGGAGCAAAAATCCATTTTTAATAATAAATATAAATAATGCCTTTAAACACAAGGTAAAGAATACAGTTTTAATCGAATGATAAACACTCTAAATATTTCAGCTCTGGATTTGTGCAACAGCCTCTCATAAATGTCTACAAAAAATCAAACCACTTTGCTCAAGACTTGTTATTTCAATTGTTTGTGCTGAGAAAATCTTCCACAAACATTTAATTTTTGTTATAAATTAGAACATGTCCAATGGAACATTGATTTGTGTTGGCTGAAAGGCGTTATTTTAGATAATTACTGTTATTTTTATTTTCAGTGTGCTATAAATCTGATGATGGGCCCTTTAATTCCTGCTTGTTCTGTCAGGATGAAGAACGGAGCTAAATCCAGCAGACCTTGTTTTGGCAAAACTCCCACTGAAGTCAGGGTTTGTTAAAGTCAGGTTTGTCTTCCAGTTCCTGCTGATTATTTGGGACATGTTTGCTCCCTCTCCAAGTCCCCAGAGCTGCTCACCCAGGGTGACACCAGCACGGGAATCAGGGAAATTGGTGTGAAAAATGGCCTTTTCACCCACTGCCCTTGGAATAACACGGATTGCCTCGGGAATTTGGAGAGCCCGCTTTAAATTCAGAGAGAATTTAAAGAACTCTTTAAACGAGCTGGAAATAGGTCAGTTCAGATTGTTAGAAAACAACTCCCCACGTGGGTGTTGCCAGACAGGTGGGACCTTGTGATAAAGTTGTTGATTCGTGTAACACTTCCTTACTGGAACGCTGGCACGGCCGTGGGATGTCAGTCCCGCTACAGTGCACTGGAGTGAGGCAGCTGAAGGGTTAACGGCGTTCCCTGGGCAGGAGCCTCCTGCCGGGAGTGATAACACCGGGCACTGGGATTTGCCTTTCACACGGGCTCTGAGCAAACAGGGCCAGAGAGAACCCAGAGATGTCCTTGTTCCAGCCAGGGTGATGGAGGAGTGTCCCACGCCCCGCTGTGTCACAGCCTTACCCCGAGGGGACACATCAGGTGACAGTGCTCCAGTCCCCTGTCTTCAGTCAGTCACCATCTGCCTTCCTGGGGGATCTGGCTCCAGGCTGGCCAAGCACTGCCAGAGAGGGGATCCATGGGCTCTGCAGCCATGGCTCTCTGGGGACGGTCACCAGGGAGTGAGCACCAGCTGCCTCTGGGCCAGACACAGAACACTGATCCAAGGTGCAGCTCTACCCTGCACCTGCAGGTCCTGAACAAGATCCCAGATTGATTCCATGGGTAGTACAACCATGGACATCTCCAGGCACTGCTGAACACCTCTGCTGCAGCGTGTTCTGCAGCTGAGAGCAGCATCACACTGTAGGGAAGTCTTGTCAAGAAACCTCTGGAAATTGGGATATTTAAACACAATAACCTTCATGACTGTGGGCACCTATATGCACGTGACATCCTCAGTAGTAATATCCATGACAGTAAAGAGATGAAAATAAGCAATCCTAGATTTGGGTAGCAAAGGAAGTTTTATAACATCCATTTCAGTTATTACAGTTCAGATGGAAGTAAGATGGTACCTCTAATACAAACCAAATTATCTGATACCCAGATGGTAAATGGCTGCTCCCACAAAACAGTGGAGGTGCTGCTTTCTCATGCCTGGAACTATTTCATCTCTCAGGTCCATGTGGATCTTGTTGTAGCTCCAAGGACAGCTGAAATCAACATCACTAAATCCCCCAAAGCTGCAGAATATTACAGTAGTTTTATAGCTGGGATGCCTCCTCATCCAGTTCTGGATAGGGATAAGGAGAAGCCTTTGGAAACAAAGTGAGTTGCTGCTCATGTGACTGCTTGGATCGATGTTCCAGCTGGGACATATTTGGTAAGTGCTGCTGCCGCAAATTTACCTAAAGTTTTAATTTATTTGGACCTTCCCAATACAAATGCAGGTATTTTGCCATATGGGATGTTTAATCTTATTAACCAGCCAGGCTATTAATATTAACAAAGTAAAAAACTGAGAAGTTAGCTTTTTGTTGCAAGATACGAAGATAAAACTGAAATTCCAAGATTTTTGAATGCTTCCATCAAATCCTGAACTAGGTGGAAAAGCCAGTGAACAGAATCCATTAAAGCTGCATTTATTAAATGTCCACTTGTATAAAAAGCTAAAAATAGTGTTTGAGTTTTTCCAATTTTCCTTTGATAACAGTTATTATGATTTTTTGCTTCATCTCAGAAAGTCATTTTGCTGCTGCTGCTGCTGCAGTGTATAATGTGTGCCCTTTCTTGGTGCAGCACAAATGACAGAGAACTAATCAGATCAGAACAACAATCACGTCATCTTTGAGTAACTAGCAATAAACTGTTTCTATAAGGAAGAAAGATGAACTATTTTTAGGGTAACTGAACAGAAAACCAGAAAATGATTGTACTCAGTCTTACTCCACATCATTGCTGTGAATTTCCAAGGCATTGCTTTTTCCTGAGCAGCAGGCTAATCCCTGTCATACATCTTTGTGTAAATGGTCCAGTCAAATAGGATTTCTAAGGTTTGGTTAAAAGTTTTGACTTCAAGTCTATGAAATCCCCTTTCTCCCTGCCCTGTCTAGTGACTGAACCACAGGCTGATTCCTAAGTAACCTAAATGTCCATTTTTGGTGATTATCCCACGTTTTCAGCATGTCTCACATCTCCTTGTCTGTGTTATTTTACTACTGCTGTCAACCCTTCAGCGAACGCCTCCGTTGGAAGTCCAGGAATGGGTCTGCCATGGCTTTTGCAGCTCTGCAGCCTTGTGCAGGTGCTGTGTGGGAATGATGGCACAGGGCAGGAGGCACAAAGCACCCAGGTGTCTCTGGAGATGGCTGTGCCCACCCCACATAGCCTGGATTTTCCTGAGCTTCTCCCTGCCAGAGATTCCTTCCCTGCCTCACTGAGTCCTGCAGCAATCAGCTCCTGGAAGCAGGGGGTGGTGGCACAGCTCTTACCTGTGCCTTCCTTCCACCCTGTGCCAGGGGCACCTTGCTCTTCTCCCTGGCCTGGGAGAGTGGGGTCAGTGTGCAGCTGTTGGGAAAAACTATCTCCAGCTATTTGGCACCGTGGGAGGGCTGGCATGAGGATGTCCTGGGATCTGTGGATCTGAGACCCACTCCTCACACGGTGAGACCTTTGGAAGCTTCTCAAATAAATGTCATTAAATAACTCATTTTTCCTGTGGCTCAGCCACCAACAATTTCCTTCTTTCACCTAAAAAATGCAAAAAAGAAGGATACCATACAGTCAAAATGTAGTTTTGCCAGCTTTTATTTTAGTCCTGTTAACAAATATATTTAATGCAAAGGCAAACCAGGAACTCTATAATTACCATATTCTCTGGATATAGAAACCAGCAGAAGATCTCATAGTTAGGTATCAAAGAAAGCAAAATTACTTTTTTTATATCCTGAAAAAAGACATTCTACTTCAGGCAGGAAAAACTATAAAAAACCCCACCAACCTATCTAGGAATCCAGTAAGCCAAAGGAGAACAGCAAGAGTTCTGGTCCCACAGAATTATCTCTGTGCTGCTGATCTGTGACGGGGGCCAGGAGCTGCTCATCTGGAATGGTGACGTGTGAGGGACACTCCCAGTCCTCACCTCCATCCCTGTGCCCAGGCTCAGCCCTGGGGCACCTCTGAGGGCAGGGAAAGCTGCCTGAGGCTCCCAGCTCAGGGCTGCTCTCCAGGCCAGATGCAGGAAGCCCTGGGCCATATCTACATCCATGGATAACCTCCAGCCCTGGGATGACCCTCTTTGTATGTGTAATCCCTTTGGAATTGCACTGTGCAGACAAAACAGCTCAAAACTCCTCCATGGGGAAAGCTTCAGCTGAGCTCCTTTTACATTTTCACACTCAGGAAATATAAAGGGGGTAAATGTGTAAGGAAAACACTTCTGTTAAAAACAACAACAGCAAAAGATAATGGAAAAAGCTCAGAATCCAAGTGATTGTTCTCCAGGCAATCAGCTGAGCTCAACCGTGCAGGGAAAGAATGGCCAGGAGTGCTGGGGCCAGGCCGACAGCTCCTGCTGCCACACTGGGTGGGTAAGGACAATAGGGACAACGGGGCCAAGCCAGGAGGGCCACAATTATACAACATCAAGACTCTCAGGCCTTGCAAAAATGTAACCTTATCGATAGAGAATGAGAGGCAGAGCAATTACGTGAGTTTTCTGTGACCCCGCAGAAGGATTTGTTTCCCTTTGATCTCCCTACAGATGGGTGCCATTCCCGGCCTCGTAAAACACGGATTTACGAGCAGGTTCACCCCAGTGCAGCCTTCCCAACAGCTTCCAGCCATGGCACATTGTCACTGAGACAGTGGAGCAAAAGATTCCAGAGGGGTTCTTTGCTCTCTCTGTTTATGCACCAAAACCAAACCATGTACAAAAATTGTAGAAATGATGAAAGCAACAGTATTTAACAAGAGTCCTCCTACTTCATGTGGGTATCAGGAGAAAGAATTCATAACACAAGCCTATCTTTACCTCCTTCCTGAATGATCTGACCAATGGCTGCTTGATTTTGTTGTTTCAGAAAACATTCTCTCTTACATTCCATTAATTTCTCGAAGTCCTGCCACATTTTCATTTGCTTCATATTCAGCCCGTGACATTCCCGTACAACTTTCTGTTTCTCTCGTAGTTTCTGTTAAAAATACAAAAATATCAGATTTCTGCAACAGCTCTACACCACAAAAGTTGCTCACATAAGCAGCTTGGAATGACAGATATTTTTATATGCTATGGAAATACTGTTTTGTTCACATTGATAACACTCCCTGCAAGTGCTAAAGGCATTAACACCTGGGACTTAGATCTTTGTATGGATTGACAACTATTTCCATGGTTTTTAACTGTCTAGTCTTATCTATTTGAGAGCTTATGCTAAAAATCTGACATCATTTCCACGCAGAGCTCTTGCAGTATCAAGGTGCGACCCACAATGGATTCATACAATGATACTCTATCATTAAATCAATGTTTTACAATTAAACCCCCTCCTGATTATTAAGAGAGGCAGCCCAGACCTGTAAAAATCACTAAGACTGACTAAGAAAAGGAAATTAATAAAAGTTATTTGGTGTGACTTGCTAAGCCCAGCCTCGTCCCTGCTGATCTGAGCTTCAGACAAGATTAAAACTGGAGAACTGCTTTTGTCTGACACCGCTGATCCCCTGGCCTTTAGCAGCAGTGATAAGGGTGACAGGCTCAGAATTTATTGTCTTCAACAGGTTGCTTTATATACAACAGAAAATCTGAGCTGGCACAGTTTGTTATGCCCCTGTTTCAGGGTCTTATCCAAATGGTTTTCAGGGAATGTGCTGTCACACTGAGCTGTTTGCCTATCCCTTACAGCAGCTCATGCTATTCCCTGCAGGAAATCAAGCCCTGAGGAGGGAGCAGGATCCTTTTCCAGGGTATTAATTACCAATGCCAGCAGTGATGGAATTTTCTTTGTAGGCTGCACAATGCTTTTTATAAAAGACTGACCACAGCCCCACAAAAATACAAACTGTACAATGGCTGTACAAGGTAAAAGCCTCATTCTTACCTTCCCAAGGTTTTCTTGTTCAAGGATTATTCGTGTATACTGTTCTCTAAAGGAAACATAAAATGATTTTATCATGATTTGGTTCTATGTAACAGGACAGAATAATGATGCAAACATGGAAAATGATGGAAGTATTGGGAGGTTCATAAATGAGACAGAAGAGGAAACACAAAGAAACCTTTTTGTCATTGGACAAAATGAATCCTTGATATGAAGGATCAGATCTCCTTGTCTCAGCTGTGCAGCTGGGAAAAGTGATCCTGGCTAAGGTCTCTTACATTTTTGAAGCAGGCACAATCACTGCTCCTTCCAGCTTGAGGGCAACAGTGAGACCATGATCCTTTTTGTAATTAATTTATCCTGGTGACATCCTGAGAGGAGCCACAGCCTCACCCGTACAAGTGTCAGAATTTACAGACCCACAGCCCTTAATTGCTGTGAATGCAGGGTTGGAATGAGTGGAAAAGTCCAGGAATGAAATGGCATTTCAGTCCAGGCCTGACAAGGCCACTGAGTGCAGTGGCAATGCTGCACGTTCCTCTCCCAGAAAACAGCCCTCACATTTCGGGGCCTAAGTACAGGCTAGGAAGTGTTAATGCTGACTTTCAGCATGGAAAGCCCTGGCTGGCCACCTATGTCTGTACCAGGTGGCCTCATCACCCTGCCATACCCAAAGCTGACACATGACCCCTGGCAGTAAAATATGCAAACCACAACAGCACCGTCCACAGACAGCACAGGGACTTATCTTTAGCTTTTCTGAAATGTGACAATAGAAAAAGAGCTGTGCATTGAGCCTCTTGGAAAAAAATCAATTATATTTTGTGTGTAATTATTACATTTTTTCTAGTGTGAGAGTCAACTAGTGGAATTCAAAATAACCCAGCTCATTTAAAGAGCTTTCCAAAGAGCTCAGGGTAGATTACCTCTGAGTACAGAAATCCTAATTTCCAGAAAGAAATGTCAGCCTTCACGATGCCAGAGCCCGAAGATTTCCTGGAGTGTGAGAGCAGCTGTGTGTTCCCTTATTCACTGTGTTCCCTTATTCCTTCCCTTTCTCCCAGTACTCCAGGACTTTGACTGGAGCACTTGGGCCTGGGGCCAGCTGGTCCTGCCTCCACAGGAATGGAGCTGGATCACTTTAGGATCTCTTTCTCTTAGACAATTCCAACGAGAACAGATCAGAGCTGTGCTGAGGCTGCTCCAGGTGCTGTGCTGTCCCACTGATCCCCGCAGTCCTCACCCAGCTGGAGGTGAGGCTGAAGCTGCTTCTTTGCCCTGGCACACAGCACGTGTTCTCACACATTTGGCCTCCAGAACATCCTCTTTTTTTTGTAAGTAGAGTTTTCAAAGTAATCATCAGAAGATTTTATGTCTTTCCTAGTAAGTTTTTCTTTACTATTTATAATGATGACTGGAAAGAATGTAACTTAATAACTTTGTTAAAACCCCACAACTTTTTATTTTTAGAAAAGAAAATTAACTTTTCACATACCTAACAAGTGACTCCACGGAACAGAGAGTTTATATGCAATAAAGAGGGTCTGAATTAAGACATTTTTTGTTCAATACGTTGTTAGGAAAGTGCAATTCTATTTATGGTTCATTTTTACTCCGTTTACATTCCAGCCCTTGATGAAAAATACATTCAGGTTCTAAAGGGATGTCTAGAGAAAAATGTCATCGTCTCATTTTATATTTTGCTAAGATCTCTCTACAGAACTTTGCTGTAACTCATTGAAATGAGACAGCTCTGTGACCTCTTAGCAAGGTCAGGACTGTGGCTGGTCCCTGTGGGAGGATAATTTCCACAGTGAGGAAGTGAAACGGGGAGAGCACAGAGAGGTAACAGCCTGCTCACATTCCCTCCCCATACCTGGGACTGCATGGCTGGGCTCCATCCCAGCACTGGGCTCTGGTGGCTGCTCTGTGTGAATCCCCACATCCTGGATGTCCAATTCCCAAGGATTTGAGTTGGAGTGAACCAACCTGAACTCCCACTCCCCACTGTCTGACCCCGCTGCCTCAGGTCCTCATCTTCATGAATAGCCATCACATCATCACTAAGGTTCTATCTGTTCAGCCTTCTGCTTAATTGTGCTGTTTCATCTTTCCTTCATTAGATAAAAGTTTATTTCCTACAGCCTTTTATTATTTTGTGAGATGGAGCAAGAGCCCTCTCAGCCTCCATCATTTTTTCTCTCCTCATCCTTCTCCCTCCCCAACATTTGTAGTTTTGATTCTTTGCTTCCTCTTACTTTCCTGCACTCTTTACTACACAGTGTTTGAACACTCCCATGCCTCACATGCTTGCAGAAGGTCTCTGTGATGGATTTTACTCTGGTCTTTCCCTTCCTGGTGATCTCTGCCTCCTGTTCATCATGGAGATGCAGCTCCACTGGTACCAGTGCAAGGGGCTTCAGGAAAGGGTCTGATTGATTCTCCTGAGAGAATCCCTGGAGTTTTCTCACCATCTCACACATTTCCCTATCAATGGCCATAAACCTGAGCAAACACAAATTTTAAAACTGTTTTGATAAAATGTTTTCATGACTGGGAAATACTGTGGTGGGAAAGCAAAGACCACCTTGTAAAATTACTGACACCAAACTGGATTATTTTGTTGTCAACAAGGATCTAAGATTTACTTTTCTGGAAAACAGAATTTCTATTTCATGCAATGTTATGAAACTTTGAAAAGCTAATTATGAAGAATAAGCTCTGGGTATTTTGACACTTTTACCAACTGGAAATTATAAATGTTTTGGATTTTCCTGATGCTTAATTTTGAAACAGTTTGTTGACTGTTGCCTGAATTTTGTTTCAGCTTTTACGTTGTATTAGAAGATTAAACACAGACAAAATTTTCAACAGGATACTTTCACAAAAATATTTAGTTAAGTTTCACTTAGTTAAGTGTAAAAAATCTCTACAGCATGGTAACATTTAGACTTCTTAGCACAGATAATGAATCTGAAATATCTCATTCTCAGAAAACATTTCCATCTTTGGCAGGAAAAATTTCTATTTAAAATAGAAAACTACACCAAAAATAATCAGCAGCTCAATTTATAGTATTTCCTGTTTCTCTTGCTGCCAGTCAAAGGCGAGGGGTCCTGAAAAGAGTCATGGGATGAAGGAAGTGGCTTTTTACTGGAGTCAGTGAAACTGAGGGTAAGGATGGAGGTTCATGGGATGGTGCAGAACCACCCTCACAGTGTGGGGCTGCCAGTTCAAGCATGTCCTGGACTGAGAATCTCCAGTGGGAAGGGCAAATCTCCTGGTATGTCTGACAGAACTTGTACGTTCACAGCAGTATAGGCTGGAATCCGAGATGCTTATTTTTAGATTATTATAGTGTTTCTAAATTTATCAGGTGAACTCCTCCGGCCTAAATGCCAATGAGAAAATTCCTGACTTTGGCCTCAGTTTGTGAATCTCCTTCAAGTCACCCCGAGGGGAGAGAGTCCTGCCAAGGGGAGAGAGTCCTGCCAAGGGGAGAGAGTCCTGCCCCGCTCACCGAACCGCCCTGCGCCGCTCCTGCGGGTCTGGGGACACGTAGGCCTTCATTTCCTCCTTGGCACGCTGCAGCTGGATCTCCAGGCTCTGTGAAGAAATATATCATTTAAATACATATATGGGTGTGTATATTATAATTGCCATTTCATTTCACAGTGAACAGTTTGTGCTCTCACCCTTTTCATGCAGTTAATGTAATGGTAGTTGCTCTCTTCCTGGGCACACTCCTCAAGAAGCCCTTTCACTTCCTGTGGGAAAAGAGTAAGATTCCAAAGCACATGGTGACTGCAAGTTCCCAGGAGATGCCCTGTGTTGCCATATAAACCATGAGAGTTTATAATATTAATATTAATATTGATGATGATTATGATGATGATGATGATAATCATAATCCTGAACTGATAATTTCTCATATGTTTATAAAATTTGGGCTTCTCACAAGTCTCTTTTAGAGTGAAAGACAATTGAGTGGTTTTAGATTTGCAGTTTCAGTCACAGTCAGAGATGCAAAATGGCTGTTAACAGGTTTTTATTAATGCCTGACTTGTAACAGACACTTCAGCAGTGCTGCCAAGACTCCTGTTCCTCAGCACATCTGAAGTGCCAGGCACAACTGTGAACAAGCATTTCCTGGAACACATCTGCAAAGTGCATGTTAGAAGCTACAGATATGCCAATAATATGTTAATCACCAATCAATAATTATATGGAGGAGTCTGGGCAAAGTGGGTTGCTCCCATCTCTAAATGGTCCATTCCCAAAAAACCTCATGACCCTAAATGGAATTCCTGTAGACTTTCCAGGCTGCACAGCATTTGCAGTTCCAGAGCTCTGTCACTGTGTGATTTCCAGACCACCAGCTGGAAAATTGAATCTACAGTTCAACTCATGTCCAGCTCAGTCAGTAGATGTGATTGTCACCACGTGGTAGAAAATGACTGGGAGCTGTCTGCCAAGAAGAAAAGCCTTGATTGCTGTTGTAAAATAATTCCTTTGGAAGGTCCATTTCATACCAGGTCCATGTGGTACGAAGGAACTTTTAGTACAGGAAAATAACTGTCTGTATATCCACCCACACTTTAAACTCCCTGTTTACCTTGCAGTGTATTCTTCTGAGGGCAAGGCCTTGAGAAACCAAGCCCAGTCAAAATTCACAGGAGCGATGGAGTGAGACAAAGCAGGAATACAAGATAGTCCCACTTAATGAAGTCTCCTCACCACCAGTTTCAGTCATTAATTATCCACTGAATTTGTTGCTAATGCAGTGAAACGCTAACTACATATAAAGATTTGTCTTGATCAATTAATCTTTATTTTATGGTCAAACTCCTCCCTAACAGACACTGTCCAGGGCAGCAGCATTTCTGGCAGACTCACGTCCTTGCTGATGAGACATGGATGAAGCACCCTGAGTCCATGTGCTGCTGCTCAGGACCTGTGTGACCGCAGCCACCCCACACAGCAGCTTCAGGCACGACCTGTGGGTCACCCTGACTCACTGACTGGATCTGTACTTTTCCACATCCTGAGGGAGGGCAGGGAAGCACTGTAGCCCAGCATCAATCCATGTGCAGGAGCCAGCCCCCTCTCACCTGCTCCAGCGCCGAGCGATTGGTCTCCAGCCCGGCCGCACAACTGTCATATTGGATTTTCTTCTCATCACATTCTTGAGTTAATTCCTTGGTGAAAAGGGCAAAAGGGCACATCTATGAAATCTTCCTTTGGCTGGCATTTGACACTCAGGCCCCTCACACACCAGCCCCAGCTCCTGGAGTGTGACCCTTGCTGGCACTGGCTGTGGTTACACAAGGAAGCCACCAGCCCCCCACATTCTGGGAATCAGAGAGAAGGAAATTCCCTCTGCTGCCTGCCAGGGTAACAAGGTTGTGTTTTGCAAGAAGAAAAAACAAATAATTATAAAAATAGACATTAAGAAAGGATCAATATAAGTGCCCCTATGAAAAGCTGGATTTCCAGTTGTGCACAATCAACCTCTTTGCTGAATTTCATCTGCTGACACTTTGAATGGAACCATTAAAAGTAGGTTTTCTGGAAATTTCACTGATAGATAAATGCATCAGTTCATTTAATTCCATGGTAATGAGCCAACTTATGGCAGCTGTACACCCAAAAGACTGTTTTTTCCCCAGCTCTCTATAAAATTTTGAGAACAAATGGACAAATTTGTCAGTGCCACAGACTAAAGCAGGAATTAGACCAATTTAGCCAACATTTGCATGAGAAGTTATCTACAATCCACTCAAAGACAGTGTTGGTTGGGATCACCAGTGCTGAAATACAGACATAGCTTTGCAACTAATCTGAAACTAACTTTGTTTTGGGTTTGAACTATGACTTTTCACTTTTTTCCCTGATGTAGTAATTTTTTAAATTGTATAAAGGACTGAATTCTATGCCTGCACTGTCAGCTTTTACAAATCCCAACCTTTAGCACGTTGCTTGCTGCAAACACTGTTGACACATTCTGCTATTTCCAGCTTTTCCTCAGAGTTTAACATGTCCTTGTAGAGCCCTTCAGAGATCTGTAAATTGGATTTATTTGAGGGTTTGACTCGGTTTACACAGAAAGAGAGGAGTGTTTCTACAAACCTGGCAGTTCTGACGCAGCTGCCTCAGCTCTTTGATGACAGGAGCAAGGCTTGCCTTCTTCTCTGCCACCATGGCATTCAGTTTCTTTACCTGAGAAAGGGACAAAATAATATTCATTAACTCTATAACCCTAATTGTACATTTATGTCATTAGGAATGTGAAATGAAAGGGAAGTAAGCCAAAATACGGAGAGAAAAAATGTGTGATGAAACCTTAATTATACAACTGAAGTTCAGGCCTAATTAAGAAAGGGGAAAAGCCCATCTGGCAGTGGGGTCATTCCCACAAATGAGGCAAATTCTCCTCCCATTGTTCCAACTGAGGACAACCCAAAAAAGTCCAGGGCACTGCCCTTGTGCCAGACACCAAAGAGCTGAAGGAGTAGGGGAGATGAAGGGACTGCACAGAGGGGTCTCAGAGAAAGGAAGAAATCCTTAAGAAAACAAATACACTTGGATAGGTTAAATAAAGCTTGAAAATGCTAAAACTGAGTCACTTTGATATATTTAGACTGAAAATTCAAATTGCATCCACCTTTCTGTTTGAGAGTAATTCTATTTTAGTTACACCATTGTATTTTAGAAGTGCCCTAATGAGTTAAAAAGATGCTATTTTGCTTTTTGCTCTCTTATAATATTTTCAAATTAGAAATTCAAGTTCTTTCTTGCTTCTATGGCTATGTGGGCAGGTAAATTAAAACATGACAGTTCTAAGGTCAATTGAAAATCAGGCTATAAAGAAAAAGACAAGCTATTTAGCTCTTTAAGCATATTAAGTATCTTTTCAACAAATGCTTAACTCCAGTGATTTACAAACATTTCAGAAAAAGCCTCCATTACAGATTCAAACCATTCGTCTCTTTCAAATAATGTGTCAAATAAGAACAAATATGAAACCACTTTTGAAATTACAAAAAAAACCATCAGAAAATCAAAGACAAGAAGATTTGATATCCCTAAAGTTTCTGAAGGGGAGAAAAGAAGGATTTATGTGTAGGATTTTAAAGAAAAGAAATGCACATTTTAGTAAACTTTGTCAAGATTATCTTTGCAGATGTATTTGTTAGAAATATTTATATATATATGTATAAACACAGATTAAAGGAAAATTATAAACCCAAACAAAAACATTAAGTTGGGGTTTATATGCTGAGGAACCATATACTCAAACTGAGGAAATGCAATAGTTTAAGACAAAAATCACCATTTCAGACATGTTATCTAATGTCTGGCCTTTCACTTCATCCATTTCACTCTTCACTGCAGAGACTCTTTCCAGCTCCTCCTGGGTGTAGCTGTATCCAGAGATTCCTTTCTTCTCCTCAACTGCTTGCTGCAGATACAAACAATAAATGCTGGATGTGAGTCCATTAACCAAGAAACAGCAAATTCCTTCATGGAGCCAAATATTGTGAAGAAGTGAAAAGGGTAAGTACTGTAATTAATTTATTTTATTAATCAATTTATTATAATTAATCCAGCTTCCAGAAGAGTAGATTTTATCTCGTTCCTGAAGAGCAGGACAATAAAAACCCTCTGTAAATACAATATTTAGTCATCCAATGCTCAGTGAAGTGAACAGAGAGTTTCCACTCTGTTCTGAGCAAAGTGGGCTGGAGGTCAGGCTCTGAAGAGGTTCAATGTGTAAAATCTGTCTGCTTGATCAGAAGATGCAGCTAATTATTTTGTAAAGTATTTTGGTAACAAGAATACAGGTATTGGAAAAAAATACCACAGAGTGTTCCTGCATTTAGGATGCTTACAGTTATCCAGAGCAGAAATCCTTCTGGCTTAAGGAAGATTCATCCAGTTTTAAATTTAAACACATTTTCTTCTAAATATTGTGGGGTTAGAATGTTTCCTTCTTGCCTGCTCTTTCTTTAAATACTATTCCTATACATTTTACAGCAGTAACTTGGATCCTATTTGCTGCTGGTCATTTTCTAAGCCCTCACTACATCTATGGATACCAAAAAGTAATTTAAGCATCCAGCCTTGCCCTAAGCAGCCTTTGTACAGATTTACCGTCCACTTTAAAAAGCAGGGTCAGGCCCCTCAGTCTAAAAAGGAGCTGCAGACCAGTCCTGATGGACACAAAGTACAGCAGCCTCAGAGTCAACAGCCAAAAATACCTTTTCTACCCCAAAGGCTCCTTCAGCGAGGGCAGCAGGAGCTGGGGGTGACACACATTGGAATGATGCCAGCAGCATCCCTGGGATGCTCAGGCTGCTCCCGGGGCAGGGAGGGCTGGGGAGCAGCCCTAGCTCAGGTTACCAACTGCTGCTGGATGGCCTCGTGGCGCTGCCGCAGGAGCTCCTCTGTCCTCTGCAGGATCCCGTACTCCGCCGTGATCTCGGCTATTTCCTGCCGCTTCTTCTTGTAAAACGTGTTCTTGCTCCGGAGCTTGCTCACGTACTGCTTGAACTGGGGGGAGAGAGCAGGAACTCACTTCACCTACAGCAAAGCAGGGCCTTACCACAGCATAAAATGTAATTATCCTCTTTGTCCTGCACATCCAAAATGCAGTGGTTAGAACAGAGGGCTGGAATTCAGGATTCCCAGGGTCTATTTATTTTCAGCTCTGCGTTCGTTCACTGAGGGAGATCAAGGAAAGCAGCTCCTCTGCTTTCTGTCCCAGCTCACTCATTTGCAGGCCTGAGATCACTCCCTTCTGCTCGCCACCATTTGACAGCTGGAAAAGTAAATACTACTTGCAAAACGTTATGGGAGTCATGGATAATAAAAACTTAATGCAACAGTAATTTGCACTTGTAACAGAGTCCCAGCCCTGCAGACCAAAACATGGTAATAGCCAGCAGCAAAATTGGAAGGGAAGAGGACATGGGAAAAGATTTTTTTAAAAAATGTTCTCAGTAGTTAAAACTAGTTGTTCTCTTCCCTTGAGTCCTGCAGACCTGGATGATATTGCTGGCTAAGTTTTCAAACCCAGGAAAATAAAGCAGAGTCCTTGCATAGAAATAGAGAAACTCAGTATCTATTTCACTCAAAATCTAAAGCAATGGAGAATTTATATTTTTATTAAAGACTGCGTAAAATAATAAAAATCCTTACAGTCCAACAGCCTTAGCTGTTAATTTACACTTGGACCCATGTGTGTTCAATTTGTAACACAAGCACCAGGGTTGAAACAACCAGGTAAGACTTTTCTGTGCTTTAATGTTTTCTGTTTGTTGTGCAGTCTCAGCTCTTATTCTTGGATTTTACATGAGAGCTACAAGGTAAATGCCAGTCACAGCTCAAAAAATGCATTCAGATCCAGAGATGGAAAGCAAAATTCATGAGAGTAAATGATGTAAGAACAGGCTTCAGAATGCTCCTGGATGAGGAGGCGTTCAGTGTGTGCAGGGAGCACAGACCAGGCAGCCCCAGGAGGAAAATTAATCCCACTCCCACTGATACAGGTTTGAAATTCAAACATCAAATAACTTAAATTTCAAAATTTACATTAATTTTTCTTTTTGCAAAATTACCCCTTTCCCTTCTACAGAATAAACCCAAACCCCCAATGTGACCAAAGGCTAAGAACCCCCAGAGTAACTGTATGTTCTATAAAAAGTGTCCTGGGCAAACTGCCCACAATGAAATCAACCCTGTTCATCTGCCATCCTGTGCAATATCTAGGCCAAAGCTGCCTCTCTCTTGCTACGCTCCAGAACTATTTTTAAAGCCAAAAGCTATAAACGTTTTTGGTGAAAGAACAAACCCACAAATTACTCAATGTGCTCTATGCAGATTGGCCTCTGTGAGGCTTTGGGATAACATCCTACATCCTGCTACTACCCAGGACAAGGATACACAAGGTCACCTGAGCCCCTGTCACACTCTCTGCTACATTACTGGCACATTTAATACAGTAGCACCAAATTCATTCCTTTTCATAGCAAATTCAATCACATCCTCTTCGTTAATACAAAAGACTTTTTTTTTCTTCTTTAATTGCTTAGACAATACCAAGCTTTCTGTGATTTCCAAGTGATTACAAAAGTATAAATACAACCTCTCCAACCAGCTGAGGAAAATCTAAGGGAAGCACAGCCATCTGTCTTGATCCTTGGGACATTTCATTTGACCAGTGGAATGTAATAAAGAATGAGGTAAAGGATTAAAATTAATATGTGACCACACAGAGCTATCACATCTGAACGATCTTCTGTCAGTGCATCCCGGGATGAAAAGCAAACTACAATTCTCTTCACTTTTAAGGTCTTGAAAATAGCTCGAGTGGGAGGTAGGGTATTTGCATATTCAATATTCAAAGCATAATGTATTTTACAATGGAAGTCAAAGGATCTTGTTGATTAACGAACCAATTCCACCACTGTTCTATTATTAGTTGATTAACTTAGGACTATATAATACAAATTTCATCCCAAATGAACTACAAGTTGCTCACAGTGACAACTGAAATCTGTTCCTTTTAGGAGGTGGATGTCAGCACAACCTCTGACTTTTTAAAGCAAACTTAACCGTTCACACAGCTTTTATTGCAGCAAACAAGGTAAAACAGATATAAACAACAATAGGAAAGTGATAATCTCTGTAGAAAATCAATCAATAATTTGGCAAAATGTTCAAAGGACCTGATTTACTCCAAGGGCAGCACAGATTAGCCCCTCAAAATCTCACTGACTGAGTGCTCCTTTAGATCTAGGTCCAAGTTCTGAGCTGGAGCTCTTAGATTTGACTCTACTTAAATCAGCAGCTTATAGGGATCTTACAGCAAAATCACACTTATTCAGCCTAAAAGCTGAGAGTCATTCTGTAGGTTTCCAAAAATTAAGAGAACATATAAAACACCAATGTTTTCATCTGTGTGAGCATTGCTCCTGAGGCTTTATACACCTCATGTGTACATGAGAAATCAATGCCACAAAACACTGCATTTTACTGTGGTGATAGGTCTTTTCATTAGTTCACAGAGAAATAATTGTTTGGCCACATCACTTTCAAGTGAAATAACCAAAGGAATCCACTCCTGAGCAGCAGCATTTTCCCACAGACCAAGGCAACTGCTCCCTGGTCCAAACTCAGCAGGCTCATCCTGGAATTCCCATGGATCTGCCCATGCAGTGATGTTCCAGTCAAGGCCATGTCCACCAGTAGCTTTTCTTCCTCAAGCAATTGAACACAAGCAGTTATTTCAGCTTCTGAGATTAAATGACTGAATGAGAACCAAGTGCTGGCACTAAGGGAGCAGTGGAAGCAAACCAGCCTGGAGCCCGTGTCAGCCCAGTGAGAGCCCCTGGAGACACAAAAACCATCCAAGGGAAAGCAAGCAAAGATTCTGCCTTTTCACTTGGCTATTTTTATGGGTGACTGTAACATAACAAGCATGGAATGCAGATTATGGAACACAGTGAATGAAAACAGGACTTTAATTTCTCATATAACACAGGCATGCACCCTCCCTGGGCAGATTTCCTGGATTATACTCAATTTTTATTGGAAGAATCCAGCAATGCACCTACTTTATGCTTCTCCATTTATTAGAATCTGGAAGAGGCTGGTATCACCAGATTCAGTCTCTCCACACTCAGTGAAGGATCTACCATAACAGTTCTAAGTAAAAATCCAGTCAAGGATGTAGAAATGGCTTCTCCAGGGGCATCCAGAGCCTGGCAGGTTATCCCCCTGCAGGAAAGGACATCAGCCTGCTGACCTCTGTGGTCAGAACTGGGACCAGAGCCCAGCTCCCCTTTGCAGCCTTGGCTTTTCACTACAAGCTCCTCACCTCATCTCCCTTAACCTCACATTTGCCCCAGGAGAAGTTTTCACAAGGTTCTTATTCCAAGATTATTATTAAAGGAGAAAATGGATAAAGCCTGTTTTCTTCAAAGAACGAATCCCAGATAAATTGCTCACTTTGGAGTCAAGTATTTTAAAATAGTATTTTCTGGATTAATGCAGCAATTTGATTGTGTTATTGTAATCAAAATATTCTCCATACAAAAATACTACAAAAAAAAAAAAGATTAATTGTAAAAAAAATTGGGTTTTTATGAAATACATAACTAAACAAGGTTACAAATAACAAAAATTAGTTAAGAAAATTATTTGCATAAGTACAATAATTGCAGAAAATGTTAGCTGACTATATCTATTTTCATTAATAAGTGAGGAACAGATGTTTTAATTTCTAACTAGACCAATTAATGGGATACAGACTGTCCAAAGTATTAAAATTCAGTTAGAAAAAGTTCCTGAACATGACAGGTTTTCCATATTTTTTTCCTAAGAGGCTCTAAATTCAAGCTAGTACAGCCAGTGTTGGACAGAGTTAATAACTCAGAGATAGAAGGATGAGCTTCTAAAAGATAAGAGTAGTAGAACCTCAGTCTAATAAAATGAAAGTATCCTACACGCTGCTCATGGCACAGTTCAGCCAGGAAAACTCTTCCTTAGCATTTTCCAGGAGTGCTTGCTTCTGGTCAGGCAAAAAGTATTAAAGCAGCCATTGCTAATACTTGGAACCAACCTAAATATTTATAATGAAAACCCATTTTCAGTGCTCAGGAAAGATTCACAGGTCAATGAGATCCAGGATTTATCCATGGCAAGGGGTGCTGAGGGAGTGCTCAGCTCTGGGAGATTTCCCTGAATCTCTGCATATGTTTGGTTCAGGTGACAGGGAACTTACACAGCAAAAATCTGACAGATTCAGGTGGATCAACAGTTTTTGAGGAAGAGTGGCAAGATCTTTGGTCTGAGGCTGCTTTCTCTATTTGCAAATGGAAACATTTGCCTTGTTTTCCCCAGGGGCAGGTAGGTATAGATGAGCATTTGTATAGAAAAAAGATTAAACTCCTTAAGTAAATGCATGTGCAAACCTCACACACCTGTGAACAAAGTGAGAGGATTTCCCATGTGCTGTTCTCAAAACCAGATTAACTCCTACTCCTGCAGCTCAGCACAGCTCTGAGAGGACTCTGAATCCTTGGGAAACTCAGCATTCTTGAGGCCCTGTGCTGAACTCTGGAAAGTACAATGGGTTGTGTAAAGGGCTAAAAATATCCCAGCTTTACCTAGGATCACTTGTAATTGAACCATCCAGCATTCCAAGTGTCAACATGTGATTCCCTAATTTTCAGGATCTGACAGCTGCAGTGAGGAGCTGCCAACTGTGCCCCCTGCTCATTGCACTTTGATTGAAGTACTTAAAAAGACTTCATAGTCCCCAAAGCAGACAATTTACTCCTACTTTTTTGTGTTTGATGTAAATGAATTGGTTACTCCCTGCTGTTTCTCCTGAGTTCTATCCAGGTGTACAACCTCTCAAACCCAGTGGAATGCTTTTCATGACTGCGGAAGAAAGCAAAACACCAGCACCTAAAAACCTAAACCAGGCCTGACCTTCTGGTGAATGAAAGGCTAAAACCACCTCAACTGGAGATCCAAATGCTGCTTTGGGAGCACGAGTTAGGAAGGTGCTGATTCTTCCATTGCCAAGTCCTGAGAGTGCCATGGGATGTGACAGGACAGAGCAAAGTGAGACAAAGCAGAGATTAGAAATGCTGGGTATAGGAGAAAAACAATGCTTTGATTTAACTGCAGCACTTCAATAGGATTAAAAAATGCATTTAAATTTAAGACAGCAAAGCTATTTGTTAAAACACCCTCTTTCTGCTTTTTAAAAATGGAGGAACTAAATGTCAAATGTGACACTGGAAGAGGAAAGTGTAAGGAAGCTCTTGGCTGTCAGAGTGTGAAGTGAAGGTTGAATGGACAAGCTCCTCCTGTCCCCATGAACTGCAGCACTGACTCACCACCACATTAATCAACATTTCCTTTGCTACTGCCTCAAAGCTGGAGCACTGAACCAGAAAATACAAATCCTGAAGCAGAACATACCAGTAACAAACCTGCAGCAGGAGGCTGGCTGGGAGTGAGGAACCCAGACTTTCACTGGGGAGGGAGAACCTGCAAAGGCACTTTTGCTTCACCACCTCTTCCCTGCCAGCCCTGTCTCATCTCAGCCCTCTCCTCTCCTCACACCCCTGTCTGAGGCAGGACTGGCTCTGTGCATTTGCCATGGACTTGGAGGAGATGCAGAATCTACAGCACCAAGGCCCTGTGCAGCAATTCTGGCAGCAGTCATTTACAAAGAATTAAACATCACTGTCTCCACCTTTCCAGATGAGGAAACCATGACCTTTGAAACAGAAGTGACCAAAAACCATCAAGAATTCAAATCTTTTCCTTGTCTTTAGGCACAGGAAACACCCTTTTTACTGCTTTGCACTGGTGCCTGTGAGTACCACTGCACTTCACCTAAGGAAGTAATAAACATGAACAGGACATGGATTTATGTTTTGGCTTCCTTGCCAATATACATTTCCTTGCAGAAAGTATTTTACAAACCAGGAAATGCTTCTTATGAAAAGATAAATACTTCTGATTTTATGCCAGTGTTTTTTTCCAAATTGCTAATTTATCCTTCTTTCTGCAAAATAAAGACTTGAAAATATTTTAAAAATCAAAGCAGAACATATTTGAACAAAAGGAATGCAGGCCATGTCCAAAACAGATCTTGTCCTTTTTCTGTCTTGAGCCACTTCCTTGTGTCAGACAATAAACTTGAGTTTTTCATTACTAAGCCTTTTACAAGGTTATGAGGTTTCCTTCCTACCCAGTTCTCCTCAAATTTCTATGGATCAGTTTCTTGTCTCCTGAAGAATAGGCACAATTATTTCTTACCTTACAGTGCCTGTGCAGATAATGTAAAACATATGCTGCTGTCTTGGTAATACATTCTTGTTGATTAATTAAACACTTCTTTCCATCACATGTCACAAAACACAAATTGTCAGGTTTCTGCTTTAATTTTTGCTTAAAAACTTGTCAAAGACTCCAGCAATGTGCCCACTGGAGCTGAAAACCCTGGAGCAGAGAGAAATCTAATGCAGTGGGTTCCTTATTATTGCTACCACAGGGAAGGGTACAGTGTGAGGGGGAAGGGAAACCAACATCTTCATCCTCAAACCAATTTCCTCATCTCTGTGCCATTACTCCCACCTGAACTCTTCATCCACACTTTCAGACTCCTTTAAAAGTAACTGATTTTGTGGAGCAGCCATGTCCTATGGGATTAGGAAGGGAGTTCCTTCTAAACAGGGCATTCCTTGTATTTAGTAGTATGTAAAAAAAGCACAAAAACAAAGAACAGGCAAGCAAAGAGTGTGTGCTTCTGGCTAAATGATGGCAGTGCAAAGACAATACACAAGAGAATGATATTAACTCAGAGAACGATGCACATAAAATTCTCTTTAGTTTAATGACTCTGCCTGTAAGTTCCCTTAGCAGGATTCTTCCCATCTGGGAAAAAATTACTGGCTGAAGAAAAGTCAATTTATTTTGCTGGCAAACCAGCACCAAACTGCAGCTCCCTTATTCTTTGCAAATTTCTGAAGCAGAAAAAGCTGCTTTGAGAAGTACAGCTGCCAATCTCACTGTTCCAGGGCCACATTGTCTGTGCCAAAGTCGGGGTCACAGATGAACTTCAGGAGGGAAATTTGGGTTTTAAGTAAAAACTTTTGTGGGCAATAAATACCACAGGACTAACTGCATCTCTGATAATCACTGGTATTACGCTTTATAATCATTGAGACTTTTTAGATTATTTATAATCATATTGACCTTTATGGTTAGTTATTCACCATCACACCACTGTGATGATATTGCCATTATTTGGCTGGAATGTTAATCCAGCCCAACACTGAGTCCTTGGATACCTTGCAATGGATTAGGCACAATGTGAATAAGAGAAACTAATCATTTGAAAATAGCTACAAATCCCTACCTCATCCTCAGTCAGGACTTCAGAGCCTCCCAGCTCGTGGGCCTGACTGTTCTTCAGCTCCACCTGCTTCTCCAGGCTGGACATCTCCTCCTTGGCAGCCTGAAGCTCTTCTGCCTTGGCTTCTTTTTTCCGGGAAATTATAGAAGCCTGCAAGATCATTAATATAAAAATTACCTTGTTTAATCAGGAGAAAAATGATTTTTAGATAAAATGTATAAATGATATACAGCAGGTTAAACCACAACCTCACTGAAGTTGGCTGCAGCATCCCAACTTTCTCCAGAATGGATGAGGTTTCCAGCACAGCCTTTTTGCCCAGACTCGAGCTGATGTATTTTACATTTTAGATTTACATTTCTTCACCTCACCTTTTAGTTTTCATTGAGGAAAAAGGCAGGTATTTTAGCTGCTCCATTTCTTCTGCTTAATCCCTCTTGGTGCATATGTAAGATACCACCATGGCTTAACTGGAAAGTTATCCAAGATTTCACAAATGTCATAATACAGATTTTTATAACTCCAACCTACTCCAACCTACAGAAATATGTTACACTAAAGCAGAACCAAGCCACTAAATCTTGGCAAATAGCTAGAAGATGATGAATAAAGCAATAAAGTACAGAAATAGTGTAGATTACAGATTATTTTTTTTGTTAGTCTAGAAGATAAAGCACTTAAAAATAATATTTTATACAAGACTGAATATTTAATAGCACCTGAGTTTTGACCAGAACAGATTTGGTAACATAAGTATACATTAGTTCAAGGATTAAAAAAAAAAAAGTATTTTTCTCTTGCCAAAGTATCCTGTTGAAAAATACTGTGAAATAACACAACACATTCATTTAGATGCAGGTACAGGCATTTGAGGCATGGCTGGTTTCTTCATGTGAAAGTAAAAACTTACAAAAAAATGAAGCCAAAACACAGCAGCTTTCTCACACTCAGCTGAGAGGACCAGCTTTCTCCCTAAATAAATCTCCAACAGAATTGTGCTGGGGTGGGAGCTCAGCTTTCTGCTGCACGAGGTGTCTGTGGTGACAAACCAGGAACAACAGAGCTGATTATTTTGTGAAACAGAACCCAGGCCCTGGCAGAAGAAAGCAAAGAGCTCCCCAAGCTCTGAGCTCCCAGCAGCAACCTCAGCTCCTGAGGTGGACCCTCCTTGTTCCCAGCACATTCCAGAACAGGATTCTCTCTCAGGAAGAGCATCTCTTCCCAAATAAAATGGAGCTTCACGGTGCATTTGTGACTGAACTGCAGTACATATCTTATCCCCATTCTTTCCCTCCCACTGGTACATTTTACTTAAGCCTTTTGATTTTTCAAGCCATGACCAAAAGCATCACATTGGAGATCTTCCATAAAATTAGCAGTGGTGCAGGTAGCCTGGAACAGGAATCACTCAGGTTCCTCTGTAAGCTCCGAAAATCTCTGAGTTCATAAATCCTTTTTATGACTTGGGAATTTACTAAGACTGGACCAGACAGCCTATTTTATAGCAAGATTATTTTACAGCCTCAGGATGAGAAATCAAAGAATTCCTTCTTAAGAGATGCAAAGGAGAAAAATGGCATTTGGTCAGACCTAAGGAAGGGACAGAGCTGCAGCAGGCAGCCCCCATGCTGCCTTGTAAGAATCCATCCACAGCTGGAACTTTACCAAAATAGCTCCTCCAAAATGCCCCTTCCAGAACTGCTGTGCTGCAAGGACAGCAATCAAAACATTCCCTGACACGACTAAAAGCAATGTTTGACTCAGCCCTAAACATACATATGTCCAACACTCTTTATTTTCCTTCTGACCTCCATTATTATGTATTTCTACTGATGATGCTAGATAAACCAAAGGAAAAAATCAGCATGTTAACCAATCAGAGACTGATTTTTTTCTCCTGCTTAAAACACATTTTGCTCCTTCTTACCTGCTGGCGATACATGGAGAATTTACTATCAGTTGGCTCATAGGTGATGATCCTTTTCTCAATCAGCTGATTCATTTGTGCATTGACTTCCTCTATCTGCAAGACAGAGTGGAAAACTAAGGAAACAGAGCTTGGTGTCTTTGTCTTCTCCAAGAATTAAATGCTTTGCAACCCAGATTTACAATCCAGCCAGTTCCTTTTCTCAAAACAGAGAAACAGACTCAAAAAGCTCCATGAGTCATTAAGTATTGGCCAGGAAGAGGCTGTTTTTGCATTTCCAGTTCTGTGCTTTTATGATAAGGCAGAACCATGATGTTGGCCTGAAAATGAAGTAAACTGGTGCATGTGGAGAGAAAATGCAGTGAGTTGGTACAGAAAAAAGAAATTGCCACATACTGAGAGAAAAATGTAATTTTATTGACATGAACTAAAATTCCCTTTCATTCAACCATTTAACAGAAGTTCAAAAGGAAGCAAACAAAGGTTAAGTGATAAAGATTTCATTAACACTTTGTAGAGTCACAGATCATATTCCAGGTCTGTGGTGCCTTCTCCTCCTGCCACAAGATGCACTTGGTTGTCCTTAGTCCCAAACTGCTGAGCTTCATTCCAGACAAAGTTTCTGAAGTTCTCAGCCACACCAGTGTGCAGATTCCAGCTTTCCCAGTGCACTGGGACTCCCACCAGCCATGGAATACACAGCCACAGCAACCTTCCTTTAATTCTCTGCTGCCGGTAAGGGAGCAGTGTAAACATGTGCTGCAATCCCAGGGAGTCAGCCCAGAACACAGGGACAGTGTGGGCATCACCCTGGAAGTTCTGGGAGCAACATCCATGTGCTTGGAAAACTGAGAATCTCAAATAAATTGCTCAATAGGACTAAAAATACTCCAACACCTGGAGGAAAAAAACCAACTCTCCTGTGAATTCTATTCTATTAGTGGTAGAACAGGCTTGAATTTGAAAATGGCATAAGAATTCCCTTCTGAATCAATTCCTGGGTTTTATATTATAAAATGCACAGTGGAAACATGCTTGGTGCACTTCAGCTCCTTTTTAAGGCACTGAGATAATAAAAAGCCTACTTAAGAAAAAAAAAGCTGCCTAAGGCCATGCTGTGATTACAGCCAAGTGTATGACATGTTTTCATTATCTTTCATGAAGAAGATACTTCCAAAATATAACAAATCAAAGGTTACATCATGGAGAAAGAGGGAAAAACTTAAAGCTTTTTAAAGTACTGCAATAAACCCAACAACACTCTTGGAAAAGAAATGTGCAAAAAAACAGGGTTTCAAGCATGCCTGAAAGACATAACTGCAGCCACAAATATTGTTTTGATTAGAGGAACTAATCTAGGAAAGCAGAGGCTGAATGACTGGTTTATTATTTCAGTCCTAATCTGCCATTTATTAATGCTGTCATCTCTTAAGATGGATACTCTGTTTCCTCATTATCTCCAGTTCATGGCAAAGCCTGAGTTGGAAATCCCAGGGGCACTAAACACCAGCTGGTAAGAAACTACTCTTCTTCCCTCTAACATTGGTATAAATCTTCATCATTATCATCAATAGAATACTAATAATTAACATTCCTCTAAATTCTTCTAGGACATTATATTTCATATTTAATCTTTTATTTAGGATTATGCAAATAGCAAAACTTCATTGAATTATTATATAAATGTACTTGTGTGGCAACAAACCCCTCTGCATGTTCTGGATATATCTGACAAATAAGGGTTTTTCTAAGACTATTTGCTTTTAACTTATGAAAAAGCCTGGAAAGGTAAATCAAGTATTTGATGCCTAAATTTTCTTTGTTCTTAAAAACTAAACCAAACAATGCAGGGCTCTTCCAAACACTGAGGAGTTCTGAGCCATTGCACATGGATTAAGGCATCATCTTGTGAGGATACATCCCTCAGGGAATGCTGTTATGTTGGGATAAACCCCCTCGAAGGCAGGGAGAGTTTCAAACAAGTGAAATCTGAAGAGAAGAAAAATCAGCCCTTTAGTGCTGAATAAACACAATTTCCTCAATAGCACCTAAGGATATGTTTGGGTTTGGTTTGGGTTTGGCTTATTCATGCCTCTTTTTTGGGTATTTAAAAACACCTTATCAAAGAGTTTCCAATTAGGAATTGACTCACCTTTGGTTTTACAACTGAAGGGATGCTGCTTTGGGAATGAAACATTTTCTCTGACATATAGAGCAGGGGTAAGAACATTGCAGAGTCCAGGGAGCTCAGACCATGCTACAGAACAAAAATGAAGGGTGACCTTGGTCCCTCACCTCACTTTCCAGTTCAGTGAGATCAGCTTGAGTCATGGCTGGCTCTGCAACCACCTTTTGTAAGAAATACACTGAAGTCTTTTTACTTTCCATCTCTCTGGGTATTTTTTCATTTACCAGGTAGGAATTGAAATTTATCTCCTCTTCTAGTTTCTTCATTAAACCTTAAAAACAAATTAAATCAGTGAGTGTCTATAAAAGCAATGTAGCAGATAATTAAGTTTGATTTCCCCAACACATTAAAGTATTTAGCAGCTGATTACAATAACAACAGCATAACATTTGAGTCTTCAGTGCTCAGAGAAAGGGGGAGTTACTTGATTTAAATTTTTAATCTGGATCTTAAACAATATAAGAGGATTTATTATGCACCTCTATCTTGAACATGTAACTATCAGCTCCTTGAGAGATTCTTCTCATTAATAACAAGTAAACCCCATCTCACAGGAAACTCCAGCTGAGTCAGATACAGAATTCAACACACACTGCTGATATAAACAGCCATTGAACCTTTATCTGTAGAAAAATCTTAATTTGGCCTAGCTTGTTGATAGATTTATTATATCCTTGGAGAGTCATGCTTAAAATAAAACTTTTTTTTTCTGTCTGGCATTTAAAAAGGCCTTAAAATGGGCAAAGTTAACGTATGCCTACTTTAAGGGTCCTTTACATTGCTGGAACACAGATTGCTGCGAAATCCCTGTAAAGATTTCTTCTTGAAAGAACAAACATTTAATCTCAGGACAGTTTATAGACTGAGAACACAGAAAATAACAATCCAATAGAAAAAAGCAAGCCCATTTATAAGCTTTGCTGGACACCAGCCTGATGCATCTACACCTTACCAGGCTTAGGAGGACTTGGCTCTTTCTAGGCAGAGTAATTCAGGCTCCTTAACAGATCATTTATAAATAAACCCAAGATAAGAACAATTCACAGATAGAAAAATGCAGCAGAATAAAAGGAAACATCTATTTAAATGACACTGCACAGTCTCCACTGACAACAGGCAGTTCAGTGCAGTAATTCCTCAGAGACAACTGTGCCAAGGACTACAAGATTCAGAAGCTGCATGTCAGATGAGAGTGGGAATGGGTATTTCAGAGTATTTTTAATTATCTAGGTGATCCAGGGCTCTTTTTAGGTTTCAAACAACTTGTTATGGTTGGGATTTTGGTTCTCTCCATATTAGGGAGAAGACGGAATTGTGAAGAAATGCCAAGGAAAACAAGAAGTTCACGATCTCCATCTCTTTCATTTACTGCACAAGCAGAGAGGAGTTGAGCACAGAGATACAAAAGTGCAGCTGATGCTGCTGAAACAGAGATGGGAAAGGATGTAGATGAAAACAGCTTTTGGTTCTCAGGCTAAGAAGCCTGACTGCCAAAGGGAAAGGTCAGAACAAAGCGAAAGAGCCCAGGAAAAGGGGCCCCCGTTTTTCTGCTGCTATTTACCTCTAAATCAGTGTCCTGAGAGATCCTCCTGAGCCCTGCTCCCAGCCCACTCTGACAGGAGAGCTGCCAGAAGGGAAATAAGCCATCAGCTCTTGAGAAAACCTCAAGAACTGGGAGAAAAAACAGGCCCTGGGGAAAGCAGCGCTGCCAACGAAGTCAACACAAACTAAAAATGAGTGGGAGTTCCTCTTTCCCAGTTTGTTGATTTCTGTGTTTATGGAAAGCAACACTACCACAGGTCCTTTTCCCCTTTGTGGAGGGGCCATTTATCAAAACAAACAGCCCCCAGACTGATTCTGGAGTGGGAGAGTGGAGTTCCTCTGCCTGTGCACTTGGCACTGCAGCTGCACCCTGGGAAACACACTGGGACTCACTGGGAGACATTTCCCACTTCTTTGCTCCAGAAGAACTCAATTCCAATCTTCCTCAGCCCATGACACAGATGGGCAGGAGGGACCACATCCTAATGTCTCACTAGAAATCTCCCACCTCTGCAAATGCAGCAAAGCTGCTTCCCACATACCTGTGAGCTGAATTATCACCTCAGAACTGACTGGAACACCCCTCCCAGTCTGATATTTATAACCAAGATCTTTGGTGTGGAAATCAAGGTGATATCAATTACATTATTCTGATATGAAATATTAATATTTTAATTAAATCAATTTCTTGAGGTTTTTAGCCGCGAAGAAACCTGCATATATAACCTATACTTCATTTCTTGTGCTACTCCAGTTTTCTGATAAAAAGGTACAAGCTTAAATGATTTATTGTAGATATGACAAGAAAAGAACCACAAGAGCTTTGATAAGAGCAGAGACCTTTTGACTTCATGGGGTATAACCTTGATCACAATCTGATTTGTTTCTCAAATAACCTCAGAGCTGCTACCAAGTCCTGTTGTCCCCTGAGTGGTTCTGTGTTGTGCTGAGTCCTCATGGAGCAACAAAATGAGTTAAAACTTGATTTCTTGATGGGGAAAGACATGATGTCAACATCCCTCATGAGTAATATCATTTCTTTCCTGAATACACTGGATATATTTTTCCTCCTGTACAACTCAACACATGGAGAAGTAACTATCTAAGAGCTACTTTTGCTGCTTAACAGAACCTTAAAAACCTAAAAAAAAACACAGGACAGCTCCTGGTTTGGGGTTTTTTTTCAGTAAAAAGCATTCTTTTGAAATTCCCAGGCTAGAGAGGAAAAAAGGCCAGCATACTTCAGATCTTTCCATTACACATATAAATTCTGTTTTTAATGTTTCAACACTGACTTATGGTTACAAAATCTATACACGTAAGCAGCACAGAAATCTGGCTCGGTGCCCTCAGGTTATTTTAGCAAGCTTCTGCCAACCACATATTTACATGTGGAGAGCTATTCAGAGCTCTCCTCATGTTTTCCATTCAAATTTTTTTATTATTATTATAAAGAGAGGGATGGGAGAAAGAGTTTATTCGTGCTTGCTCAGTCATGTAGAAGAGAGGCAATTTTCTCTGCATAATTCTGTTAATGGAGCTAAATCTTGATTAACTTTGTGCTCAGAATCCCACTATAGGCTGCCACCTGGGCATCCTGGACCAGAACCACTTGCAACAGGAATTCAGATTTTAAAAGGGGGGGAAAAAGAGAGGGACACCCATTTCATAGACTCTCTGCCAACAATTGGTTTATTATCACATGGGAAGGCCATGACCAAGTCTAGAACAGACTTCCAGCATCAAATCCTTCCATTCCCTTTCTGCAGCCACAAAGAGAGGGCTGAAATTATTTCCTCCACAGCTTCCAAGAACACTACTTCCACTTTCCCTCTCTTGAACAGAGGCTTGGGACATGCAAACACTGGCAGTTCAATCATCCCTTCCATATATCTTAGAAAAACCAAAAGCTTCCTGAATTTGTGATTCTAAGTTTTGCTTGTCATGTTTATAATTATTACTAGAGCTCTAAAACCTCTCTGACCTTTCAGTGCTCTTCTTGAATGTTGAATTGGCCTGGGGCTGCAGGGCTGGATGTGCCAAAGCCAAACCCAGAGGCAAAGAAACTGTCCTGTGGCATTTCCTCCCAGAAATGAAAGCAGGAAAGGCACCTCAGCTATGGCAGTGGGAGCTCCAGATCTCCCATTCCCACACCTGACCCACAAATTCTTCTCAGACACTTCTTAGGTAAGAGCCCCACATGCCATAAAAACATTGCATATACATTATTCCTGGAGGAATACCCTGGAATTTGGCTAGTCCTTAAAATAAATACTGTTGGCACGAGCTTGGCTTCCTAAGTGATTGTGGTCACTTGGAATCAAGGGTCTCCTCATTATTCAGCCATTTCTCTATTTTTATTTCATCAGTGATCATTTGCTATTTTCTTTCAGGACTCTGGTGTAAATACCAAACAAAAAAAAGCCAAACACCCATTCTATTTCTCTAAACCTTCCACTAACTCCTTTTAATCCTTTTAACAGAGACCACATTGAATTTTTGCTGCCTTGTTTGCTCAAACAATCAACTTCAGCAACACCATCAATCTCACCAACCAGACTTGTATTCTCATCACATATATCACATTATCTTAAAAGTGCTTTACCACGACCTTGCATCGATTGACAGTGACTTTATAATAAATAAAATAATTTGAAGATGAAATAAAATTCCACCTAAGCCAGTCTCCTTTATCAAATACTTCTATAACTTTAATTGTAATGTGGTCTGCACTGTTGGAGGAAATCTTTAAACTTGCAATTTTAGGAAAAGATCATTGTGTGGAAGAGAAAAATATTAATTTTTCATACCAAATGGAATATTTAAGTAATAGGTTCCTAAATTTCTGGTTTTCATCAAGAATGAAATAAAATAGGCATCTGTACTAAGCAATTCCTCTTTGACAAATATCTTTGAAGTTCTCAGTGTTCTAAATCTATTTCTACATATTAACTTAATGAAGTTTATAAATTACACATTTTGCTGTTCATCAACAAATCGTTTTAACACATTCTTTTAATCAATATTTTCAAGCTACTCATTCACTTCTTCATATTTCTGCCAATAAAGTAACCAGTAATGTCCTGTAAAATGGACAGAGAGCAAGAATTCAGTGATTTGGTTTGGTTCTTCATGTTATCAATTTCTGTTTGTGCAGCAGAGCAAAATGATGTCAATCTTGCAGACTAAGTGTGAGCTGGGTTGTGGTTATTCAGACCAGAGCCCAGTGTTAATAAAAATACTGCTCATATTCAATACAACAAACACCACAAAAAACCTCTCCAGAATATGAAAATTCATGTTACTTTGTGCTACCAGCAGCAAATCCTTCTCTAGTTAAACAATATCCTGAGTAGTACTGAAGATATCAAACAGGGCAAGACTGAAGTTAATAAACAGGGAAGGACTGAAATTAATAAGCAGGGAAGGAGTGTTCTGTGAACCAGCAGCATCACTTCCAGCTGTTTTGTAGCAGCTCATAACAATTAATGATCCAATACAAAGTCTTCTAAATATGATGTTTCTAAGAGTTAAAATCCCAAGAACCACAAGGAATATTCTCCTGGCACAGCTCAAGCAGGCTGATGCTAATTGCATGCTAATAACATTCATGAATATGTGCTAGTTGCATTCCTTACAGAGTTCCTTTACATTTCTTTAAATATAAAATTAATTATAAAGTGAAGTAATCAAATCCATAAGACAAAGAACAAAGCTTCTGCTCATTAGCAGCAACTCTGAACATTTTATCTTGTTTAGGAAGTAAAAACACCTGAAACATTAAAAATGCAAGAAGCTTCCTTTAAAGGGAAGGATCTGACTTCCAGTGAAAATCCAGCTGTTGCACTGTCAGCAGACAAGGCTGATACCAGGAGGCAGCTGAGGTACCAAACTGCAGCCAAAGGGAATCTACAAAATGAAATAAATTGTGCTACCTTGTAGACTGACAAAGCTTTTAAAATAAATGGAACCCATTCAGTGCACTGTGGTCACCTAATTTCAATTATTAAAAAAACCCCACAGTTGGCATTCTGTAATTGCTGCTACAGGCAGTGCCTTTGTAACTGGGGAAAGCAATTACAAAGCTGAGTCCTGAGGTCTTTGTTTGGGCAAAATTTCAACACAAGTTTTCTTAAGTAATGACTCCAAGCTTTGATTGGGAACATCTAAATACTTTTTGTTTTTTCCCCTGCAAGCAGGACTCGAGATAAGGAAATTAAATATGTTAACTTTATTTTCATCTCAATGATTAAATGACATATTTACTGACTTTTTATTATGTTACCTTTGCTTCTGTGAACTGAACCCATCGAGTTTCCATTGGCCTTAAAAAAACCCAGGAACTGAAATAGAATTGTTGACACAGCTTTGCTGTATAAACTCTCTGATAGCTACTGCAAAAAAGGAACAGTTATAAAATCCACTGCAAGTCCCTGTGAGATGGTTCAGATACTCCTTTAGTTCCACTTGTGGTTCAGTTGCAGATGAGAATCATTAAAAAATCAAAGTAAAATTATAAAGTAATAACAATGCTACGAGGTGGTGACTGAGAAAAATCCTTTTAACTCACAAGAGCTGCCAAAGCAGTTGTGTGATGCAACTGAAATAGTAAATGTTCTTGAAAGAGCAGGACAACAACTTGGTTTACTAAATTTAAATTGAGAAGTAGTCAGATTCTATCATTTTGGAAGTAATTTATACACCATTCTATGGCATGTTTTGCACCACGCTAACCTAGGATGCAACAAGAAAAGCCCTACTCACTTTCTGGTTTGGAATCTGCCACCATGTGCTGCATCTCCTTCAGCTGAACCTGGGCTCTCTGCAGCCTCTGCTCTGCATGGAACAACTTTGGAGAGACAATTGGAGACACACAGGGTCATTCCTTGGAAATCCATGTGCAAACAACTCAACCAACAGAGCCCCAAAAGATCCCCAAACATAAAATATGGCACCTTTAACGTCTGGTGATTTTCTGTTTCCCAAGGGAAATATGCCAGAACAAATTTTCAACACTTGGCCTGAATTTACTTGATATTCCCTCCTGTTAATTGAGAAGAGTGTTCCTGTTCTCCCAAATGATATTTTCTCTGATGGCAGAAATTCATCCAACAATTTTCAACCAAAAATACAAGTGGCTTGAGCATTACAACAACAACAAAAGGCAGCAGGAATCAGGATTGCAGCAGATAACTCTGCTTATCCTGCAATGCAGCTGAGTTGTCACAGCAATCCACTGTCCATCCCAAGAGCAGTCTGGAAAGCTTCCTGCCAAACAAGCCCCAGCTGATTTGCATTTCTGTGACTTAGAGAGATGTGTAGTAAGAACTGGCATTAACTGGACATCACATTCATTTTAGTCGTGGTCTTACTCGGGCTCCAGCAAAGACCCAACAGCTTCAGAGGCCACAGATTCCCACTGATCCCACATCCAGACAAAGGCTGCAATAGAAGAAATCTGAGAGCTTTTCCCATTTTAATAGTGTTGAAATTCAGGCTACAGACTTTGATGCAACAAAATGGCACTGGATTCTATTGAAGCATCTTGTTGTGACAACACAGGACAGGAATAAAACCCACCCTTACATTTGGATGTCAACTGCTCCCAGGGCTTCTCAGGACATCATTTTTTCCCAAATTCAGGGGCCTAAATCCCAAGGCTGCTCCTGAATATATATTTTCCTCACCCAGGAAAAATATGAGGTACTTGCTGTGTTGCTCAGCCCCTGAAACCTTCGTGCAGATCACAGAGACAGAAATCAAACCAAGGAAACATTTGCTCACTACCATAAATGTGAAGAGTTCCCTTTGGGTGCTCCAGCAGTAAGTCATGGAACATTTCCTGGGAATGCTAAAGGATGATGTCAGTGGGAGCTGAGGCAGCCAAGTACCTTCACTGTGGTGTTCAAAACTTGCAGGGTCAAGCCTCTTCCCTTAAAATGTACATAAATCTTTTAAATGGGATTTAGTTTTCTGAGGTTGGGAGAAACTCTCCCAACTACTGCTGTTCATGATGTATTTTTAAAATGCATCCCAAACAAACATCAGCAACTCTTTAACAGATATGTTGTTATGCCAGTACCTGACTTTTTTGTTCTTGTTTCTGTTGAGCCAGAGATTCTTCTCTCTCTTTTTCTAAGCGAAGCTGTCTTGCTATTTCAAGCATCCGTTGATGATTTTGTACTGTCTCCACCTACAGCAAGTGGATAAATAGTGCATGTTGCTGTCAGATAGCTGAGAAATACATTAAAGAGATCATATGTCTCACAAGCCCACTTAGCACTTCCCTTCCATACACGTTACTACTCAGAAATGACAGCAAAGTACTGGACTCGAGATTCTTAAAAGCTCTGGATCAACGCCTGGGGAGATTCCCTGTAGGTCAATTAGTTACTTGATTCCTTCCTAGACATACAGTGTGTTTATCTTAATCCTTGTTTGCATTCCAAAATCGGAGTTGCAGGCCAAGGATTATGACACTGAAATGTAGGAGTGTTACTTCTCTTATTACCCTCTTCTTGAGACGCTCTACTCTTTTGGCTAGTTGATCTTTCTCCTCTTCCATTGCACTGATGTCCTAAAAAGCAGGAAAAACAGATAAAGAAATATTAATTTATTCCCCATGTATATTGGATTGGACTAAGTTCTCTTCAAACTAATATGAAAATCAGAATTCTTCCCTGAATACACAGAGGCGGTTATAGTTTTATTGATCTATGATCAAACATCCAGGATTCCAATCTCTCTTCTCTCTTACTTCCCCCACAGTTCCCACTCTCTTTATGCTAACATTCTTCATCTGCATCCTTGAGTATTACAGTGAACATTTAAAATAAAAGCAGGTGGATTTCTCTAAAATAAAAACAAACAAACAGAAACCACCAAGGAACAAATCAGCATGAATTCAACATCTGATGCAGTCTGACATATGTTCTTAATGTCACCAGCATTCCCCACTTCCTGGCAGACCAATTTGCATGAAGATGCTTATGAGAGATGTCTGCTGCCACTTTTTGTATTAAAACTGTCTTAAAAGAAATACTTTCTAGTGCTGAAACATGTATCTGATTATTATTATTATTATTCTCCTTTAGTGCTATTTTACAACAGCAGGGCTCTGCAGATTGGTAGTTATGAGAGAAAGGAAAATGAATTCTCCAAATGTAGACCTTATCTCAACATTTGCTTGGCTTCTCTGTGTGTCCACTGGAAAGCTGTACACAAGCTTAACTATTTTGCTGAAACAGAGCAAATATCTCTACTTAACACTTGAGCCACGTGGGTTCATCATTTCTGTTGACTTAAGCTCTTAATTCATTCAACACCCTCTGGAATTATTAGCTGCTATCAGGAAAGCAAAAGGCTTTGTATCAGTCTGCATTCAGAGGAAATGGAGTTCCAATATTTGGAAATCATGCTGCACAGCGTCTTGGCAGCCTCATTCCCCAATCTGCTCCAGAAGCTCAGCTCTAAACACGAGCAAGGACTTTGTGTTTGCCAACAGAGAGCAGCTCAAGAGGCAGCTGCAGTGCCCACCAGCTCCGGCCTCTATGGCTTTCACACTGTCCACAAAGCCAACAAACATGGAACTGACATGCAAAAAACCATCTAAATAAAAAATTGTGGAGTTTGTTTACCCTTCTTATTTCTGCAGTTGATAAACCAGATATTTTGAGCTGCTCATGCTCCTTATGTAGGTTTTTAAATGCTTCCATGAGTTCTTCATACTGTGAAATGAAATGGAAATTGTGCGGAATGAGCTCTGTGTCTAAGGATTTTCAGATCAACACAATGTTTTACTACTAAGACAGTAAATATAGACATGGAAATATGGTGAGAACAAGATAAAAAGGCATTTTCTCATTGCAAAAGCCTGTCAACTTATAAAGCAGAAATAAAAAAATCACAGTGCATTATCTTCCATTTGAAGAGACAATCAGAACTTCACAATTTCCTCCGTGTTTTCACCTTTTGTAATACACACTGTATTTGCAAAACAGGAAGATAAGATGTCACCTGAGAGGGACAAATTAACAAATTACTCTCTTACTATACATCTGTGTATACCACATATATAAATCAGCCCCAAAAGGAAGTGTTTGTTCTAACAACACTTCTGAAGGAAGCAGTGGGGCATGAGTTTCCAGAGTGGCCCAAGAGCAGAGCTGAGTGAACACGTGAGAAATGGCTGTGCCACGTTGCATAACCCTCACAACATCCCAGAGATTGATAGATGCAGCTCAGCACTCAGAGACAAGGAGACAGTGTGCTACTTCCACACCAGTACTTTGCCCACCAGGAATCTTAAACTGAGAGGCAGTGTGAAAGTCTGTGTGGGTAGAGAAATAACAGGGGACAGCAAGAGTTTAGAAATATGGAGAGGAAATAAATTTAGATTCAACTCAGAGAAACGCGAGCTGTGGTAGAAGGAAAGATTATCTCCACAGAAACAGCCCTTCCATGAGATGGAAAAATCTAAAAGGAGAGTATCAAGTCATTTTTTTACTTCCTGGAAAGAGCAGAATACCAAATGGCAACAGCAAAGGCCATTTCAAACAAAGGCATCAGAGCCCTGAGCAGTGAAGCAGCACCTCCATTCTATAAAACCCTGGGGAAGCAGCATCCAGAGCGCTCTGCTCAGTTCTGGTTGTTTCAGTAGCAAGAACACACTGACAAGCTGGAAGGAATTCAAAAAAATAGCAATAAAATGGCTAAGGAGAAGAAGATAAAATCACAACGAGCTGGATTAAGTGGCAAATAAAGGTGTGACAGGGAATGCACAGGCTGGACGAGGAGGAACAAGTTACAAAATGCAGGAGTCAAACCCAACTGGCTTCCATGATACCCCTTATGCACTCTGGAAGTCCTTTAACAAGAATGAAAATGAGCAGGTGGTCTCTGAGCAACTGCACTCTCACTGCTGGTGTCCAAGGGTTTTTCTTTGTGTGTCTCTACCTCTGTCAAAAGAGGAGTTCCATAAGATTTTTCCCCGTTGGAACATGAAATTTCAAGGCCAATGGCAAGATTCAAGCAAAGCAGAGCAGAGTTTGATAGATCATAACAAAAAAAGGTTCTCACTTTTCCCTTTGGGTGCTCCACATGCACCTGAAATAAGGGACACACTCAAATGACCAAAAAGCCACCCAGGTTCCTATATGGAAAGAGATCTCTGGCACCTGGGAGCAAATCACTGAAGCCTGAACAACGAAATTAATGCCTGAAGTTGCTTGTTTTTTAAATTATATATTGCAGGCAATCCAATGTCTAAATCACAACAAAGCTGGGAAGTTGGCAGGTTTGAGTATCTTCTATAAGTAATTTACAAAAGTTCATTTTAGCTTGATTCTACACACCCACAAAACTTGACTGTGTCATAAGGTGTCTGAACTCTCATTTTTGAAATTTCCTTGAAAAGACACCATTGCAAGACTGTATCTAAATTATTCAGGCTAATTGTTTAACTCATTAGTATCTAAATATTTGCACTGTCATGTTATATTGCAGTAAGGCATTCTATTACCCCTGCTTCTGTTTTGAATTAATCAGCAGAGTATTAGTTTAATAAGATGGTTCTATTACTGTAATCCCAAAAAGGAACACATCTTACGTAATGGAAATTATGGAGGTGGATATTTATACACATTAAGACTGTGACATACTGAACAAAACATACAATCTGCATTCCTTTCTCTCTCTGCTACTTCTGCTGAGTTATTTCAAGGTATAAATCCAATATTGTTAGAGGTAACAAAAAAATAAAAGGCTTAGTCAAGTCTCAGTCAGACTGTTCAGCTTTGCTGGTGCAGAGTTAACAGATCAAGTTACCTCTCACAAACACTCAAACGCACTGTGGTTTAACAGAACAAAAGGCAGAAAACTGGAAAATAAATAAGTAAATATGTACCTCAGATAATAAACCCAAAATGTTGGTTCACTTCAATTTTTACATTTCAAACCCACCCAGTCTGACTATCTAAAATCAACATTTATTGCTCACAAAAGAAGTGGGAACATAATAAGTAGGAATGTCAGCACAGAGAAAAAGAAATCTTTTCTTTATTCACAAAAAAATAAATGGTTAAAGCAAAAGTGGAGTAAGGCTCATACAAATATTAGGCATCAAATACTATCAAAGGACTATCATGACTAAAAATACAACCAATGGACAATTAGGAGACATCAACTTTTGGTCATAACATTTTCTGGACTTGTTTGAAGTGGTAATTTTATAAAGTTAAAAATATTCAGGTCATACTTCACAGGAAAAAAACTCCAAACCTGCTCGAAAATTAAGAACTAAAAGTCTGTCTAAGCCAAAATGGCTCTGAACATTATTTGGCACCCAGTGCTTAATGGGCTTAAGGCCTTTTAATTCAATGCTACTTATTAATACATAATTTCAGGGTTATTGAAAGAAAAGTGGTCAAGACATCAAGAATTTATTATGAATCTTTGCTTATCCTTGATTCCAACAAGCTTTTAACATAACTCACTTGAACATGTATGCCAGCATTAACTCCCTGATTCATTTATCCCTCCTCCCACTGGCACTTTAATTAACGTGAAATGTTGGAATTCATGAGGAATGGTACCTGTTTGTTGAAGTCAGCCACAGTATCATCCTGTAGGAACTCTGCTGGCACCTCCAGTTTCACTAAGAAACGTGCCAAGTAAGCTCTTGTCCTGAGTTCATTGGTCCTCTGAAGAAGCCAGTGCAAGACAGGATGAATTACAGTTTTGTTTCCAGTAACCAGCCCTTGGCGAAAAGCATTCCTGTATGGAACCAACCAGGAGAAAATGCCAATACATCTCAAACAAAAGAAGGCTGGCTTGGAACAAAAGATCTGCAATGTTTTGACATTCCTTCTCCACTTGCCTAATGATTTTCATAATGCTGTTAGAAGAGAAAATGCTCCTGATGAGGCTTGGGTTTGATTAGCCTGGAAAAGAGAGGGCTGAGGGATTTGCACATTCCACAACCTGAAGGGAGCACAAAATAGAGATGGAGAGGAACTTTTTACCAGGACAATGGGAATGGCCTCACAGTGACAGAGGGCTTGGAATTAGGAAACAATTCTTCCCTGTGAGGGTGCTGAGGCCCTGGCACAGGGTGCCCAGAGAAGCTGTGGCTGTCCCATCCCTGGAAGTGTCCAAGGCCAGGTTGGATGGAGCTCTGAGCAGTCTGGGAGGGTGGAGGGTGTCCCTGCTCACGGCAGGGGGTTGGAACAGGTGATCTTTAAGGTCCCTGCCAACCCAACCCACTCTGAGCTGGAAGTCTGCAGTTCAGGCTCCCGATTCTTCTGCCTTGAGTCAGATAAAAACCCCGTAACACACTAAAAGGATAAAGCCAGTAGTGACAGCTCCTCGTTTCCTGCGACAGCCTTGGGGGATGCCGGCAGAGCGGGGGCAGAGCGGGATTTGGGATCACCTGGCACAGGTGAGATGGGACCGGCACCGGGCAGGGCCGGGCGGCGCCCTCTGCCGGCAGGAGCCGCCACTGCAGGCAGCGCCCACCTGGAGCCACACCTGAGACCCCAAAACACCCACAGGGACACGGGAACAGCGCCCAGCTGGGACCTCAAAACACCCTCGGGGACATGGGAACAGCGCTCAGCTGGGACCCCAAAACACCTTCGGGGACATGGGAACAGCGCCCGGCTGGGACCCCAAAACACCCTCAGGGACATGGGAACAGCGCCCGGCTGGGACCCCAAAACATCCACGGGGACACGGGAACAGCGCCCACCCGGAGCCACACTTGGGATCCCATCCCAACATCCATGGGGACATTGGAGCAGTGCTCACCTGATCTAAAGGTCAGTACCATATAATCCAAAAAAGATGTTTTAACATGATTCATAGGCAAAAAGGTACTCACAGGTCTGACACAGTCCCTGGAGGTTTGTATTTGAGGATTCCAAGCAGATTCAGCATTCTTTTAGCTGTTTGCTCCGGCAGCTCCTCTCTAATGTCAACAGCATGCTGAATGGGTTTTAAAATTAAATAAGTAATTATTCTTTATTATTATTAATATTGTAAAAATTATTGTAACTATTATAAAACAATCAATTTAATAATTAATTACTAAAGTTTAGGATAACACTACATTATTTCCTACCATCAATTATATATATATATTTTTTTATAAACTTGTTTGTCCAAGTGATCTTAATTATCTGGCAACACTGAAAGAATTGACTTTATTAATTTACCAGACAATAGTGAGATGCTCTGTACAGAACATCCCTTAAATCACCAAACTTCAATTCTCTTCTAATGGATTTTCCTGTCAATTTACTCAACATTTATTGCTCACAAGCTCGTGGGATCTCATCTGTGCAGTCACACTGACCACATCCACCTGGGAAGTCAGATATCCTGGCACAGGTATCCACACTCCAGGTGTATGAATGGTCCCTTCTGATCTCACCCACTTTTGGCAGCCTCCAAGGAGTGGGATATAATTTCCATTGCAACAGCACAGTCGTGAGGTTCAGTTCTTGATCAGCCCCTGCCCTGGGTGTGTGCAGGACACAGCCTGACTTTGACTAAACACGATTGTCAGTATGAACCAAGATCTTTAATTTCACAGGAAAAACATCGTCATCAGCCTCTGTGGAACAGGGATGCTGCCGCCCTGCCCCAAGAAGCATTTGCTGGTTTGCCAAGAGCACTCAGACGTACGGGCAGGAAGGAATCTCGCCAGGCACATTTATTTCTTGGAAGATTCATACAAGCTTGTTTTGCTGAGACAAACACGCCGCAGGATTATACTGAGCCAGACTTAAATAAAAGCAAATTCCAGTATCAGGACACCTCAGGAGGTGTGAGCACCTCTGAGCACCTCCTTACCTTCGGGTCAATCTCCCCCAGAACATCACTGAGCAGCTGCAGCAGCTGCAGCGACTCCAGCGAGTCAAACGAGATCAAATTGTAGTTCTTCCTGAAGGGCTCCTGATTGAGCTTCTCAACAATGAACTGCATTTGGTCACCCATAACCGTGTCCCGGGAAAACCTCCGCAGCGAACACACAGCAGCTGCCGGAGGGGCGGTGACCGGGTCTGGCCGCCCCTCGGCGCCGGGAGTGGGGCAGATGGGCCCTGCGGGGCTGCGGGATCGGGGCGCGGGCCGGGCCCTGCGGGGCTGCGGGATCGGGGCC
>VZRH01007244.1:221289-232532 GCA_013397555.1 Urocynchramus pylzowi | reverse complement strand
GGGGCGCGGCCGAACTGTGAGGGCGCCGGCACCGCCCCGGGACAGCGGCCGGCACCGGGCTCCTGTGGCGGATCGTGGATCGCTGCCCTCACAGCCGGCTGCGGCAGCGCGGGACCTGCCGCATTGGGAGCCCTCCCGGTGTCCCCACGGCATGGCCCGGTCACTCCTTCCCGCTGCGCCCCGCAGCCCCGTCCCGTCCCCTTCCCGCCGCGAACAGCCCGGGAATTGCGGCTGAGGGGCGCTGGGGCGGACACGGCACAGGGCAAGTCTCTCGTGGGGCTCCTTCACGGAACAAGTGCGAGGAGTGGCAGAAATAGGTCCGAGATTCAGCCTCTGGAGGATAAACTTGGCTCTGCGGCTCCTTCTGAGGGAGGTTGTTGTCGCATGTGTAGGAGATGTACAAACAGATTGCTGCAGTTACCCAATTAAGATTTCTGGCAGCCTTTGACAGCACAAAGGGATGTCAAGTGTGGCTGATGTACGTGTCAGGTGAATGGTTACTTAATTCCTTTGAAATGGAACGGTGCACAGAGGATCCGTGTGGAACAGGAACAGCCACTCCTGGGCCCAGGCTTCATCTGGGAAAAATGGCAAATTTATGTCCTCGAGGCTGAGCATCAGTTGTCAGCGTGCCTCAAAGTAGCAATAAATACGTAGTGCATAAATCTGAAACAAGGACAGCAGCTTCAAAAACACCAAACAATCCGAACCAGACTGTAAATTAAAGTCAAACTTGCTCATGGAATCTCTCAGTCTGCAAGTTTGTTCTCGCAGATCCTTCAAAAGCCATGCTTAGGCCTGAAATAGTTGGATTTTGGAGCCTCTCTGCTATTTCAATTAGGTTCTTGGATAGTCTTAGAATCCCATATGAGTCCCCAGATGATGGATTAAAATATGCAGTGAGTCATGTTAAATTGGTGCCAATTGAAATGCACAGGTTGTAAATCACTGCAGAATTTGACTCAGTAAGTAGCAACCATAAATGTAATACTTTGCAATTCTAAGCACTGCGACTAACTCAGATTAGCTCCTCTTTTCCTTCTGAGAAACAGAAAACGCTTCACACAATAATTTCATAAAATGTATTGGTCTTCACGGGAAGGCTGGGAAGTGGCACTGATTGGTGTCTGAGCTCTTAACTGGTTAAATGAAGTGACAAAAGGAATGGACGGGTGCCTTGTGCTTGGGCATGAGAGCTGTGGTGGAGCCAGGGACATAATCCAAGTCTCCTGACTCCTGGATTTGAACTTTAAAACCAGATCATGTTTCCTTTGTGCTTTCTGTCCATATACTGACCTTTAGGAATCGTATTTACCTACAAGTTCCCAGAAGAGATCTGCTTTCCTTTGTCATGCTCTCCTGGTATCAGTTACTGTTTTCTCCGATGAGTATTTTGAGCATGTAGAACACAGAGAGAGCAGATGAGAATGGTATTTCTGATGGAGGTGTCTGTGCGTTCCCCATCACTTAATCCTGGAGAAACACTGTTTCTGTAAACACTGATACTCTTCCTTTCTTCCTCAGTGCTGAGGGGAAGGCAGTTGTGGTGAGGGTGGAGAGGGATCTGGGCTGGGTGCACTGGGAGACTGCTGCTCTGAGATTTTGCTTTATATTGAGACTGTTCCAGTCCTCTCACCTTCCCAGAAGGAAAGGAACATTCCCCTCTTCTCATGTCTCTGTAAAGTTACAGAAGAGGAAGGATGGAAACTTTAGATAATGCCAAGATAAGAAGAAAAAGAGATGGTGAGATGGAAACCCATGAAGTCTGATTGTTCTGACTCTGGGAAAAGAGACCTCCACGACCAGACATGGCTGAACTTGTTGCCATGTTTGAAAGCTCAAGTGATTGGAGCCAGGAGCAAAATCACACACTGGAGCCCAGTTTTGTGGGACTTCCCAACTTGGGGAAAGTGAGAGAGCCTTAAAGTTTTATGTTATCATGATCCTTTCTTCCAGCAGGTTTGTGCTCTCCATACATGCAGCCCCCTGGCTGCCCCCCTGCTGCTTGGTATTTACAGTCCTCAGTGGTGTCTGAATATTCAAAATTACTGCCTGAAAGAAAACAATCAAGGCTCAGCTTACTGCCTTCACTTCTTTATCACAAGAGAATCTTCACAGACATGATAAAGATTATAAACTCTCAATGCAGCCTTGGGTAAATATTACAGGAAGCAGCTGAGATTTGTTTATGCTTAAATTGTCTTAAGTTATCTCAGTTTGAGTGATGTGCTGTCTGAGTCAAGTCCTACAGACTGGAGGGCCAGTGTTCCAGTTTATTTGTTGTACAATTCTGGGGGCATTTTCCACAGTCCCAAATTAGTTTGCATGGAGAGTGATACAGATGTTGAAGGAAAGTTTGATGTGAGAGTTGTTATAAAAGTTCAGCCCTACAGTTGCATCCAGTTCTCTGGATAGAATTTGTCTTTTATCTGCCTTGGGAAAGGCTTATGGAAGCCGCTTACTGCAAAGACATCCTGCAGAGGTAACTTGTGGAGGACAGAGAACGGAAATAAACAACCCAGAGCTCTCTGGATCTGCAGGCACAGCTTCACTGCTCCCTCCTGACTTTCTCCTCCCTTTGCAGCCACTGCTGTGCAGATGCTGCCGAGCAAAGTTGTGACAGAGCTCGACCACAGAGAGCAGCAAATCCGAGTGGGACGAAACCTGAGCGAATGAGAATCCTGCTTCCCGGTCGGAGAGATCACCTTATATGGGAACACCACGGACAAGAGCATGAACGCGTCCGGCCGGGCTGCTGAGGTCAGATCCCAACCAGATGGAAGATGTTAGCGTGAAAACAAGAGCATTTAGGAAGAGGAGACGATACTTCTCTTTTGCTCAAGCAATCTGACCCCTCCTGTTTGTCTGTTTCTGTTATTATAAATATTGTGCTGTATGTACACATAGGTCTGACTATGTTATATTAAAAATTAATTTATTTGTGGCTATTCTAGTAGCTAAATGCATCCCCAGCCTGTTTCTGGTTCCCACTTGCAGCTGTACTGTGGTCAGCTAAAGCCTAAGGAGTGATCACAGACGTCTTTAAAAATTAAGCCTGTTTGTGCAGAATGTGGCTTGTTCCTATGAGCTCAGGCATTTAAGACAATACCAACAGCCAAGAAGTCTGTCTGGTTCTGAATGTTTTGTCATGTCTACAGTTGTAAGTGATTTAAAGTACTAAAGGATTGGAAGAAAAACATTAGATCTGTGTTGTAGGGTTTGTATATTTTGTGCCTTTATGAGAGTATTCTGTTGCATGAGAGAGGATCCTGGTCCTTTAAATCTGGGTCTAATGGATTCTTATCCAAACTTGTGTCTTTCAGACTCTGAGCCTGGGATTTACAGGACCTTGAGAGCTCTGCAGGTTTCCAGCCCCACCTCCTGTGTGTACGGTGTCAGTGGTGGCCTCACACCTCTCCTGCCCCCTGCACCAGATGCTCTCAGCTGGCTCAGCACACACTGAGCAGCTGCAGCTTCGTGTGGCTCTGTGCAGCAGGAGAGGCACAGCCAAGGTATGTGCCATGGACTGCCTCTGCAGAGAGCAGCAGTGACTTCATCACTCCTTTTTGATCCCAGCACCTGATGCAAAATCAGTCTAAGACCAGGTAGAATGGTGTCCCAAGCAATATGAGATGAGAAGCTGAAGATCTCTGTGGCCACTGATAACCCCGGAACCCCACTGTGCCTTGCCTGGCAGTGCCAGCCCTGTGGAGTGGGTGCTGTGTGTTCTGCCCAGCCCAGAAGAGTGTTACACCTTCTTTGCACTGGTGTGAAGTGTTGGGGTGGAGAGTCAGGCCCAGAAGGAGGTTGGCCTGATGCTGCCTTCCATCCATTTAGCCCCAGTTGTCCCAGCATTACTTCAGACTGGCAAAGTCTGGCAGTACTGAGGAGAGATGATGCCATAGCAGCAACAAGACCATTGATGTGGTGTTGGTAGACCACCTTGGGAGGTGGATGTGGCTGTGGATCCTCCGAGGTGGGAGTGTGGCATGGGATGTTACTTAACAAGGAGGGGTTGGTTGGGCAGAGTTAACTCAGCTTTCTCTAGGAAACACTCACAGTTTTGTTTCTTGCCATGCTGTTTGGTTTTGTTTCTTGTCTGAAAAATCCAAAATAACTCCACTGATTAGTCTCAGGTTTGCACCAGTGTTTCTGAGATTCAAGCCTGCTCTTTAGAGCCTCCTGTTCAAGGTCAGACGAAGTGGCCACCCCTTGCAGCAGATTCCAAGAACAATAAGATGTTTTAGGAATGTGCCATAGTTGACTGCCTCTAAAGGGCAAATTTTGCTCTGTGCTGCCAAGCAAGGGCTGTTCTCAGTGATAAGTTTGCTGAACAAAGTCTGCTGAGGTTCATGGAGTTGGTTTCATTCTCCTGGGAGGGCAGCAGGCCAGGACATTGCGCACGCTGATCCCAATCGCACCAAGGATCAAGTCTGCAGGAAATCCAAGTGGCCTTACTAAGGTTCTATGCCCACCTTCTGCTACTCAGAGCTGGGTTCCCACTGCCACTTTCCAACAACATTGTTATGCCAAAGCACTGTTCTCCAGGAGGAAAAGGCTGAAATGCTGTCAAAATAGAGGATATAAATAAAGGAACATTGATCAGTTGCTTTGTATTTTTGTTCTTCAGATCCTATTTTATCTCCATCCAGAAAAGTCTGTTGTTAACCTGAATTGGTGCAAGTGCTTGTGGCTTGTTTTTCAAAGCAAGCCTTTTATATCACTTTTATGTAATGTAGAAAGTATCTTCTGAACATACAATAGTTTTTCAAACTTGACAGTGCTTTTATGAGTTAGATGAGCTGGGTGACATTCCTGTCAGCTTTGGAACAGAGGTGTCCTTCCTCCTTAACATATTCAATTAATGAGAAACTAAAAATGTTAGGCCAAGGTTTTTGAAGCAATCAGCAGGAGGCACAAAAATAGTCACTCTGAAAAATTAAAGCCTATGTTTTTTAAGCTCTTTTAAAGAAAAACAACATGGACAGGACACTACCATTTGTGACAGAAAAAGTCAGTCTTGGTGCACAGCAGCACAGCATGGGGGAAAGTTTTTGGATGACATCAAGGCCTGTTGCAGATAAATGCTGTTTCCCAAATGGCATCTGAAGGGTCAGGATGTCACTCCACATTGTCTGTGTCATTTAGGATGGGAAAATAGAAATTCTCTTCTTGTGTCCATCAATTCAAAGCCAAAAGTTGTGAAAGTGAAACCCAGGCAGAGTTTGATCCAGCTGATGTGTCTCATTCAAAAATTCTCTCACCTACTTAAAAATGTCCATCTGACTTTTATCTTGGAGTGCCTTTTGTTCAATAATGGTACAAAGAAGCTGACACGTTTTATTCTTATGGGCTTATTTGTCTTTTCTGTTTAGTCCAGACAGTTGTCTAGCCACTTCTCACAGACTCTGACAGGAGAGGATGATGTTAACAGCTCAGTAAGTACCTCTGTGAAGGAAGTGGCTCGCAAAAGCAACAGGACCTGGGTTACAGCAGAATACACAGTACCAATGCAGGCAAGTCTTCAGTTAATGTCAGTTCAATATTCAGAATTCAGATTTCTGCCCACTTTTACATTCTTGTTTAATTGGCTCATGTTGTTGAATTAAACTTCTAGCTGAAACACTTGATTTCTCAATCTATCACCAGACCCAGATATGGAACTTCATATAAAATTGTGAAGGAAATTACTTCATCCTCAGCCCAAACAATGACAAGCACTGTTGACCCAAGCAAAGGGCTAAATAAGGATTGATGAGGTGTGGCAGGACCATGGTTTGGGTAGTTCCTTCTGCAGCTTCCTCCTATAGAAAGCTGCAACAATCTGAAACGTCAAGTTCCCTATCTTGCATTTGAAGAGGACAGGTTGAAACTGTCTCTAAGTGGCAAAAAACCCTTGAGTAAGAGCTTGTTTCTTTACAAGAATTCATACAGGACGATGTGTGAATTATAATGCAACTGTTAAAAACCTGTAAGGTCAGGGGCTTCCTGTAGAATCCATGGAAAAACTCCCTAAGTAAGTGAAAGACTTTTTTTTTTTTTTTTTTAATTGGTGTTGACAACGTCATGAAATTTTAAGGTACTCCCTCTGCCTAGGCACTTATAGATCTCATGTATATAAACCAGCTCTTTCCTTCACAGCCATACTGTTAGCACTCATTATAATACCCAAGTAATTGACTTCTACCAAGCTGCCCTGCTGTATGATCCTGCAGTGAAGTCATAGGCTCCAGTTTGTACCATCATGCAGCTGCCATAGAAACAGCTTTAGGTGTCGCAGGCTCATCTTGAATTCACTGGAGACATTTGGCTCATTAATTCAAATGTCAAGGAAAAATGCATCAACGTAAGAGAGCTTTAATCAGGGACTGAAATAATAATAAAAAAAGTTTCCTAATGTGGGGTTTTCTTCTGCAAAGAAAATGTGGAAGTTCTCTGTGGATTCATTTATCACATTGAGGCTCATTTCACTTCCCCATGGGGTAGATTGGTTGTCTGTGCTTTGTGCTGCAGGCTGGTGTTTGGGGATCCTCCTCAGACCAAAGAACAATCTCTTCATCCTCCCTACACAGATCATGAAAACCTCAATGCTGTCAATCTCAGTGAGATAACAAAACTCTAGGAGAAAGACTCCATGGAACAATGCTGCTGTGACCTAGAGTAGGATGGAAGGGCCTCGTAGCCATCTTTTGTCGTAACCCCATGACTGTACAATATCCAAGATAAAAATGTTCTATTTCTAGTCTGTTTCAGCCAAAGAATGAAAAAAAAAAAAAATAAACTGTTTTATTTCAACTGAAATTATGGAATTGATACTCTAAGGAAGCAAATTGTAATGAATTTTAGTTCCTCTCAGCCAGCTTTGAAATATATGCATAAGAAACTAGGTCAATTAGCACTTTCATTAGCTAATTTACAAGCCCATATGTATAAAATATAAGATACATAAAAGTTTCTACATTTATATCTCATCTTCTCCCTAATTTGGGGTTTTCTGCAGAAACAGAGCAGTTTTTCCACTGCCAGGTCCCCTCTAGTGCCCACAATGCCTCCTAAAGCTCCTTCTGCTGAGGTTTTTCAGCACTTGAGAGCAATTTCCATTCCCTTCTCATGTGGACAGAGTTATGGTCTGCAAAAGGCTTTGTCCAACAACAGGAAGGCTGTAATTGTTCATACAGTATCCGGGAAAGATATGCATGAACTTCCTGAGTTAATGAAATCCTAAGGGTTTGTTATAAAGTTTCAGTGACTGCCAGTCATTTTGAAATGTCACCCTGTGTAGGCTCCTGCTGGGATGTTATTGAGGGAGTTTTGCTTTCAATTACATTGCACAGTTGACACATTCTGCCTTGTTCCCTAACCTTCCTCTAACATGCCAGGAGTTGGTCACTACAGGCACCAAAAATAATGGATGAGAGGTTTGGTCCAAACCTCTGATGTATAAAGTTCCTTCACAAGTTCCATTGGCAAGAAGAAAAAATGAAGGGATCACTAAAAAGCAAAGCTGAGTGATTATTTTCTACCAGAACAATACCAAGGTCAGAGCCCAGGAAGCTCTGCCATGTGGTTGAGATACTGAAGTAGCAATGTGGGGCTTTGGTTACACCCATGATTGTCTTCATTGACCAAATTCCTTTGGAAGGTAAATCTCATGAACTACACAGGAGGCCTCCTTTTCCTTCCTGTTAGTTATGGCAGGAGCTGAACAATTGTATGCTGGCAAGAAGGTTCTTTTATTTTGGATTGTTCATTTCTGCCTGAGGCAGGGCACTGTTGTTGGATTAGCTGGCTGAAGGACTGGTTTTGTAACACCTTTTTCAGAAGAGCTTTGGATCAGGTTCCAGATGCTCCCCAGTGGATGATGATCAACAGTTTCCCATTATAGGTTCATTAATTTTTAGTTCTTCAAAAATTAACACACATAATTAATGTCTTGAGTGTTATACAGTGAAACTATTCAGTGACTTTCCTGCTCAGGTAGCATCCACAAAGTTTGATTTGGTTTGCAATTAAATCTCATTCATTAACTTGGTTTAGAAGACACAAGTCCCTCATGGAAGCTACACATCATCCAGCTAATGTGCTGCTTGTCATCACACATCTCTAGTGCAAGGCATTGCTCAAAATGCAATTATAGGAAAAATATTTCCTGCTTAGGAGCACTGTCCTTTACAAGGATGACTGCTTGGAAGATTGGGTTTGTCCCTTGGAATGGCTGTCTTGATGGAAATTCAAATACTCCCAATCCTTGCCCTTTCAGCAGCTGTGCAGCTCTGGTGTAAGTGACCACATGGCTGTGGGGACCAGCAGTGAAACTGCCAGTTCATGGGGCAGAAATCAGCAGCTGTCAAATGGTGTAAATTCTCATTACTATTCTCTAGCAAGATTCATATCAGAAGCCTCCTGTTCATATTTCAGCTGTAATTAGAGACTTGGTTTAGGCTTGGCCCACACAAACAAGTGCAATAGAGAACTATTGATACCCAAAACTAAGAAAAGCACCCATATCTTTCTTGCTCTCCTGAGCCACCTAACTCCCTGTTATTCTTAGCAACATATTCCTCCCACTGACAACTTCCCAGATAATAGTTTAGTGGCATAACATTGATGTATTTAAGTAAAAGAAGTTAGTTAATTTGATGTTTCTTTTTTGGCCCGCTGTTCTGAGGAGTTATGAAGATTTCACTGTGCCAATAAGCACAACATTCACTTCCCAAAATGTAATTACACCATGTAAGTGCAAACAATCATCAATGCTTTCTGAAGAGTAAGTAGTAGTGCTCTGAAAAAATTGTGTAAATTGGCATTCTTTACTCAAAAAAGGCTGTGCATTCAGGACTGTATCTGCCTGAGTGACAAATGGAAAGTTTCTATAATTTTTAAGTCTTATTAGTCCTCCAGGAACCAAGGGAAATAAGGAGAGCTTGGGAACACAGCCTCTCAGCAAAACTATTTCTCCCATGCACTGGTCAATAGAATTGCTTATTCAGCTATACTGGTTTGTATTGGGGTAAAATCACTATAGCACAACAGATGTGTGATTCAAAAAAGGTGAAAGGGTTTAGTTTACACAGGTAAAATTTTGTTGGTAGTAATATCCAAAGAGTAAAGGATTAATCTTAATTCCCAGATCCCAGTTAGGGGCACATGTATCTGGAAGCTACAAACAAAAATTTCATGTGTTTATAAAGTGAGCAGATGTAACACAGGTTCTAGACAGAGATAAGACAGCTCCGAACAGGTCAGCTCTGAGCACAAAGCTACTACAGAGAAGGCTTCTTTCTGTACCACCAAGAGCATATGGGAAATAACCTCTACCCTGAGGGCTGGAAAGAACCTCTGATCCTGGAAGGAGTTAGGAAAACTCTCAAATAAAACCTGACTGACCTGCAGGCTAAAAGCTGGCCCATAAAAAATAGCTCTGGAACCATTCAACACAGAAAAAAGGACATCTCATGTCTGTGCAAGCAAGAAGATAGAAGAGCATGTCACAATGTGGTGTATGGAGTGAGTCACTGCCTTCAGAGAATACAAATCATATACTGGTGAATGAGAAGCAAATGATCGCGTGATCTCAGGAACTCTGATTAAACCACTCAGAGCCTCCCAAACTTAGCTTGCAGTAGGATGTGCAGGAGAGAGTGGAATCAATTAAAAGCTTGCTCTGCACTGGTTTGTTGGCATCAAGATGGCAAAGCAGAGCAGCAGAGACTGAACCCAGAAAAAAAGGCAGGAAAATTAATTTTTCTTTAAGTGTCTCAATCTTCAGAATATCTGGAGATGGTAGCAAGCAGAAGGCTGAGCTGCTGGCTTTTACACCAGACATATCCTCTTAAACAGTTTCCTCTTTTGCTACTTGAACAGGCAACCAACTGTAGAACAAATTTTGAATAGCAATGACAGAGGGATCTGTGAGTATCTGCCACTCCTGGAACTGACCCTTCAGCTAAGCAAATTCCTATTCAAATTATTTATTTAAATGAAGGTGAACAGGACTTAGAGATCAGTCAAGTATACCAGTCAAGAACAATACAGCACTTTGAGTCCTGACAGCATATCTGAGACAGGAGGCATATGGGTGTTGTTATCAGAGCTTGGATATTAATGTCATTGTGTGGTGTAGTAGGTCTTTCAGTTTAATACAATGATTTTTGTCTGCACTGCTAGCTTTTCATTGTCACATTTAAAGAATCTTTGTTCCATGCTCTATGACTGCTTATTGATCCATAAGCTGATGTGAGCTGTGCACAGGAAAGCCAGGGTTTTGACAGAGTAAGAAACTGGAAGTTGGTTAAGGCTCCCATGATTCTTGCCACTCTCTACTGATCAGAGAATGGAAGACGCTGATGTCCAGAATGCTGAAGTGTGCTCAGGAGTTTGGAGTTGGTCTAGAATAACATGATTTTAAAGCTGTCAGAGCATGGGCACTCTGTGACCAGAGGATGTATTATCTCGAGTCAACTAAAAATTGCTGCTTTGCTGTGGTGGGTACGTGCCCGCGGGAGTGCGTCGGCGTTGAAACAACTCGTGAGGTGTCGATTCGGCTTCGCTGGGGTGGGTGATGGCAACACACAAAAACAATCCTCCTCCAGACCTGCTGATCCATCATCATTATCCCTATTGTGCTGTCAAGTGCAGAACCCAATGGTGAGGATCCCTGTTGGAAATTCTCTCGCTGGTTGGATGAAGCAGCAAATGCTGTTTTCTTTGATTTATGTTGGGAATTGTTGCAGAGCCACCCTGTGAAATTTTGTTCTGCTGGCAAGCTGCTGCACCAGCCAGTCCAATGAGAACAATGAAAATGAAGAATCTGAGCTGATGTGTACTGGTGAGTCCCATGAGAGCCATGAAAATGAAGAATCTGAGCTGAGGCTAGCCCTTAGACAAGGAGCCTCTTCCCCAGACTGCCAAAAGTGGTGCTGCTGTGGCAAATGCCAACCAACCAACTCGGAAGCACCATGAGCAGCTCTCGCTGAAGGAAAAAAGGGCAGCACATCACAACCTGAATTGGTTGCAGCACCTGGTGCTGTCTGATTGCATCCTCAAGAAAGCCAGAAGTCACCTCAATGCATGACCCTGGAGGAAGGAAGCCCAAAATATGTATCACCTAAAAAAGGTGCTGAGCGTTTTTCTGCCCCAGCCTTGTCAGCTTTCTGCAGCCCTGGATTGCAAGGCTCTAGAAAGAGGCCACTGAATGAGTTTCATAATTCACCATTGAAGGCCTCATGGTCCAACCAGATCAA
>VZRH01007244.1:193050-220697 GCA_013397555.1 Urocynchramus pylzowi | reverse complement strand
ATTGTGTGGTGTAGTAGGTCTTTCAGTTTAATACAATGATTTTTGTCTGCACTGCTAGCTTTTCATTGTCACATTTAAAGAATCTTTGTTCCATGCTCTATGACTGCTTATTGATCCATAAGCTGATGTGAGCTGTGCACAGGAAAGCCAGGGTTTTGACAGAGTAAGAAACTGGAAGTTGGTTAAGGCTCCCATGATTCTTGCCACTCTCTACTGATCAGAGAATGGAAGACGCTGATGTCCAGAATGCTGAAGTGTGCTCAGGAGTTTGGAGTTGGTCTAGAATAACATGATTTTAAAGCTGTCAGAGCATGGGCACTCTGTGACCAGAGGATGTATTATCTCGAGTCAACTAAAAATTGCTGCTTTGCTGTGGTGGGTACGTGCCCGCGGGAGTGCGTCGGCGTTGAAACAACTCGTGAGGTGTCGATTCGGCTTCGCTGGGGTGGGTGATGGCAACACACAAAAACAATCCTCCTCCAGACCTGCTGATCCATCATCATTATCCCTATTGTGCTGTCAAGTGCAGAACCCAATGGTGAGGATCCCTGTTGGAAATTCTCTCGCTGGTTGGATGAAGCAGCAAATGCTGTTTTCTTTGATTTATGTTGGGAATTGTTGCAGAGCCACCCTGTGAAATTTTGTTCTGCTGGCAAGCTGCTGCACCAGCCAGTCCAATGAGAACAATGAAAATGAAGAATCTGAGCTGATGTGTACTGGTGAGTCCCATGAGAGCCATGAAAATGAAGAATCTGAGCTGAGGCTAGCCCTTAGACAAGGAGCCTCTTCCCCAGACTGCCAAAAGNATGAAAATGAAGAATCTGAGCTGATGTGTACTGGTGAGTCCCATGAGAGCCATGAAAATGAAGAATCTGAGCTGATGTGTACTGGTGAGTCCCATGAGAGCCATGAAAATGAAGAATCTGAGCTGAGGCTAGCCCTTAGACAAGGAGCCTCTTCCCCAGACTGCCAAAAGTGGTGCTGCTGTGGCAAATGCCAACCAACCAACTCGGAAGCACCATGAGCAGCTCTCACTGAAGGAAAAAAGGGCAGCACATCACAACCTGAATTGGTTTCAGCACCTGGTGCTGTCTGATTGCATCCTCAAGAAAGCCAGAAGTCACCTCAATGCATGACCCTGGAGGAAGGAAGCCCAAAATATGTATCACCTAAAAAAGGTGCTGAGCGTTTTTCTGCCCCAGCCTTGTCAGCTTTCTGCAGCCCTGGATTGCAAGGCTCTAGAAAGAGGCCACTGAATGAGTTTCATAATTCACCATTGAAGGCCTCATGGTCCAACCAGATCAAACACGCTTATTTTAGATGATTCGAGTGACACAAAGCATTTTCTGAAAAGCCCAGTGGGTTCTCTTTGTATTGTTCTTTTTAGCTTGAACCAAGGAATTACAATGAAAAGTACTTTTACCATTTTTGTGTAACATTTTTGGGCATTTCTTTCATACTTACTGCAATTAAAATGTAGGGCTTTGCCCTCCTGTTTGCTCTTAGCTTTAAGCAGGCCTTGCCTCCTCTATCTCCTCCCCCTGAACTTGTGTGAGTAGCTTTGTGCTATGATGTGTAAGACCAGAGTACATCCAAGGAGCAGCAAATTCAGGATAAATTAATCTGTGCTCCAACACTTTTTCTGTTCTCTATTTTTATTCTATTTAGACGTTCTATTTTTGTAGAAACAAGGTGAGAAGGATTGTAACAGGTGTGTTCTGCACTCCTTTCAACAAAGCTTTGTTCTTTCTGAGCTAACCTAGCAGTTTGCCATTTCCATTTCCCACATACATTTTAAGATATATTGCTGGTAGATTATGCCACTTGTATTTATATCTCATATTGAAAAATGCATTAATTGTGTTAATATTCACATGGCAGCATCTTATATATCTAGAGTGGGAAAACACTACCTTAGACATTTATGCATTTCTGCTCTAGCATATGAACCAATTCTCCTTTTGAAACTTACACTGAATATTCACTCCTAATCCTATCCTTTCCCCACTTCTTTTGGTCCTTTCTGTTTTGGCTGGTTTTGTAAAAAAAAAATTAACCATTTTACTAATATATAGCTGAACTAAAGGGTCTTAATAGTTTGTAGCACCTGAAATTCCCACTGCCACTTTGTCAGTTCACTTCATCTCTTCCTGATGTTTTACCTGCTCTTATGAGGGTTATAGTGATGTTTCTACAATAAGGACTGTGTTGAGTATCTCAGGACGAGGTGGAGGGTACATGAACTAGGTGGTAGATCCCTGCTTTTATAGCAAGGATTAATTCTGCAAGAGGATAAATAAAGGATTTGGTCACTGTGGATGGAAAGGTGACAGTCTTCAATATGCTCTGCTCTCTTTTGCAGACAGTTACTTGGTCCTTGGCACTGACTTAAGCTATGCCAGGGTATATTGAGGTTGGGCATTAGGAAGAATTTGTTCCCAGAAAGAGTGATTAAATATTGCAACGGGCTGCCCAGGGAGGTGTTGGAGTCAGCGAGCCTGGAAGTGTTTAAGTAAAGACTGGCGCTCGGTGCTCTGGTCTGTTTGACAACNGCTTCCTCTTCGAGTACGACACCCCGCGCATCGTGCTGATCCGGAGCCGCAAAGTGGGGCTCATCAACCGCGCGGTGCAGCTCGGCATCCTGGCCTATGTAATCGGGTGAGCGGGCGGAGGGGCGCGGCTGTGCGGGCCGGCCGCCCTAAGGGCGAGCGGGCGGCCCCGCACTGGGAGCCCCGGGGCTGAGGGCGGCAGCCGCCCCTCCCTCAGGGGCCCTCAGGGGCCGCGGGAGCGATTCTGTGAGGGCAGCGCGGGCTGAGGGGAGCCCGGAGCACACGGAACGGCGACACGGACGGGGTGGCACTGCTTAACTGGGATTGTGGAAAGAATCACAGAATATTCTGAGTTGGAAAGGACCCNCTCTTTTGCAGACAGTTACTTGGTCCTTGGCACTGACTTAAGCTATGCCAGGGTATATTGAGGTTGGGCATTAGGAAGAATTTGTTCCCAGAAAGAGTGATTAAATATTGCAACGGGCTGCCCAGGGAGGTGTTGGAGTCAGCAAGCCTGGAAGTGTTTAAGTAAAGACTGGCGCTCGGTGCTCTGGTCTGTTTGACAACGTGGTGTTCGGTCACAGGTTGGCCTCGATGATCTCAGTGGTGCTTTCTAACCTAATGGGTTCTGTCATTCTGTGAAAACAGCCGTGGAAAGTCCGTGGCTGCCGGTGCCGCTGCCTCTGCTGGCCTCGGGCAATTTGCTCCGGGCCCCGGGGCTGCGGGAGCGCCCGGCGGGNCTGGGAGCCCCGGGGCTGAGGGCGGCAGCCGCCCCTCCCTCAGGGGCCCTCAGGGGCCGCGGGAGCGATTCTGTGAGGGCAGCGCGGGCTGAGGGGAGCCCGGAGCACACGGAACGGCGACACGGACGGGGTGGCACTGCTTAACTGGGATTGTGGAAAGAATCACAGAATATTCTGAGTTGGAAAGGACCCCACAAGGATCAGGTCCAACTTTTAAGCAAATGGACCAAGGGCCCCTCAGGAGTAGGACCGTCTGAGGAGGTGATTGTCGTTCCCCATGCAGGGCTGGGCATAAAAGTGGATTATGCAAACCAGTCTGAAAATAAAAAATATCACCCCAAAAATCAGACAGGAGATTACCAATCTTGTGACCCTTCTGTAAGGGAAAGCTGTGAAACTGTCTGGAATAGCCCTTTCAGGTGACATGGAAAAAGTAGAAAGTCCAACCTGAACTTGTTTATGGTGTTGATCTATTGTTTCTTGCAATCCTTCTCTTTCAGGTGGGTTTTTCTGTGGGAAAAGGGCTACCAGGAAACAGACTCTGTGGTCAGCTCTGTAACCACAAAGGTGAAGGGTGTAACACTGACAAACACATCCACCTTGGGAGCCAGGGTCTGGGATGTAGCTGACTATGTCATCCCTCCTCAGGTATTAATCACTTTCACATGCAGAAAGAAGGTTTTCTAATAAGCAGCTACTGCTTTGCGAAAGTCCACTGAGAGCTGGAGCAGCTTTGGCTCCAGTGTGGCCATAATATGAAAGAATGATGCAGCTTTACTTTGTTGCAGATCATTCTGAGCACCTGCCCTGGGGAAGCTTGTTCCAAGAAAAGTGTGTGCTTGTATAGAATCTTAGAATGGTTTGGGTTTGGAAGCAACCAAGATAATCTCGTTACACTCTTCTTTTATGGGCAGGGCCACTATCCCACATTACTCCAAGCCCGGCCCAACCCGGCCTTGAACACTTCCAGGGATCCAGGGGCAGCCACAGCTTCTCTGGGCAACCTGTGCCAGGGCCTCTCCACCCTCACAGGGAAGAATTCCTAATATCTAATCTAATTTAGTAATCTAAACTTCTCTTTTAGTTTAAAACTGCTCCCCCTTACCCTATCACTATCTGCCTGTGTAAAATGTGCCCCTCCCTCCTTTTTATAAGCCCCCTTTGGGTACTCAAATGGGCTCTAAGTTCTTCTTGAGCCTTTCCTTCTCTGAGGGTGCACTGACCCCACTGTCCATGGTGCCCACAAAGACTTGCAACAGCACCAGTCCTGCCAGAGGAGGACTTTGCAGGCGTCAGGAAGAAGCTGCAACAATAATGACCTGTCGTCTTTCTTATTGCTTTCTAAAGCAAACAACCCCAAGTTAAGTTGTTGGCAGAAGCCACAGGAACAGCCTGCAAGTCACCTGATGCAGAACTGAACAGGAAGTATTGCTGTAGTTACTGATTGACTGTATCTGTGGGAATCTCTGCTGTGCGGGCCATATGTGGTGGCCTTCGGGCTGGGCAGGCACAGCCAAGCTGCTGGTCATGGGTCCCTCTGTCTGCATGACATGTGGTGCAGAAAAAGACAGATTTTGCCAGATTTTGCCTGAGTGGTCATATTTGCATATCAGTGGAGCGGAAGCAGATGACAGATCTGGAGTCATACAGATCTGAAAGTAGTGAAAGTAAAGTAATGAAAATAGTGCTCCCTGAAGAAACCAGACTGGGCAAATTCCTAACTGATCTATTGCAAAAAGAAAGAGTGGGAGTTGTGCTCGGACTTGCAGCTGGAGCTCTATTTCTGCGCCTGCCTTAGGACTCCCCTGAGGAGCTGTGTGAGCTCTGTTTTTGTAATGTGAATGAGGAACTGTGGGCCGAGTGGGAGGACAGAAGGAGCTGCCAGTCCCACAGTCCTTCCTCTGGCTAAACACAGCAGCACCAGGCGATACACGTAGGAATCTGCTCCTTTAGCGCTGCACCAGCAGTATCCAGGGCAAGTCCCCTCTGCTGGGCCACCTGGGCTCTGTCAACAAAGATGTTTGGTGCAGTGCCTTAGATGCTCTTTGCAGACTGTCATTCTTAAGTTTCCTTCTTGTTTTGCATGCTCAGGGTGAGAACACTGTGTTTGTCATGACCAATGTGATCCTCACACTGAACCAGAGCCAAGGCCGCTGCCCGGAGGTAGGTGCAGAATCTGCTTTGCCTTGTGTGGGTGGGAGTGCGGGGGAGAGGGTTCTCAGAGTTTGATGTAACTATTGCTCCTCTCCAGCTCCCAGACGATCAAACAAAGTGCGAGGTGAAGAACAACTGTGTTCCAGGATATGTCAGCACCCACAGCAGTGGTAAGAAACCTGCTGCAAAAGCTCCTTTCACTCTGGGTTGTGGTGCCTGTGTGCTGTGCCTTCCCTGCTGTGAAGGAAGCAGCATTTCACTTCAGTCTCCTTGTTCTCGTTCCTTCACATGTAAGAGAACTGAAGTGGAAGCTCAGATTTTTCTTCTGGTGGACTTAGACCAGATGAACTTAGACTGTGTTGGGTGGATGCTGGGTAGATGTGGGCTTTGGTGAGTTAGCAAACAGTGTGAAGCTTTTTCATGGCCTTCAGTCCCTGAAACAGTATTTCACATGGATGAAGATTTGACTCAGGAAAAGCACCTGATGCTTCCTTCTCTGAAATTACACTTACAATGGAAGATGATGTGGGTTTTGGTAGTGGCACTTCACCTCTGGGAAAATTGCTTTCACCATATGGAGTGTCAAATACTGCCTGGTTTTGCTCAGTAGTACCTCCATGCACATGTCTTTCCAGGCATCCAGACTGGGGAGTGTGTTCCATACAACAGCAGCATTAAGACCTGTGAAGTCTTTGCGTGGTGCCCCGTGGAGGATGACTATCACATACCCAAGTGAGTGATCTGTCTTCCTACTCCACAGTGCCCCTCCTGAGAGCTCCTGAGGCTCCTGGTACACAGCTGATGCTTCTCCCACTGACATGCTCTTGGAAAAAGCTGAAGAGATGAGCACCAAGGACTCTGCAGAGTCCTGTTTGTGCTTCCCTTTTGTTTTGTAGGCCAGCGTTCCTGCAAGAAGCTGAGAACTTCACCCTTCTGGTGAAGAACAACATTTGGTACCGCAAGTTCAACTTCAGCAAGTAAATAGTGAAAGGGTCATCACACTGTCTGGTCTCCTGGGCTGTAAAGGGGATGCAACAACTCTTCTCTTTGTGTTCTCCTGTAGGCGAAACATCCTCCCCACTATCAACTCCACCTACCTCAAGAACTGCATCTATGATGCCCAGACTGATCCCTTCTGCCCTATCTTCCGTTTAGGGAAAATTGTTGAAGCTGCAGGGCAGGACTTCCAGGAAATGGCTGTGGAGGTATTTGGCTGACTCTTCTCTTGGGCTTCAGTTGTTTTTAGAAGAGGAGTGGTAGGGGGTTGTCTCCTCTGCCTCGTGGCATGAGCCACAGAACACAGATCAGCTGCAGGATGGCGAGTGCTCTGGCCAGAGGGACTGGAGTGAATTCTATTTAACCAGTAATTGCCCTTGCTTTGTTTGGGTGGGGTTATGTGCAAGGTTCTGTAGCAGCAGAAAAGAGTGTTGGACTGAGCTTGGGATTAGAGCCAATAAATCAGGTCCTGGTCAGCAGAGAGCCTAGTGCTGGGCTGGCTGTGCACTTTGGACTGCCCATCACTTCCTCTCCTCCACTTGGCAGGGTGGGGTCATGGCACTGCAGATCAACTGGGACTGCAACCTGGACAGAGCCGCTTCCCACTGTGTGCCAAAATACTCCTTCCGGCGCCTCGACAACAAGGACTCTGCCCACACCGTCTCACCTGGCTACAACTTCAGGTAATGTGGCTGTGGAGGGCACCTGGTGCCTCAGCTCCATCTGCCACTGGCAGTTGTGGTAGCTTGGGGCTTTTGATGGTGCAACAAAAGAAAACCTGGAGAGCTTTTTTGATGCTGTAAGACAGAGCAGGTGGGATCCTCACTGTGTGCAAACAAACCACAGCAGAGGAAGGAGGTCAGTGAAGCTCCACTGATTGCGTCAGAGTGCCTGAGTCATGTTTCCATCAGCTTTTTGGTGGCTGTTTGATCAATGGGGTGGCAGTGGGACAACTGACTGTCTCGGGGTGTGCTGATAGGGGCAGAATTTGGGGGGACTGAGGTGGGGTTGGGAGACTGAAGCATGTCCTTCACTCTCCTTGGAGGAAAAACTAACCTGTAAAAGTGTCTCTGTCAGTTGAAGACCAGATCTGCACCAGGAGTATCCTGGCATACACCACCACATACACATTCTGGCCAGTACAGCCAAGTCCAGCACTTCCAGTAAAACACCAGCACAGAGCTGGCAGCTGGTTGCATCCAGACTCAGACTGTAATATTAAATACAGATTGGCCACCTTGCCAAGGTCCTTGCAGGATTCCTGCTTGTGAGGAAACATGGCTCAGGGCTGTTATTTCTAGAATCACAAAATCTTGCTTAGGACAGAGGATCTTTGGGTAGAACTTGGATGAATTTGCTGAGGAACTGTGCAGAGCACAAATGTGTGTTTGGGAGGTGCCAGGCCGGCAGGTATCAGGGTGTCAGGACCATATGGGGGATATCACAGCTGGATCTGAAATGCTTTTGCTAATTCAGACTCTGGTACAGCCCCTTATCAATCCTTCCTTTTCTCTTCCACCCTCTTCTCTGCTTCCTCCTGGCTTAGTCAACCACGTGGTGGAGTAAGTCTGATCTCACTTATTTGTTCTCATCCCCGTTCCCTGTCGTTTGCCTGCTGTCACCCAGTGCGGGACACGGAGCAGCCTTTGTGTGCCTGGCCGAGCCGCGCGGGTGCTCCCGGCCCTGCCCTCTCGCGGCTGCCTGGTCCCCTGCAGCCCCTGCCTGCCTCTCTCGTGTAGCTGACTTCCTTCCTGTTAGTCCTTCTGCTCCCCTGCTAAAGCTGCTTTCTCCCCTTCCTATGCCTTGCAAGTTTCCTCATTTTATGGTGCTTACTGTTGTCTTGAATTCACCTGCTTTGGGCTTTTCTCCTATATGAGCTTGCCAGCATGAAATCTCCATCACTCGGGGCTTGTGTCTGGAAGTACCAATGTTCAGCCCATCCACTTGGGATGGGGAACACACCTGGATGTTGCACGATCACATAAGCAACCTCAAAAATTCCAGCTAAGCTCTGACCTATTTTTTCTGCAGGTTTGCAAAATACTACAGGAATAGTGATGGCACTGAATCACGGACGCTTGTCAAAGCTTATGGCATCCGCTTTGATATCATAGTGTTTGGAAAGGTAGGGTGGCAGTTCCTGGAGGTCTTGTAGTGAGGCCTTTCAGAGATGCTGAAAAGCATGCTCAGGCTTGTAACTGTCTTCTAGGCAGGAAAATTTAATGTAATTCCTACCATGATTAACATCGGCTCTGGCTTAGCGCTGTTTGGTGTGGTAAGTGACACTGTCTGCACTTGGACTCGATTCTGGATTAGTGCCTCAGTGGTCTGAGGATCATTGTCTTAAACTCTTTCAATCTCCACTAGGCAACAGTGCTGTGTGACATTGTTGTTCTGTATTGCATGAAGAAGAGATACTACTATCGGGAGAAGAAGTACAAATATGTGGAGGATTATGAACTGGTAAGCATCAATGAAGGCAGGGTAAGGCAAAATTGCTTCCTCCTCTGACTCCGCAGAGATTCTGAAACAGGATGTAGACAGTCCACATCAAATGGGGATTTTGAACCACAGTTCTAAGGAATCTTTGTCTTCATCAGAGACGCTAATTTTTACCTCAAAGCTGCTGCAGGGAAAAGCACTAGAAACAAATATTGTCATGTTTCCTGGGTAACCAGTCTTGGAGAGGAAAATATATGTTCAAGAACATGTCATGCTCCTACTACACCTCCTTTTTGGGTTGCAGTCACTGGCTTTTGCCTTTTAAGAGCTGTAGGGAGCAGCCCTGTTCCCATCAAATCCTCCCTTCTTGGCTTTTGGGGTTCCTGCAGTTGAGAGAAAACCCATTCAATGCGTTGGTAATTTCTGAGACCAGTGTGCTGACAGCTGCAGTTACAGCTCCCTCCAGGGATCAAATGATCTGTTTGGTCAGTAGCATTTAGTTGGTTGCTTGATGGGTGCTGAGGACAGAGTTCAGCCCTACAGCCCTGTGCTTGGTGGGAATTGCGGCTGCAGAGGGCAGATTTCTCAATCAAAACACCTCGTGCCACTGGAAGAGTAAAGTCTGAGTAACCGGAAGTAGCTTGCCTGGGCAAAGGATTTTAATGTGATTGGAAGGGGAAGAAAGAAGAGTTTCTGGCAGAGAACTGTAATCTCTGATCCTTGCAGGGAGTTGGTGAGACATATGGAACAGACTCCTGAGCTCCTGGTGCTGCAGGACCAACTGCTGCTCTAAACCACTGCTGGGAACATTTCTTGACCCTGCCATGAGACCATCCCCTCTTTGCTGGGAGGAAGTGGGGGACCAAACTGAGAAAGGGACAATCTTCACTACTCTTTACTACTTGGGAGCCAATCCCAGAGAGAACTGGATCTTGCTCCTTGTCTGCTGTCTTTCCATATTATTTGCACTAAACACAGAGGGAAAATTGTGCTTTATGCCAGACCTCTACACTGGCTGAGCCTGGGACAGAGACAGCTCTGGCATCATCATTTTGCCAGTCCTTCTGTCCCTGAGCTCACTGATAGCAGAGGGCACAGGACAATAGGCACAGATTCTTCCTTTAAGTGAACATGGCCACTGCCAGGAGGTGCCTAACCTTGGGACAGCAGCTTCTTGCTGTTGTCACTTTTCTTTCCCTGAAGGATTGTGAAGATTAGCTGAGCCTGTACCTACTATTGAATTGGGGTCTTCAAGCTCCAGTGGCCACAGACCAAGATAAAGCAGAGTCTGGCTCCATTGTGCTATGATAAATGGCTTACTGGTTACAGAACATTTTTTCTGGTTTGTCTAATTTTTATGCTATTACTTTAAAATTTACTTTAATAAAATATTATCTTCCCTCAGCCTTCTTGAAGTTCTGCAAGCTGGGTTTTGATTGTTCATTTCTCCCCACATACCAAGTGTTAGAGGAGAGCTATCAAAGCCAGGGCTCTGTGGGTTTTGCCTCTTCATTCTCTCAGCAGAAGTGCTGCTGCAACTACAGCTGCTCTGCCTTGATTCTCCTGATACCTTGTCCATGTCTGTTGCTGTAAACCCTCTCCAAGGGAAAAGACTTGTAAGTCAGAGGCCAAGATCTTAGGGTCTTTATCTGAGTGCTGGTACCAACTGCTTGGAAGAACAGATCTGTTACTCCCTGGCACACCTCCCGTGCTTTTCACCACCACACCAACCCTGTGTCTGGGCTGCTGCATTTAATGCAGTTTACATATTTGACTGAAGTGGATTTGTTGGCTTTTATATTCACATGGCCTTGAGCACCTCTAGTGATCACACTGACTCACAAAGTCCATGTCTTCCCTTTCTCTGAACCTTTTCTGGTGTTACTGAGCCCTAGGATCTATTCCATACCTCCAGCATCCTGGCTGCCTTTCTCCAGCAGCACAATGGGTAAAACACAGCATTATCATTTTTATTCTTTATGTGCCTGCTGCTCTTGAGCACTAAGTTGTGTCCCAGTCAAAGAGTGCCCTTCCAAGGGCACTCCAGTCTGTGCATGTGAACGCTCCGTTTGGATTATACAGTGCTCGAGCTGCTGCAGTCCCATCCTGGCCCAAGGTCCCCAGTAATGATAGAGCACCAGACTTCACTAACATAGGAGAGTGCTTTCAGATTCCTCTTCCAACAACCAAACTCTCACAGCTTGATAAAGACCACTCAAACAGAATAATAGTTCCACTTGATCAACTAACTCTGGGTTTGGTTGCATGTCATTTATTTCAATTTGTACAGTGAAGCTTGAACACCTGTGTGGAAAAACACTTAGTTGTTGGTTTATTCTTTCTTCTTAGGTAATATAATTTAAAAGTGGTAAATACACAGTATTTAAACTTGATACACCTGATAAAGTTAAATGCATAATAAAGGGGTAGGAGTGAAACACAAGCCTTGGTCATTAAACAAACAGTATAAAAATCAGGAATAGTTCAGGACCTTAGAAAAGAAACAGATCAATTGCCTGACAGGTAAGAGGGGACCACCATGGAAAACTACTTAGATAAGAGGCCTGGTTTCCCCTTAGCACTTTCCTGTGTGCTTTCAGAGCCGAAAAGGCTTAGTACCCAGCAGTAAGCCCACAGTCAGCACCGGGCTTGCTTGGAAGGAAGGGAGTTGGGGAAATCAAGCTATCGCCCAGTTCCAAGGCACAAGCAAAATGTTCACTTCACTATAAGGAGAAAGCCAGCATTACTACTAAGGAACAGCAGCTGGGGAACTGAGCAAGTTTATATACACAGTACAGCTTCTCTAACAGGTCATGCATTTAGAGAGATCTCCCTCACACGGCCACGCTTTATGCTTTCAACAAAGCTGACCAACCAGAAAAATCCACATTGCATTTCTTTCCGAAATGTGCATTCGGCTGCAGCCCCACCTGCACTGAGGGACACTCGGTTTGGAGAGCACCTTGGGGAAGTGCTGAGTTTAGCATCCTTTAGAAGCAAGCCCATGCAGGCAGTCAGACACGATCAGTGGGAGTATCTGAGGCCCAGAGTCTGGCTGGGCATCAGGGAGCTGGTACAGCTGTAGAGAAGCTGCATTACACCTGGCAGACCTGTTGGGTCAATGTAAACTGTCTCACCTGACAAATCACAACCAAGGATGGGCAGCACAGAGATCTCTACAACACACCTCTAGCAAACACACCACAAACACTACTATGCAGTATCTACAAAGAATTGGATCCCCTAGCTTTTTACATTTTTTTTGGCAGATCAAGTCCATTTGCAGGGTTAGAGAACTAGGCTGCCCACTCACACACATTTCCACAATGAAAAGTCCTGTGTAGGGGGAGCAGGCAGCTGCAATAGTGCTGGCCCCCAAGTTACCTGTTTGGTTTTCCCATAGCTGAAGCTGCAGGGCTTTGGCATTGCCTCGGACTAAAATGGGAGGAAAACAGTGCATGTCTTATGGCTCCAAACTCCATAGTATTGCTCCTAAACCACCAACTGTCCTCACTGGCTTTGAAGAGAGGCCAGCTGCACAATGCTTCCATAATAAATTGCAATTTAGGGGGAACATCGCTTCAAGTGATCAAAAGATGTAAGGGACAGTTTGGGTGGGCATCTGCACCCTTGCTAATGCTGTCCTGGCTTTAAGAAAAAGCCAGTCTTAACTGGGAATTTCCAGGCCAGGTCTGACTGCAGTGGGGCCAAGGACCTCGGCACACTGCTGCTTGTGCTGTCCAGGATAAAATAAAGGAAGACAAGGGAACGGTCACTTTCTAAAGGCAGGGCACCCATGGCCAGGGTTAACAGGCAGAGACCTTACCATTAATCAAGACACTTGGCAGTCTCCTAGTGCCTTCTTCCTGAGGGCAAGGAATTACACCTATCAGTCCCTCACAAGCTTGGGAGACTCAAATCCTCCTCTGTCAGGTACCTCAAATGCCTCATTCCAGGTCACATAACCACATCAGACAGGAAAGGAAAGGAAAAAAATCAGACCTTCTCCCCCCTAGTCCCATGCTCCATCCACAAAACAACTGTACTTACCGTGACCCCTTTCCTCAGGCAAACCCTGGCTCCTCGTTCTCCAGCTTTGTCTGAGCACAGAGAACTTGGGAAAGCGAGTCTGGACGCCAGAGTCTCTCCCACCACATGGCAGATTATTATTTTGTACAAGCACCACAAATAATCAGAGTAATCTGACTGAAGGTGAAAGAGCTCTTCGTAAGAAACAATCCATTAACTAGATATACACTTAATTTACTAACAAGCCTCTGATCCACAGGCATTCACAAATTACTGGTAACAAACTTGCAAAAAATACATAGCATTGGCCCCAGAATCCAGATTAAGAGTTTGGAAAACAAACGTTTCTTTGAAAATTACTAGCTAATCATTAAGATCTTAAATTCTAAGCAAGCCCTAAGTCTATACTTAAAAACCAGCATAAGTTGTATTATTTTTAATTGTAGTAAACCATGTAATGTACATGGAAGTGAAGGATTTTACCCTGAATTTTATATTTTATAGTATATCTACCTAGATCAAGTAAAATATTTAGAAACAAACTGTTAGTGCTTCTTCTGTTGTTTAAAACATTCTAAACACCACCTTTCACTCATATGTCTGCAGCAAAAATAGTTCAAACTGAACTTAAGCCCTTAAATACCTTTTCCTTTCATACACTGAATACCTAACTTACCAAGTCCTGGTCACACCAAGGCCTCTGAAAAGGTGTTAATTACCTGAAGAGGTAATTAACCTCACTTTTTGAACGTCCTGAAGATGCTGTTTCATACAACTTGGCTCACAAAGGTAGGCATTCTTTGAAAAGCTGAACAGGTGGGTTTTTGTTTTGTTCCCATGCAGTTAAAAAGGTGTCAATTAAAAACAAACCAGAACGACAAGAAATAGATGCAACAACATTCCTGGTAGGTCGTGAACTCTCAAAGTGCACAGGTGTGGTTGGTTTTACTGCTGTGTTTGCCACTTGGCAAAAGCTTCACCCTTCTGCACACGCCCACAGCCACACCATGGGCATCGTGCCCCTGGGACGCTGGCGTCAGTCCCTGCAAATTATTTGGCATTAAAACCAGCTAAAAGCAGTTCCAAACGCATTTTCCTTTGGCTGCTGTGGGCTTTGTTTTGCAAAGCCCTGTTGCTGCTCACCACCACCGCTCACCTCTCCGCTGTCTGCCAGCGCGTCGCCCACCAGAAGTCAGCAGTCCAAGTGCTCGGAGATGCTCCATGTTTATGGCAAATAATCAGATGTCTGATAAGGTGTGATAACATGCTGCTATGTGAGCTCTACATCCAGCATTGTACTGAGATAGCGCCACGTCATGCTGTGTTTGCTCTGGGCTCTGGTCACCTCGTCCCCAGCGCACGCTTGGTGACGTGCCCTGGATTGAGCTGCTCAACAGAACCGTAAAGTCCACGTTCAAGAAAGAAGTTCCTCCTCTCCCACGTTGGGCAAGTCGTTGCATTTCAGGTTATCTTCACTGCCTTGTTTCCTGTTTTCAAAGGAAATAAAACAGATGCTGAGCAACTCAGAAAAAGGGAAAGGAGGCCATGAGACACCAGTTTCTGCCCCTTCCCTGCCATGGGATCTTTGGGACACTGAGCATGTGTCATCTCTCCCCATGTAACAGGCTGGAAGTGCCATAAAAAGATGTTTTTCATCCCATCATAAAAGCAGGATATTCCACGTCACAAAAATCCCATAAAGCAGTTACAGCTCAGACAGGTGGGGTGTGAATGTCGCAGTCATGGCCCCCATGAAAGTTTCAAAACCCAACTATTTAATTTCTCCTCCAGAGCATCATAAAAAGCTGCAAATGTCTTTTGGGGCCGAGGTGAGGTGATGACACTTACGGCAGCAGGTTCCCAGAGGAAGACAATGACCGCTCCTCTCTCTTGCTCCCCTCAAACGGGTTCCCAAAGGATCGCTTCCGGATCATCGTTTTAACCAAGATCTGCAAAACCAGAATGCAGTTCATTGGGGTGCTTTTCCTTCATTCAAGAGAAACAGGAACATCCAACTTGCATCCAAGTAATTAAAAAAACTAGTGAAAACAAGTCGAAGTTCTCTATTAATAGAAATCAGAAGGAAGCATCTTTGCAAGTCTCCAGCTACTTAATACAGCGGCTGTATCTTCATCTGAAACCCTTGCAGGTGAGGGCCACACTAGGTGTAAGAGGCTGGAAAGGAGAGAAAAGCCAAGTCTGGGAGGTTTCTCTCCTCTCCAGAAGTAGGTTTTACTGATTACTGCGTCCAGTACCTGCAAATTCCCAGTCCTCCATGATTACCTGGCAAAATAATTCACTGGAAAGGGAGAGGAGAAGGAACTGGCACAATTTTACCTTAACGTTCATCTGAAAACAAACTGAAAGCTGGCCATTTGTCCAGCTTTGGCTGCAAAACACAAAGTTACCATTCAGAGACTGGTGTGAACTGAGATGTGTCAGGATTCTTCCCTGGCATCCCCCAGCTTGTTTTGCTGGTGGGAGCAGACAACAAGGTGAGCAGCACTGGACCCTGCCTCAGCAGGGGCATCCCTGAGAGCCCCTGGCTTAATTTAAAGTTGCTTCTCATCCCTCTGTGCCTCATTTATCTGCTCACCAGGGCGCACAGAGAGCCGTTCTGTGCCTGAAGGCAAGGGTGTTGTAAGAGTCAAAGCCACGTGAGTGAATCTCATACTGGAGCGTCAATGCCTGCACTTGGCTGCACAAAGATCAGGCACCAGAGGGTAATTTTGAAGATCAAATGCAAATGTGAAAATACCACATTTGCCTGGAGGCAGTGTGTTATCTAAGAGTCAAAGAGGTGCAGTAAAATCTGATTTGCCTTGAGCTGTGCTGAACACACCTGGATTTTAACAGGGCTGGCAGTACTGAGCCTACTGATCAGGTCCCCTCTGATCAAGGAAGAAGGGGGTAAATCCCTCATCAATGGTGATCTCTGTAAAGCAACATCTGCTTTTTCAGCCTGTGCAGCACAAGGTGCATTTGCATGTTCACATATCTGTGGTCAGTGAGATTTCTGCTGGGCATCCAAAAGGGACAGAGCTCCAGAAATGAGGCCAGATCTGGGCACAGCTATGAGATGGAAAAGGGGCTTCAAAGGGAAACCTGTTCTTCAAAAAAATCACAGCTTGGGTGCCTAAAGGCAGATAACACCAGGCCAGGGAACTGTGAATGGTCGCTTGCTGTTTCTCCTAACACAAGGGCTGGCGGCACCCAAAGAAATCATTAGGTTCAAAACCACAAAGGATTTCACTTTCTACACAGGACAGGGTTACAATGTGGTTCTCACCCACCACAGTGGGTTGCAGAGAATAAAAATATGAGCTTGAAAAGAGATGAGATGAAGTCACCAAGAATAGCTCCAGGCGGGGGCTGATGCACATCGTGGCCCAGATAAAATCTCCATCCCAGGAACCTCCCACAGCCCCTCTGGCTGGACAGGAAGAACAGGGCAGGAGCTCCTTGTGCCTGGTCAAGGTTCTGGCCACAGACAGGTTCTGGACCAGATGCTCTTTTGCCCTGAGCAAATACAATGATATTTAGGCAGCCAGCTCAAGCGTGAAAACCATCAATCCACTGACAGTTACCTTTGAAACTGCTCTAAACTATTCCCCTGCACTGTGGGGTATGGCCATGTCCAATGAGCTGCTAATGTCTTGCAGCACTTGTTTCCCAGAGAGAGAAGGTCTTTGCTCTAATCCTGCCCAATGCTTTTGCCCTTCAGCAGTGAACTCCAGCAGCACAGCGTCACCCCAGCAGGCAGCATGGACTCTGCTGGACATCCATAGACCATCAACTCCTTTGTACTCACCACGGTGGCCAGGCTGGGGATGTGCTTGACTGAATTTTCCACTTCCTCCTCCGTCACCTCGACGAGGGTGCAGTTCTCATCCTCTGTGGGCAGCAGCTCCGCTCCGTTCTTGGTGACCCAAGGGTGCAACTTCAATTAATAACACAGCCTGTCAGGAACGATTTCCTCTTTTTCATAACTCAAACAACACAAGCCTGGCAAACGCATCTCCTTGTCCAAGCTATGGCCCCTAAGTGCTCCTGAAATGCCAGGGAGCAGGGCAGGGCTGTGCCATGTCACTGGTGAGCCACCTCACCTGGGTGCCAGCAGGCACTGCACAGCCCTGAGCAGAAAATGCCGTGGTGTGGCTCATCCAGAGCCAGCACTGGCCCCAGCTACACAACCAAGCCATAACCTTGGTGACCTACAGCACTGGACATCTCTGAGCTTTAGGGAAGGAGACCTATCTTCACTCTCATCTTATGGATGAGACAGCACCGGGAGGCAGGAGAGATTTATTCCAGTCCACACATATGAGCAGCAGTGATGGGGAGACCCACGGAGCCCTCGTCCTGGAGCTGGTTTAATCCATGACTGAAGGCAGAACCCCTGTTTCTCCTTGCCCACACACCTGGTGACTTGGTCGGCTGCAGGAGGAGCACAAAAGGTTCCGCAATTCCCCCGCAATCCTTTCCCCCTACCTTGGTCTCCATCCTCTCAGCTTCTCGCCCCTTCCGGGCTCCCGCAGGGGCGAAGGACCAGAAATCTCCTGCGAAAGGCTGTTGCACAGTACTTTCCTGGTAGCAGAGGAAATACTGTACTCAGGGGATTTCCTTTTGCCTGCCACTCCTATAGGCACCAAAGGTCCCAAAGCTGAGCAGGTCCCGGAGCAGGGGAAGGAGCTGGGACTTACCTGCCCAGGGGCCCTGGGCACAGGGGGAGGACCTAGCCTGGCACGATCAAACTGACTCCCAAAAAAAGCCGAGCAAGGAGAACACAACAGAAGTGAAGCCACAGCCAGTACCAGGAAGCTGGGTCAGTACCTTGATTTCTGGGACCGAAATCCTAGATTCAGGATTTTTATCCAACATCCGTGTAATCAGATCCTTCAAGAAGTCAGTAACTTCTGGCCTGTGGAAGGAAGAAGGGAGAGATGAGATGGGGAAAGGGATGGGTGCTGCCTCTGTTCTTCACCCCAGTGCCAGCTACTATGAGCCTTCTGGGCAGAGGGGCTGGACTCCAGCCCCAACAGGGAGGCAGTTCTGGGTTCTTGTACACCCCCTCCTCTCCAAACCCCCAGTAAAAGCAAAATATTCCCTTTTGAGGCAATGTGAAGTGTGATCCCATATTTACAGGGCAGGGAGAGACCAACTCAAAGCCTGAATTTTGCCAGAAAACCACAGAAGAGCAGGGCCAGCCCTACCCAGGCAGTGCTTGAGAAACAACTCAAATGAGCTGTAAAAAAAGGATTGATGGGTTGTTTTTGTTTTTGAGTACTTACTGGTCTGGGAATTCCAACGTTTGGGTCTTGATTTTATTGTGTAAACTCAAGATCCTTTCATCCATAAAAGGGCACTACCACAAAGAAAAAGAGCAATGAGGAAAGCAACAACTTCTGTTAAGAGGCAGCAGTGGGGCATCCAGAGGAGCATCAGGATCTCATAAGGTATGAAGGAGAGCAAAGATCCAGTTGTAGGGAAATTCCAGAAGATTTCCAATTATATCAATGTCTACTTTTAAACTCAATGAAAAAAAACATTTAACCAAAAATTACCAATTACTAAAAGAGCTCCTTTCCTAAAAAATCTGCCCAGGCACAGAAGTTTTTCCACTGGGGAAGAAGAGAAACCCAACACTTTTGGCTGCACCCATCCCAGGGACAAGCAAAGGTTTCCCATTTCCATCCACACATTCTCATCTCCACTCAGCTCGAACAGGGACACAAAGCGCCAGTCCCACTGCTCACCTAGAACATGGGAGGCACAAACCAGCCCCCCCAAAACCAACAGCACTGAAAATCCATCTCATTACCTGCCCAAACACGAAGCAGTACAGTGTGATCCCCATGGCCCAGACATCCAAAGCCTGCAGAGTGAAGAAAGCACAGTTAAATCTACAACAAGATTTTTGTTTGTGCAAGGTTAGTCCAAGACCATTCAAATTGCTATTAAATACCTTTCCAGAGAAGATTTTCCTGGTTTCTGAGAGGGTTTCTGGGGCCATGAAGGCAGGAGTGCCCACTGTGTTGGTTAAGAGGGCATCAGCTCCCTTGAACTCGTTGCTCACGCCAAAGTCTGCGATCTTGATGTGCCCATCTTCCCCCACGAGGAGGTTGGAAGGTTTAATATCCCGATGGATTATCTTCTGATAGTGCACTGCAGCCAGAGGGACAATGAGTGGTGCAGCAGCAGCACTGGTTTGCACCAAAGGAGCCACGAGGGCTCCATGTGGCTCTTTCTGCTAACACCACAACCAGCCCCAGCTTTAAAAGCCCCTGTGCAGCATGAGCCACCAGAAACCGCACTGTACACTAGCAGAAAGGCCAGCTCCAGGTGTTCAGAAAAAAACCCAAAACCAAGAAATTCTCTTTTTGCAGAGACACTTACAGTATTCAATGCCCTTGATCAGATCCTGGAAGTAGAACCTAGCCTGGTCCTCACTGAGAGGTTTCAAGGTTGGGATTTCCATCACAGGGCTGTGAAGGCAACAGAAAACAGAGTTCATTCCCCACCTGGACGTGCTGAAACAGGGCCTGAAGGCCTTTGTCACTGGCTGGTGACAGCACACAACCCCAAACACAGGCACACAGTACACAGGGTGTACTCAGCTGTAACCAGGCCAGAGAAATGCTACTCAAACCTCAAGCCCCAACCATGAACCTCCCCATCACCTCTGCACTCCATTTCCATCTTGGGTGGCCAAGCTCCGCTACCCACAAACCCATCTGATGTTCAAGTGTCAGTAGGATTAAATCTGGAATTCAGTACTCACCCCTGCTTCACCAGTTCAAACACTGCAACACAAAAGAGAAGGTGATTACACATTGCTTACAGGGTATGGCTCCTGCAAGCACAGCCTCAGCACAAAAGCAATTATTTTAATGACAAAAATTCTAAAAATAATATGTTATTTTTAAAAAGGAGATGCTGTCTTATGCAAGGCACGTGGCATTTGGGTTGCTCCCGTTTTCAGTTAAGGGGATGCTGCCAACTATCTTCTCAGTGTTGCAGCTTCAGCATCGTGAAGTGTCCTCCATGGCACACAAAAACCCTCAGTTTGCCACCAAAAAGGCTGAGCCCACACCCTGGGCAAACCTCAGCACTTGGCCATGAAGGTATCACATGCTCCTCTCCACTAGTACAAGCTAAACATAAATGATAGGAAAAAAATCCTTCTTCAGAAGTTGTGTATTACCTGAAGCAACAACTGCAGTCTGCCAGGCAGGTTGGGATGTGGCTCATTTGTACCTTGGATAATTAACTCCCGCCTTTTTCCCAAAGCCAGAGAAATAAAACTGCTTTATATCATTCCAGCTTCAAAGCTGAGAATATCAGTGCTGGTGCCTCTCATGGCAAAGCATGCTCTGGTGTCGAATTAATGCCAGTAAAGTGCTATAAAGCACTCTTGTCTCTGTTCACAACCCAGATTGCATCTCATTTGCTCCTCCAGCACATCAGGCTATACCCACAGTGGAGGAGAGACCCAGCCTTGCACACAGAGCTGCTCCAAAACACAGCGGGAACCTTTTTCCCCATCCCTCTGACACCCTAGGGCAGTGGGCAGTTACCCATGTACAGGTGATCCTCACTGGGGTCATCCAGGACCTGCCAAAAGAAGCAAAAAGGCAATTAAACAGTGCCAAGAAAGCCTTGCACATTAAGCATTGTGATATTTTATTTAGCAGCCATCTCAGTTCTGTACCATCTGCACCATCAGCACGGTCTGCTCATCTCTGAGCTTCTACCCACAAGAGTAGGGAAAAAAAGAGGACAGAGATGTAGCTGTACTTCAAGGAAGCAAATATTTAAAACACACAGGAAGCATCATCTGACTCATGAGCCAAATAAACTCCAGCCTGCACATCCTTAATTCTTGATTTTTGGACTGTTTCATACAGGCAGTGGGTGGAGGGCAAGGCAGCTGCACTGTTGAACTCACAGAAACACCAGTTCTTCCCCAAAACCTGTCTCAGCACTTGTTTCCTCCACAGATGAAACATTTTTCTGCATTTCCCTTTCTGAGCAGGGAAGAAAAAAAATCTTTTGGGAGGTGAGAATAGAAAATCTTCTAAACCAAGGAAAACACAAAATTCTCCCAAAGGCAGGACCTGCCCTTGCTCCCTTCTGGGGTCACTCCCCTTCACCCAGCCCATCCCTGCAGCATTCAGGCTCCATCACGCTCAAGGATGAGTTTTGGAAAGGGGCCAGCGCTCACCTCCACCAGCTTCACCACGTTGGGGTGGTCCAGCTTCTTCAGGATGGCAATCTCCTGGTAGACCTGTTCGATGGGCCCTCGGGGCTGCAGGCAGCCCTCGGAAGCAGCTTTGGCCCCGCGGGGCGGCGGGCGGCCTGTGGGAAAGGCAAAGATGTGTCCAGCTAGGAACAATCCCCCAGGATCCCCAAAACATCCCCCACCCAAAAGGCTTTCTGCCACTTACGGGGGAAGCCCGCCTGTCTCATCAGCTTCTTTTTTGAGAGAACCTTCATTGCCTGCAAGAGGAAAACAAATGTGGAATTTGGGGCAAGTCAAGGATAAAATGTGGCTGGTGGGATGGGGCAGGGAGTCAGCAGAGGGGATCCATCCCCCTCCCACCTGCCCCGCTGCAGGCTGCGGGGCCGTGTGCTACTCACATAGTAGGTGTTATCATCCTCATTGTAGGCCAGCTTCACCACCCCATAGGAGCCCTGGAGAGGGGAACAGCCATGGGGCACAAGTTAGGGACAATCCAGAAAACCCCCATCACCAACCCGGGCTCTGGGCTCCTCCGCAAACCCACCCCACAGGGATCACAGAGCTGGTGGGCGATGCTGGGGTGAGCAGGGGGGTGTACAGTCTGACATCACACTGACAGCAAAGAAAAGCTTCAAATGCCCCATTGTGTGGGAGGGAGGGGGAAGGGGGAAAATTAGTAATAATTTTAAAAATATACAATTCAATTGGCACCACTCAGAACAGAACAGCGAGCAACAAAGAGCTGCTGTGGTGAGTGGCTAGACTTGCTCCCACTCTGGAGCATTCCCGTGACTGGAAAGTGAAAGCAACCCTCCCAACCCAAAACCCCTCATCCCACCCCAAACCAATATTCACCTTCCCAATCTCATCCTTCAGCTTGTACTGGTTGAGCTGCACACAGTCCTGCAGGGAGAGAGCGGGGAAGTTTGGCATGAGTCACAAAACTGTTCACATTTGCTCTTCTCCTTTTAAATCTCCTGCAAAACTTTCTTTGCAAATGCACACCCCATCCTGTCCTGCTCTGCCTAAGCACCTGAGTGGGGCTGGGCAGCTTTGATTCATGAGCCACAAAGCCACCCACCAAGCCACACATTGGTGTGTTTATAGAGGGCTAATTGAAACGTTAATGGCTGGGCAGGGATCCTGTCCTGTCCACTCATGTGGAACAAGAGCGACAGGGAGAGCCCTGAGGGGTTTAATGCTGGTGACCTGGCGCTGAGTTATTTTATTTCTTCTGGGCAAAGCAGCCTCTTGCTGCCTGTTTTCTGTCAGGCTGGGGGCAGACAGGCCTGTTTTCTCTTTGAATCTCAGTGAACTTCTCTGTTTTTTTATTTTTAAGGAGTATAGAAAGAAACTTGTGCTACACTCCTGGCTTCCATCAAACACAGCTGTGAGAGCGGGCGGCACCAGCAAAAGGCACGAAAACTGGTGAGTTGGGGTCTCACCTCCCTGAGGGCTGTCCCCATGGCCCTGGATATCCCAGGACGCCCTGCCACACACCTGCAGACATGTCATGGGGGTTTATCCCAAAAAAAAACAAGCGAGAAGAAATGCCACGGTCGGAAAATCCAGGCAGATGGGGGCAAGAAAACTGCAGGAGCAGCTTTCATTCCTCTCACCTGTAACATTCATCCCCCTCACCTGTAACATTCATCCCCCTCACCTGTAACGCTCATCCCCCTCACCTGCAATCCTGTGATGGACACACGGTTGGACTCCACCGTCGGCCGCCGCGGCAGCCGTGGGGAGGAGTGCGGGGATGTCACCGGGGAGTAGGGGAGGGAGGGGTAGATGAAGCGTTCGTTGGCACCGTCGCCGTGGCCGGGCGAGCGGGCAGGCTGCGGCCGCTCCTGCAGGGACAGCTTGCGGCCGGAGAGGTGCAGCTTCCGGCCATCCCCAAAGCCCTCAGTGCCGGGCATGTCCATCTCCTCCTCGCTGGCGCTGCCTGCGGCGTCGTGCTCGGTCACCACGATGAGCGAGGCCATGCTGGCGTGGCCGGGGCTCAGCGCCGGGGGGTCCCGCAGGGCCGGGGGGGCTCGGCGGCCGCAGCCTCCGGCGCAGCAGAGGGGCCGTGGGGCGGGCGGGCTGCTGGGGACACGTGGTGGTGTGGAGGGACCGATGGCCTCATCCTGGCCATGCTGTGGTGGGGAGATGTGCCTGCAAACAGGGTAGGTCAGCCAGACTCTCCGGAAAGCGGGATTTCCTGCTGGTCATTGTGCTACAGATTGATTTATTCATTCCATAGGGAATGGTGAAGCCAAGGGCAGCAGTGCAGGATGGCACCAGGATGCACAATCGCCCTGTCATTGGACAGACCCCAGGCCAGAGCCAGTCCCAGGGCTGCCACCACTGCTCCTTCCACCCTTTTTCTCTAAACACCTCTAGGGAATAACAACTCCATCATCTCCACTATGGAAATACTCCAAAGGGGTTATTTTAAAGGGGCAGGATAAAGAATTGTGCTATACTGGCATAAATACCACTGAGTTCCCTACTTTACTGCTCAAAGTGGGCACATCTCTGCCAATTCCCCCCAAACAAAGCAGTTCAGGGGCACAAGGACCCACTTACCAAGCTTGGGGTGCAGGACCAGCCCCCTGGCTCACTGCTTCCTCCCACAGCCCATCATTGCCAGTGATTTCTGTTCCTTGCTCTGTGGCCTTTTGTGCAAAACTCAGGTACCCAAACCTTGAGATAAATGAGAAAACTGTTAGCGACAAAAAATTAGAAAAAAAAATCAAATACTTAAGCGATAATTAAAAAATAGGAGAAAATTATGTTAATTCACACATGCCAGGCACTCCACAGCACCTGGGGCTGTTCAGTGGTTGGTTGGCTGTAAACCATCGCCCTTCCCTGCCCCAACACTGGTGCTGTTTTTAATTTCTAGGTTAACAAGTTGACACAGAAGGAAGTGAAAAAAAATATCCTGAAACAACCAGCCCAGGAGCAGGAACAGGGTTTGAGGCGTTTTTCTGCCTGGTTCCCACACCTCGACGAGGCGGCCGGTTAAAATTAGCTCCACTCATCTCCATTGAAGCTTCCGTGCTGCACCCGCAGCACAACCACTCTGAATCAGCCCAGCAGAAATTATGGGTCAAGTACAGAAATCAAATCGTCTCCCCCGTCCTCGAGGCTTCACAATGGCCTAATTGCTGTTTTCAACACTGATCTATAAACCAGAGCTTTTGTGCCCAAGTGGGATCGGCCTGGAGCTGAAGCCAACGCGGCACTGCGTGCTGCTCCGAGGCACGGAGAAGCACAGGGATGGGGAGGCTATAAATAAGCCAATGAACAGCAACGAGGACAAACTATTCCAGAAACACCGAGTTTCGTGGGGCTGAATCCACTCCTGGACGGGGCTTTGCTGGATGAGAGAGCCAAGAGCCACCAGCCAAGTCAAATTCCCCCCGCAGTGCTGCTGGCAGCCCACGGCAGTGTGTTTTAATGCACTCCCAAATGGATTAAAACAAACAGGCAGCGCCCCCCCATTCATCCTGAATTCACAGGGATGCATCTCGAGGCCATTTGCCTGGCCTGCTTTGGGCACCCCTCCAGTGGGCACATATAAATAGCTGCCCTGAAGCTGGAGCTGATCCGGAATGCTGTGCCCTCTACCCTCACCGTGCTCTGTGGCCGCACCAAAAAAGGCAGCTCATCAGGGCAGCCTTGGGATGAAACCACCCCAGGAACATCACTGGTAGCAACACCAGTCCCCAGCAGTGCCACAGCACGGCTGGGCATCCCATCCTGCCCCCAGAGCATCGCCTGCATCCCGATTTCCAAGGGCTCCTGATAAACTTTGCCAGGCTTTAGCAAAATCGAGTTATGAAGCCTCAGTCACACTTGAGAGCTGAGCGTGTCCTGGCTGGCGGGAGTTAATTGGCTTGACCAGGATAAACATATCAAGTCTGATTAATTCAAGCAGGCTTCCCCAGGCTCTATAAACTAAAAGTCATCCAAGCCCCGTCTGAAGTGGGAAATCAGAGGGGTTTTCCCTCTGCACGTGTGCAAAGGGTCAGAGGATGGGGGTTTTTAAGAAATTGCCGAGATGACACATTGCCTGAGAGAAACCCAAAAGTGGGGTTGCACTGTTGAACACAGCCCTGTTATCCTTAATAAGTACATGAGGAGGAGGAGGAGGAGAACAGCTGTATTCCCAGCCAGAGAGAAAAGTAAAATAGCTGAAACGAGGGCAGTAATCCCAAAGAGAGAAAATACAGCCTGGGGGCTTTGGCTTCACCAATCCAGCCAGGCCCTTGCCTGGGGAAAAGCAGCACATTCTGGTATGAACTCCAGCAGATCCTTATGTAAAAGGGAGCAGCACATGCCCACAAAATCCTCAGGAAATATAACAGCCTGGTGTATAGGAATGATTTATCGGCACAGCTTTTGGCTGCAATCCATATATAACCCATAGCGGCTGCAGCAGGATTATCGAAGCAATCAGTCTCGCATCTAATTCAGCAAGGAGAGGGATATTAAAATGAAAAGAGGTCTGTGAAACCCTGGCAGCAGCTCTCCCTCTCGCTCAGCGTCCACGTGGCTTGAGCGGAAGCGAATGGAGTGGAATCAGCCCCCGCGAGGGTGAGGGATTTTCACAGCCCCTCAGGCTGGAGGGTGAGGGATTTTCCCAGCCCCTCAGGCTGCCCCAGCTCTGCCGAGAGCGCGGGGCCCTGCCTGGGCCCTGCTGGAGGCGGCCACCTCCGGACGGGAGCACGCTGACCGACTGCAGGAGTGCAGAGGGTGACACCTCGCAGCCAGCACCGGCTGCAGGGATTTCAGTCAGAGCAATCGGATGCATCTGCCTGCCCTTCCCTCCCTGGAGCTGTTTCTCTACCCTGATGCAGGAGCCACACACTTGCCTTCCCTACACCTGTGTCACTGTGGGAAGGCCAGACACAGTGCCAGGATCAGACCCTCCCAAGGGAGTAAGACTTGGTGGCAGCTCGGCAGTGACCCCTCCATCCATCCTTCCATGGGGGTCAGCTCACAAATCGCAACTTCAGCTGTTTATAACAAAACTGAACTCAAAACACCGAAACCAGGGCTGATTTTACTCGCAGAGATCTTCCCCTGCTGCTGCTGTAGGTTGGTTAAAAGCCAAGCAGGGCCAGCCTGGGGCAGTTATTGGTCTCCCTGGGCACAGTCCAGTGGCTATTTTGCTTTCCCCGGTCACGGTCAGCGGTGGAAGCGCCCGTGCCAAGAGTGGTGTCATCTGCAGCAACGGGGGCATCGATCACAGTTTCCCTTCCTACGGGTGAGCACAGACCTTGCCAGAAATATATTAGTCACTGTAGTATACAAAGACCATATGCATGCCCCACCTGACTTTTAATGGGAAAAAAAATCTCTCAGCAGCTTCTCTAGAAGTCAGAGGACACCTAAATTTATGAGACACTGGAAACAGGCACCCATGCCCCATCTAGAACAGGTGCCTGTGCCCAAGCAGAGAAGCTTTTCATCATTCCCAGAGCAAATGGAAGAGCCTCCTGCACTGCCTGGCCCAGCCAACACAGAGTGGAAAGAATTGGGGGAAAAAAATGCAAAGCCAGGCTGGTAGCATTGTAGTGTCACAACACCCAGCAGCAGGTTTCAATAGGAATCACAAAAACAACTTTACCAAGGTTTTTTTTATAATTTTGAGGATACTGCCTAATACTGCTGAAGCAATATATAATCAGCATCCCAAATGAGCATAAGGTCCCGAGATGGTGTTGAGCACAGGCCAGGATAAGCTCCATCACCTTGTCCAGCACTGCCAAGTGACTCCCAGCTTTCCTGGAAACATCAGCTCCAGCCCACGATGCCCACAAGGGAGGAAACTAGAGCAGCTCTCCACTTTGTGAACACCACTTAAAAGACATTAGGGCAGAGTTGAAAGCAAAGGCTCCTCCATATTACCTCCCCGGAACAGCACTGGTCCATCAGACACTCCTCACAGCACACTCAGGTATGGGCTTTGGGGTTTGCTGGCTGTTTTTCCCAAGAGAAAGTGCTCATGGAGTGCCGGGACAAGGACAGGGCTCCTTCTCCCAGGGGAGGGGCTGTCCCTGTGGGTGCAGGCCATGAAGGCAGCTCTGGTGCCCACAGCTGCCACATATCCTCTCCCCAGCACGGTCCCCCTGACCCTGAGGACAACCTGGTCCTGTCCCCAGGGGTGGTTTCTGGCCCTGCAGCATTGCAGCCAGCCCGCAGCTCCATCACAACAGCTTCCCGTGGTCATCTCACTTTGCTCTTGGTCTCGGCTGTTACCTTCATGCTCCTGATGTGCCGTGCACGTGGCTGCAGGGCTCATCCCACCTCCTAACCACGCTCTGTCACTCGCAGCAACCCAACCTGTGGCTTCTAATGAGACCCGTCCCCTGTACGCAGTCGTTCCACCAGCTCCATTCCCCCTCTCACTTACCCCTTGACCTTAAAAAACCCTCCTTTCCGCAACCCCATGGCCTATCTTTCCCCGGCACCCCTGATCCCGGCCCTCAACCCCCGGAC
>VZRH01007244.1:176343-190012 GCA_013397555.1 Urocynchramus pylzowi | reverse complement strand
TCACCAGGTGACTGGCACCCACAAAAGGTTGACACTCAGAGGAGTGCAATCCCGTCTGCCCTCAAATTCCACTCTACAGCCAAAATGAAGTTTTCTTCCAAAATGAGGATCTCATTGTTGGCAGTCAATGCCAGCACATCACATACTCAGTTATAGAATGGTTTGGGATAGAAGGGATCTCAAAGTCCACCCATAGGCAGGGACACCTTCTACTATCCCAGGTTGCTCCAAGTCCTGTTCAATATGGCCTTGGACACTTCCAGGGATGAGACAACCACAGCTTCTCTGGGTACCCTGAGCCAGGGCCTCCCTCCCCACTCTCAAGGGGAGAATTTCTCCCCAGTATCCCATCTAACCCTGCCCTCTGCCAGTGGGAAGCCATTCCTCGTGTCCTGTTACTCCAGGCCCTTGTCCAAAGTCCCTCTCCAGATTTCTTGGCCCCTCCAGATACTTCAGTCCATTGTGATCTCCATTTATTCACCCATAAAAGCAGAGCAGGTAAATGATACACAGTGCTGAAAGGAGAACACACACAATAAAAACATTTCAGCTGAGCTGGGGCTGTTGTTTGCCACTCTTCACCCTCCTCATCCCCCCACTGCACAAGGACACATGGAACAACAGTGCCAGGACTTTGCACTGTTACACCTCTCTGACTGAACCCTGTTTTTTCCCCTTCTGCCAGCACCATCTGTTTCTGCAGCGTAAACAGCAACTGCAGACAGGTTAAAAGCAAGGACATGTTTTAAATGAGACTCCCCCTTCCATACCACTTAAAAAGAGCACAAAGGAGCTTTGCCTACATTTTCCACTATTTCTTGTACCCCTGTGTTCATAACATTGATTCGGGAAATGTCACTAGTAAGAACAGAACACTTCTTCGTGACTGCACTGCTCTCCTCAGTGTGTTTATAACACAGTCAAGAGGGTCTTTTCTATTTTTCCCCGCTAATTTCTTAGTTTCAAGTATAGAATAAAAGTGAAATGGGTGGAAAGCAACATTTGTGTTACAAAACACAACTTTGTTCAAGAGCAGACCATGATTTATTGGCAGTTATTCTGAAACACGATGACTGAATAAAAAGATGTTCGTAAAAAAACCGAAACAACAACAAAAAAACCACCAAACCAACAAAACCAAAACAGGAAAACAAACAAATCTCATATTTAAATGCATCACTTGAAGGCATTGATTAAGGGGACACCGTGAGCTGGCAGCTCCTGGTGCAGCTGACGGAACAACATGGCACATTTGTTCCTTTCCTGGGGCTTGCCGAGGGTGTGGAACAGCCGGGCTTGGAAGTAGAGAACATCTCTGAGCTGCTCTTTGCAGTCCACTTTGGCAAAGTAAGTCTTGGCTTCATTTAGATTCAAGATAGCAGATTCCAAAGCTGTGGGAAAAAGGGGGACATTCATATTTAAGAAAATATCACAGTAACAACTCTAAGCAAGGCAGCTCAAGTCTAAGGAGGCCAATTACAATTTCCTCAGCTTTTCAGAACCATTTGTGTCTTAGCAACATGGTCTCTCAGCTAGTTTCTATTATTCAGCCTTTGCTGCAAAATATGTGTGTGAAAGTATGCAGATAAACAAAGTTCCATTATAAACATCTGTGCAACAACTAATTCCAAATGAATTTTGTATACAATAACCAGGTAACACACTCTGGTGTAGCAGGACTCCAGTACAGACACTGGTTTGCACTTCTGAGCAGTTTCAGAGAGAATTACTCTTCACACTACCTTCAATCTTCTTTTGTGGAGTGTAGGAAGCTGCAGAAGCCACCTGACATTTGGCCACCAAGAACATGGCACAGCCTTTGTCCAGGATGGCTCCGTGGGCCAAGACAGGTTCTATTGCCATGTGCAGGATATTCAGAGCTTGTTCAGGAATGCCAAGGATCAGCTGAAAGAGAATACTTGCTGGTCACACACTGGAATCCACTGATAGGAGCAGCTTCTTCAGGGAGCACCAACACAAGCCATGTCTGTTTCTAACAACATGATGTAACACACACAATTTTTTTTTCAACTTTTTCCCCACAATCTTCTTTTGAATCAAAACTTGTGAGTAGAAATGAGCTGCTCTCTGAAATGATTGGGAAAGGCTTCTCCGCTCAGTCAGTACTGACAGCCATGCCTCTCAGAATAAACAATATAACTGAACTCATTACCAGCATTATTTTTAATATACAAGCCAACCTGTGCTACTAGAAAGCCAAAATACCAGCATAAAAAATAACTGAAGACATTAAGACAGTGGAAATTTATGCTGCATAATTATATACAATAACTATACATTTTAGTGATAGACATGAAACTCAACTTCTATTAACTTCCCTCGAAAGCTTTTACATTCAGAGTTTGCTTCTTCACAATCAATTTAATTCCAACAAGGTTGTGTTCTTAAATCTCCCAGGAGTAAAAACAGCATCCAGATCCCCAGAATAAATGTTGCCCTGCAGCCCTGTGAAAACACAAATCAGACCTACCTGGGAGAAAGCCAAGTTGAGCACAGTTTCAGAAGCCAAGTACTGCAGGCTGTACTCGCGAGCGAGGGCCAGAGCCTGGAGCAGCACGGGCAGCGCGATGGTGTGACACGAGGACCTCCAGTACAGCTCTGCTATGGACAGCAGCACCCTGGCCACACAGGGACAAGCAGTCACAAACCTTTACTCTGGATGAAAAGTGTCCACTTGCTTCCCACAATTATTCCATCCACAATGGTATTGGTATTATTATGAATTATGCTGCTGCGTATACAATAAATTTAAATTACACCCTTAAGAGGAGATGCCACAGGCATACAAAAGATTACATAACACCGTAACTCTCTCAAGATTTACACCAAGGTAAAACTACAGGGACACACATATTTCCTATTTATTTTAGATGCAATGTTTCCTTCTTCCATGAACCTCCATGGAACTTTAACTTTACCACCTTTTAGTTTACATATTAAAAATAACTAGGTTTAAATGACGTAATATTTTGAGGATTCCTGCATACTGTGATTAATAATTGAAATGACTCTGTAATCTCAGAATCACAGCAGGTAATCTGAAGACTAGTGAAGTCTGAACACAGACAAATTGAAATGGCTGATTCTAATCACAGCAAAGTGGCTTTAATACTTTGAAAATGAAACATTCTTACCTAATCACCATCTCAGTGTTCTTGATTTTCTGGCAGTGGATCAACAATTTCTGCAGAAGTTTGTGTGCCTCTGACATTTGATTTTGGGCTTTCAATACAATGGCTTTTCTGTCATGGTAGAAAGAAAACATCACAGTATTTTTGTATTTTGTATAGAATTCTGCTCTTCAGAACACAGTGAAACAGGTCTCTATTTTGTGACCTGTGTTTCTTATAACTGCAGACTGGCATCCTGACAAAGTGTACACATGCTGCACACACAGACAGGAGGAAAAACAGATCTCCCTGGTGCCAACTGGACAACTCCCAGGCAGAAAGGATCAAACTCATAAAACAGCTTTAGATAGAAACCAGAGATTGCCAAAACCAAAGGCCAAACAGGCAGCAGAAGTGGGAGGACATGCAAGCTAGACAGCATAAGTAATTATCTGTGAGAAAAACAGGTATGAGGTAAAGCAGCTAAAACTGGTCTGAGTTAACAAGGATACGGACAACGGGAAAATGGAGACAGGGAAGTCAGGACCAAGTGCACAGCAGCAGGGGATGGGTACAAATGCCCTGAACAGAATATTTAAAGATCAGGGAATTCATGATCAGTCCAATTCCAGAAGGACAAGCATCAGGTCCCACAGCTTGAATACTGCTCTTCTGGCTGACTAGCACTGGCTGCTTTTAGGTGTTTTGCCTCATTGAAAATCGACAAGAAATTCTTTGAACGCTAAGTTGGTTTTCATACTCACCAAATACCAAGTTTTAACTGTAACTATTTTAAACATGTCATTCTCATTTAGGAACAAGACCCCATTAAGGTGAGTGAAAAAACCCCCACATTGTTCCATTTTGGAGATGTAGAAACCAGGCCACAGAGGAATTCACTCAAGGCCTGAGCTCCCTCCCCAGCTATTTGACATAAAAATCTGCTTTGTGCTCAGGTTTGAATATAGCAGATTTTGAAGATGTTACCACGACAGATTCACAGCCCTAGAATAACACCAACTTCAGCTATTCCAGTTCTTAAAATGCCCAGAGAAACAACTATAAATTATTATTGCAGGACATGGTCTAAGGGAATAGCCCTACAGGTTAGATCACATGACCTTAACCAGTTCTGGAAAGGGAAAAAATGTAAGCACATGTGACTGCCAGTGATCATTTTGCTAAATTTTTCATTATCTTCATGGAACACACCTGCAAGTGCATGAAGACCCACAATTTCTTACCTGTATACGCCTTCAATGCTATTAAGTGCTGTAATTCCTGCTACAAGAGAATCTGCTACATGGTATCTGCCATCATTCATGGCTCGCTCAAACTGTATTTTCTGATCAAACAGCATCCAAAGCTAAACAAAGAACATCCATAAACAAGTTTTAGAAGTTGTGCCTGCTCATTTTCTAATCCCACATTAGAATTTACTTTTTATTTTTCCCTGGGGGTATTTATCTCTAGACATACTAACTCCACTGTCCAATTATTGGATTTACTGAATTACTGTCCTCAACAGAAATGGTCAGGTCTGGATTAATGTTTCAATATTGAAGCTCACCTACTTGACTGCATTTTATGTGAAAAGGCTCTTTTAAATCATTACTAATGATTTTGAGACTTGTAGACAAGTAGACTTGCTCCGTAGTGAAAAGAGAAGGCTCACACTATATTTAATGAGATCTCAAACACTTCAATGTAAATACTATCTTATAGACTCCTGTGGCAATGTTTCCCAGAGTCACACAAAAATCAGGTTATTAGCCTATTATCTCAGTTATTTCTGGATTGTAATATATCAAAATAAGCAGCACTAATTAAACAGAACTTTGAAGTTTCAAATCAATGCAGAGTATTTAATTGCTCTATGTGCTCATGAAGCAGATGTATATTCCTCTGTTAATGAAATTTCTACTTGAACAGCTTCATCTTAGGAGGTTGTGGTGAGAGAAATGTCTCACCAGTCTGAAAACAACACAGGCAGCTTTTCCATGCTTTTGTAAAAAATCTGATGCTGCACAGCATCCCATGAGGATAAGGGAAATGAGAAAATGTATAGCCCAAGGCATCCAGAGGAAAATTCAGGAGTCGTGGGATTCAGATCCTACTGTACAATAGTTACATAACTTACAGGCTGAATGCTAAGTATTCTACCTGTGCATGCTGACTGTTGGGAGGGAATCTCTCCTTTAGGTGTTTCAGTATTTCAGAAGCAGCTGCAAAGTACCCCTGGAACACAGGAGGACACTGATTAATGCACCCAGGCGGGCCCTGCTCCCCTCCCTTTCAGCACAGCCCTCAGGGAAGGGATTTGCCAAGCAAACACCCTGCATTGTCTCTGTCCCCAGAGCGGCGTTAAAGGCAGAAAAAACCACAAGTCAAGTCTTGCACCCTCTGTCAGCAACACCCACACCTGCTCTCAGCAAATGGCACTTGGTGCAAGCAGCCCTGGAGCTCACCTGCTCGGCGTGCAGCTCTGCCAGGTGACACAACACCACGGCAAAGGACTCGGTGTTGTTCTGCTGAACGCCCACGTTCACAGCCTCCAGACTGTTCATGCTCAGCAATGTCTGGGCTTGTTGAAGTGCCATGGTGCTTGTGCAAGAGAAATATATTTTAGTTTTCAAGCAGCAAACAACAACCATTTTTAATCTATGGTCTTGTTATGACAATAGTCTACATTGTCTGGTTAAGCCAGGGGCCTGGGGAGAAGGAAAACTTGTAAAATAACTGCTGTCAAGGGACTCTGAACTGTGCAGGCACAGCAAGTACTACAGACTGAAAGCTGCACACAGCCAAAGCACAGAGAATCTGAAAGTGGGGGCACAGGAACAATTTATGATCTATTTGCCACTACTAAATGGAAACTCTATCTCTTCTTCAGTATGAGTTTTAAAGAACACAAGAGAATGGAAATAATTGCACTCAGCCTGTACAGAATCACAGTCTGATTGCTTTATTTTAGTGCACTGGAGACACAGTCACTTGTTACACCTATATAAATGCATTATGTGCTAACAAGTGCAGCAGCTAATCCAGGAGTTCCAACCAGAGCGAATACCTGCGGCCGTATAATCTCCAAATGGCTGTTTTCTGTGCTATGCTGATGTCTATGAGCTCTGACAGGCTGTGCTTCCAATGCAACAGATCCGAATCTTTTAAGGCATCCATTAGTTTGTTGGCAGCCTTTCCTGCAAAAGCTCTTTGCTGAACCAAGGACTGTATTCCCAAGGAAGCAAGATACTGGGAAGAAGGAAAAAAACATACCTACAGTGTTGGAAGACAACAGAGCACCCCAGGCTTGCAAATTACACTGGAGCAGAGTTCTAAACTACTAAAAAAGAATCCCAAAAAGTCAGCACAGACAAAGGAACACTGCTCCAGGCATTTCTTTAAATACTCACTTATGCACACCCACACATATGTGAATGTCATTTTGTTGGATGTGAAAGGTAATTTCCACTCCCCCACACAGAAATCTTATGGAGGAGGACAGGACCAGTACCTGGATTTCTCTAGAATTGCTGTGAAAACAGATCCTTTGCTTTCCTTCCCTTCCCCACAGAGGCCATGTCTGCTCCTACCTCCCAGCAGTTTAGTCCATTTTAGAACAATTCTCTTAACAAAGGAATTGCAGATTTGGGGAAGACAGAACAAAACATTAACAGACAACAGATTATCAGGGCAGGAACTACCAAAAGGGAGGGCTGCCCTGCAAGAGTTCACAGAGCTGTACAAGTAAATATGTTCACAGCCCTGCCAGAGGCACCAGCACTGAGCTTCAGGGAAGGTGGAGGCCTAAGAACCTCCCCTGAGCACCAGATTGTAACAAAATGGTGCCTGGGCCAGTAGCCACAGAGATTTTCTGCCTGAAAATCAAGCAAGTTAGAAGGGAAACCAGTGAGCCTTGCAATAATGCTCTGGCATTAAAGCAAGTAAAGCAAGCTTGTTAATATGAAGGATAAAAGTCATAAAAATAGCTAGATTTTGGAATGTTAAAACATGTTTGCTTAAATCCAGTCACACGTTTTGAACAGACAAGCCACAAAACCCCAAACTCTGATCACACACACACCCATTGCCACATGGGTTTGTCCCAGAATAAAGTTAAGGACTGATGAAATGGACTCACTGGCAATCCAAAATGTAAGGATTTGTTCACAGAGTGCTCCAGCAGAACACAGCTATCAAATATCTTCTGCTCCAGGATGTACAACCAACTCTAGCAAGGAAAAAGATCAAAATTTCATTGCAAATAACTGATGGCTGCAGTGCTTTTAACTTAGCTTGCTGTTACAGTATGCACAAAAACTCACTGGAAATGCAAACCACTTGAGGATTGATTCTAAGGAAACTTCTACTAAATGCTGCACAGCAAAACATATCAGAAGTGCATCTAGGCTGGGATGCTGGTGTAGCACCGGCCAACACTGGAGGTTCACTGATGCACAAAAATACAGGGAACTGTGGAATGCAGCACCTCAGGAGTTTGATATCACTGATGTCAACTCATTATAATGTTAATTACAGGAAAATAGAGAGAAATCCAAGTCCTTCCCTCCCACTTTGCTTGCTCTAAAGGTGGCTCTGAGAATTCAACAGACTGGAAGGAGAAAACTTCTGAAATACTTCCTTTTACAACATCTAAGACTCAACTTTGAGCTTACTACTGAGATCTCTACTGGGATAACAATTCCTGCTTAAGAAATTAACCTTGAGCTGCAACAAACCATCCCATGATCCTACAGTTTGTTGCCCTGTGTGCCAGGAGGGATGTCACCCCACTGCAGGGCAGTCAAATGCTCTGGGGGAGATGCTGCTGAGAGAGAAGCTCTGCAGCAGTTCCCTGAGCAGAAGGACTCAAGGCCCATTTGCACAGAGCTCTTACCAGGCAGTGCTGCAGGCAGACGTGGTCGTTGGACTCCTGGGCAATCCTGATGGCTTCCTGAAGTGCCAGTTCAGCCTGCTGGCTATGAGCAGGCAGAGGGAGAACAATTACTATTCCTACGGTGTTTAAGATACAGCGTCCTGATCCAGAGGAATATTGATCTGAATTATGCATAATGCACTCAGATCTCTGATTTAAACAGCCTGTGTTTTCCTCCCAGCACTCAGCAGTGCATTCTGGTTTTCAGGACAATAAGTCTGACAACATCTGCAAACCAAAATACAGCTGTAACCCCTACATGGGCTTTCAAACCCTGTACAGGCCATGGTGCCAAGTTACTGTTTGAACAGGGGCAACATTTAGAATCTGCCTGTGTAGAAATTGTTGCTCTCAACTTCGCAATGTCCTTCCCTTCTTCAGTCCTTTCACATCATGCCTCCAGGCAGCAATCAATAAATGCAAACCATAAATGAAGATGGGGAGGCCAGCTTTATCAACAAAATAAATCCCAACCCATTTGGCATTTTAAATTTTAAAAGCTCAGATGGCATTTTTGGTTTAATTATTCTTTTGCCAGATCATCAGCTCTATGTTAACTTGCAGAAAACCAATCACACTTTCTTGAAAATATGGATGAAAATAGGCATTCATGCAACTGACCCTTCTGAGGTCACATAAATGTAACACTTAAAATACCCAGGACACAGACAAATGTCAACTCCTTGATGGCCGAGTTATTATGGAAACCAAATAAAACGTCAAAACAAAAACAAACCCAAACAAACCAAGATCGCAAGAGGATCCCAACCCAACCACAGCTGCTGTCAAGTGAGAGGAAGCCCCTGCAGGGATTTTCAGAAGGAAGGGGGGGTCTCTTTGTCAGCACGCAGGATGCCCCAGGGTGAGGGAGTTCCTTACTAGTGGCCGAAGCGGCAGTGCAGGGCCGCCAGGTTGAGCGCGGCGTAGCGCAGGCTCCGCCCGTAGCCCTCGTCCCCGTTGCTCTTGCTCTCCGCCCCCGTGAGGATCAGCCGGTCGAAGTAGTGCAAGAGGCTGTGCGTGGAACTGAAGACATCTTGCACCCTGAGGCTGTTTAAGTAGCTTAAATAATGCTGGAAAGGGGAAACGAAATCAGCTTTAATTGTACAGATACTCAACCAGAGTTTTTGTTTATAATTACTAGGTATTTTTGTCCAAAACATGTAACTGTGAAATACTGATCAGAAGTTGCAATACTGATACTACCGGGGCAGAATTTCTGGGTAAAATTGGGTAATTCCTTGGACAATATTGGCTGTTTGCCCTAACAGGATCTGCCAAATGGCAAAGATTACAAGACTTGTCTGTCAGAATGATCCCAGAGAGTCTGAGATCTCTACAGAGGTGAAATTTCTGTATTTATGTGGGACTGGGAATGGAGGCAGGACTCCCACAGTGTCTGCACTCAGGAAGATACTAAGAAACACCAGCACTGCTTCCAGTGCTGTGCAGATAGAAAGGAGATGCTAAAATACTGTATTTTCTTTTTGGCATTGAGACCTGGGCAGGATAATCCTTTATGTTGTGAAGCCCAGCCAGGGACTGTGGCAGCCCTTTCAAGGATACCCTTCCAAACAGCAGCAAGGAAAATCCTGTCTGCTCAGCCCAGGGCTGCTGGGAGGAAGAGGTAGAAAGCAAGGCAGGAAGGAGTTGAACTTATGGAAGTTGCTCAAGAAGAAGCTGTTGAGGGACAAAGCAAGAGCTCACACCACAGGTCTAGAAACGCCCTTCAGCATGAGTTGTCTGTGGCTTTCAGTATAAATTGCTATTAAGGACCAGAAGCAGAGCGAACAACTACCAGCAAAATTAACAGATATTGCTCTTAATACTGATTTTTAAACTACAGTAGAATGAGACCTGAAATTACTTAGGAAAATGTGGGTAAAAGATGTAAGTTTTAGATTTAGGTGAACAAGAATGCACTCAGTCACACCAAAATGAAGAGGTTTATATCTGTGCATGAAGGGGAAGTACTTTGCTCAATTAAGGTTTCTGTACCTTCAGGAGTTTTAGTCTGAATTACTAAACATTTACATACAACTTGCTCACAGTTTTATCATCTACTTATATTTGAATAGAGAATAAATTACTTCCAAATAATCCTATCCTTGAGATAAGAAATCCTTTTACAACCATTCTGGATGAAGAAAAAGATACTTACTGCTTCAGCAAAGTCTGGATTAAATTTTAACAAGTTATTCAATTCCTTTTGTAAAGATGCTGGAGCAAGAGCCTTTGTCTCATCATTCTTTAGTAAAGAAGCCTGGAATAAAATTTGAACAGTACAAGTAAGATATGTAACACCATAAGGAAGGTTATAAAAATATATTGTGGTACAGGATTGTCAGGTTGTTATCTACTTGGACAGGACATTAAAGAAGATTTTGTAGCAGCTCTGTGTATTATGACAGTGGCACTTTTATACTACATTATAGTGTTCACTTTCCAGAGATCACAGAGACCTAGACAAATAAAACCTTATTCAAAGGACTGTTTAAAGGCATGTAAAGAATTCTGATTAAGTTTCTCTCTGAAGAATATTGCCACACATTGCTCACTGGAATTGCATGTATCTTCTCATACAAAAAAAAAAAAACCCTCAGGAAAACAAATTGATAAATCCAGTTTGCTTTGGCAAGCAGTTCAATTAATTTAAAAAATCACAAAAATATAGTTACTAAAATTAGCATTACTGACTACTGAATTACTGACATTTGTGTCCATGTGTATTTTTGTTCCCTTTTTTATTTACCAGCTGGAATAACCAACAAAACTGCACATTTCACAGAAATGTGAGGCAAGCAGAGCAGAAGGACCTTCTGAGAACCAAATATCAGCATATGGTGACATGTCTGGATAAAACACTCATAGCCCCAAGAGCTCACACTGAGCAACAACAAGCAAGATATCAACAAGCCTCTACCAGACCAGAGAAAACATCTCAGCTGACACTGTGGGTAAAATTCAAGGTGAAATTCATGTTATGGAACATTTCCTCCACTTTAATGAGAATTAACATACCTGCTGAGAAAGAAAATACTCTGCTTGTTTCTGGGAAAGAGGCCCACTGCAGGCTATCTCCTCTTCCCTGGTAAGAAACACTCTGGTTAGAAACAGGGACAAGGAAAGACAACACAGGAACACATTTCATCAGACACCCCACACTTCTGCTTTATAAAGTTTTCTGAGATATTACAGCTCAAAGCATGAAAGAACACTGAGAAAACTTAATAAAGAACAAAGTCTACTCTATTAAAGTCAGCAATCCGAATGATTTCACATAGTTCAGCTTCAACCTGCAGAGACTATAGTTGAGAGCAACATCACCCTAAATACACCCTAAAAACACCCTAAAGAAATACAGCAGAGAGAAGATTTGGGGCTGACATATTCAAATGGCTCTGATCTGTTTTTCCTGTCTTCTGAAGAGAGTCCCAAGGAGATGAACTGGCACTTTGGCCACATCCATCACTGCTGGAAACAGCTGTTCTGCAAGACATTTACTCTGTGGAAAGCCAGCAAACCCAGCACACAGCCAGACCCAAAAGCTGCTGCCTGACTCACCAACTCCTGCACAAGTTTATACAAATACAGGTTGCAAAGTACATTTTAAATATATGGACATATCAGATACTGTCAGGATTATTCTTACAATGGAGCACCTCTTCAGCAGGTGAAAACTCTCAGGTTTTTTTTTTTTTTGCTTCTCCTTTTTGAGGTAAATAAACACGAGTTCTTTTATATGGAGAACAAAACAAAACCATTCAACTTAACTTCTCCTTACTGAGCAATCTTTCCTTACTGGAAGCAGAAGTGACCTCTCCAACAGTTTTAGCACATGGCAACCAGAGGAGTCGCTCAGCAGTGGGAAATTGTGGGCAGCAAGTGCCTGTGGGCTGTGGTTCCCTAGGGAAGGATGAGGATGGGGCCGTGCCAGCTTCCCGGGCCACTGACAAACGTCACCACACGGTGGCACCAAGGAAACGAGCGGCCACAAAGCTCAGCCCGGCTGCAGGAGATTTTAAACAAATCAATGATTAATTTTCTTAAGAGGTGGAAAAGGCTTTAACACGAATTTATCACCTTAAAGGCCCATCAAGTTCTTCTTTCTCCATTTTCCCATCCAGCTCCTCCGGATTTGTCAGCTCCATCTCACTCTCGTCGGCTCCATCCTTTCTCTCGTCCCTCTGGAAGTACTGCTGGAGTGCTGTGTAAAGTTTGTAGACCTGGCTGAAGGAAAGTTTGTTGTATGCCAGGATCATGTGGCGCAGGAACAGACCTGGAGAGGGAAATGCCTGCTGTGAGCACGGGCTGCTGCAGACAGGAGACCACAGTCAGGGCCAGCAGCTTCAACAGCATCATTGAGTTCCTCATTAAACAGAAATGAATGAGAAATTAAATACAAATTACCCAGTCTCAGCTCAATGATACAACTCAGTGCTGCAGGGTGTAAATCTGGTCTTAATTTAGCAGCAAATCTCACTAAAGGTAAGTGATAAATTGTTAAAATCAGTAACAACCTCACAATATGCAAAACTACTGGTTAACATGCAACATCCTAGCAAGAGAAAATGACATTCTGCAATTTGACACCTCCCCAGAAAAACAAAGCTGTGTCCTGAGGGAATCACATCAATAACAGGTATCACAACAGAAATATCTTATGGATAATAATTATTTACCTACTACACTTGTTTTATGAACTTGTGGCTCTGTCCCTGAGAATGAATCTGAAAGATCATCAAAAAATTGTTCCATGTCTTTCAGTTCTCCTTCTGCCATAAGTTTTAACCTAAACAGGGGAAAAAATGTTATTTTTTAGGGTACTAATACAGAAAACAGGGGAAAAATGACATGTTTTAGGGTATAAATATAAACATAAAATAAAATATTCCCCTGCTTCCTGCACAAATAAGTAAACATAAACAAGTAATAGCTAATTTCTTGGATCCAGGAGGTTTTCAGACTGAGATAAGTAAGATCATATTAAATAGTGGTAAGCCAAATAATAATAATACTAATAATCAGGTTTGGGCTTTTTCTTCTTTTTAAATAGGTCTTTATTAAGAGAATAATTATATGAGATGGTTATTCTTAAAACAAATAGGAACTTTTTTTCCTTTTTACTCTGGAAATTAAAAAAATTTACAATTTAATTTTTTTTAATTTAAAATTTTTGTACCGCTTACATTTTTGGAACTGTTGCTGTTTAAGTGAGTTATCTGATAGATCTTCTGTCCCACAGAAACTTTAAATCTGATGACTTCGACGTTGGTGCCTTTCAGAACTTAGTTATGACAACTATGAAACCTGTCCAAGCAGAGTTTTGGCCCAAAGGTCTGCTTTTAGCACCTGGCATGGGCAGTTCCAGAGCGCTTCCCGCGCTCGGAGCGGACTCCAACAGCGCACGGGCTCCCTGTGCCCCCGCCCCGCCCGCGCGGCCCCCGCACCTGATGTGGACGGAGCCGGCCAGGTGCGGGCAGCACTCCTCGATGGCCTTGCGGAGCCGCGACAGCGCCATGTCCGGACCCTGCGGAGGACAGCGACACGTCGCGACGGGCCGCGACACAACGGGGCCACCCTTCCCCCGGCGCGGCCCGGGCCC
>VZRH01007244.1:137673-171241 GCA_013397555.1 Urocynchramus pylzowi | reverse complement strand
GGGGCCCCGCGCTGAGTCAGCAGCCGGGCCGGGCCTGTGAGGGGCTCAGCGGCGGCTCCCGGGGCCCCGGGCGCTCCCCTGAGGCGCCGCGTCCCGCCCGGCGCTGTGGGGCCGTCCCGGAAAAGAGCGGCTTGGTCCAGAGGGGGGTGTAAAGAGGAAGTTTCAGTTAAAATGATTGAAAATAAATCCCTCCCACCGCTCTCCTGCCGTTCTGCGGTTTTGGTAGCACACCCGGGCTGCACAGGTGTGTCAGGCGCAGCAGGTGAAATCCTCGTCAGGTAAACTAAACATCCTTGAAGCTGAAAACAACAGCAGAGAAGTTGGAACGCAGGATTTTTCTCCTATGTGATGCACATAAGGTATGGGGAGGGAAGGTACCGATGGTAGCTTGTCCATGGAAGTAGAGACTGATGGTTTTGGTGCAGAAATTGGGAATGTTTTGATTAATTCTCAAGGGAGGGATTTTTTGTTTTAGCATGTTTAATTTGTGTATTGTGTTGGTGCTTTTCAGCACGGTGCCATTTCTTTTACGGAGCAATATGGAGAGTCTAGACACTGTAATTCAATTGTCAGTTAATGACCTGAGGGCACAGAAGGAATCCACAGGTGACGTGGGTTAAGGAGAAAATTAATGCCCACGTAGCCCTGCCTTTCACCTTAAGTGAGTGGTTGGCAGCAAGATAAAGAGATTTTCTGTTTGATACCAACAACTTCCGTGTGCCCAAAATGGGTAACGAAAAGTTCCTAAAAATATATATGTTTGGTGTTGACAGTGATGTCTAAACAGTTGTTACAGGCTCTGGAATAAAATAAGTCCAAGAAGCAGGTGTTAAACTCTGAGGCCAGGGTTGTGGTATCAAATGTCTCATGTCCTTTTAGTCATTGTGTGTTCTGCTGCTGCTGTGACCCCCTGAGCAGGCCATAGTTGTGTAAAAAAGGAAGTTGAATTTTGGTTCATTATTTTATTTTTTGATTCATTATTTTATTTTTCTGTTACTTGTATGTGGCTGCTTTGGAGTATTTTAGATACATAATTAGCCCCTCAGTTTTGAAGAAGAGGTGATGAATGAGAGGAATGGTTGTGTTAGAGTTTTCCCTTAAGATGAGAGGAGGTATTTTTCAGAAGTTACCAGTTTTAAAACTCAGAGTTCTGCTGAACTGTCATTGTTTTTCAGGAGGTATTTCTGGAAAGTTAATTCCTCTTGCCTAATAAACTAGGATAATTATGTTTTGTCCAGGGAAAATTAATATTAATGCATTTCTGCAGTACTTATAATGGAGAACTATTAAACAAGCTTTAGTTTGAGTCTGGGATGGGAGCTCCAGGCTGGAGTGAGCTGTGTGAGCTCCCTGGAGGTCAGGGAAGGGCTGCTGGAGTTCATCCCCTGGAGGAAGCTGAGGAAGATCTTCTGGGGTGCCCAGGGCACGGAGGGTTCTTGCTTCACCAGGATGAATTCTGCTGTTGAAATACCCATAATGATGAGTGGATTTAACAGATGAGAGGATTTAATTAGAATGTATATTTGATGGTGTAACTGAAGCTCCTGTTCTTACCTTTTGTGCTCTGTGGTTTGAAAGGAGACGTTCTGGCCCATCCCCAGTTACTCTGGCATTAAGTTCCCACAAATGTAAGAGGATTGTGTTCAGTTCAGGGCAAATGTGCAACTTCATCTTGAAATTAGTGTAGTTACACCAGGAATTAAAGCACCATGTTACAGAGCTGAAGTGCATGTTCTGGTTGGTTGGGGTTTTACTGCAAGATTTAAAAGCCTCAAAAGCAATTATTTTCTGTCTTGGTGCTTTGGGAAAGAAAAAAAAAAAATTGCCCTGAATGAATAAGAGAACAGCTGTTCAAGAAAAAAGTATGAAAAAATAATGGTGTTTAAGGGAAGTTGTGCCCCTCAGTTTCCTTTCAGGGCAGAACCTGATGTGATTCTGTTTGCCACTCGTGTTTTTTCTAGCAGGTCTCAGGGAGCCACCTGACAGTGATTAAACTTGTGACCTGCCCAACTCGGAGTCCAAATTCCACCTTTAAGTAGAATATGAGCTTTTGATAGAGAATCCAGTGCTAAAGTCTTTCTGGGATAAAAAGCAGCACTTTGTTTGTGTGTTCAGAATTTCCACTGTTTTAAGATTATGTGACTCAAAACTGAAATACAATCAGTAGAAAATAAGTTCATTTAGATTTATTTTAACTTTTGTTAGACATTCTGTAAGGCAACAAAGCAAGGAGGTTCAGGGAGATCTTGAAAAATGTTTCCTTCATAGTGAAACCAGACTGATTATCTTCTACCAAAGGTTGGTTTCCAAGTTTGAAAGCCAGGAATGTTATTTTAGAGAGAGTGTTGTTGTGAGTCATGCGAGATCTGGGTGAGCTGTGGAGCAGATCTGCAGGGACAGTTGTGCATTCACCATGGGAAGTTGCTGTTGCCCCTCACCCGCAGGGGCCGTCAGCCGCTCCTTCCTTGCTCCGCTGTTGCATCACTCCTCAAACTCCCGACTCTCTTTGTGGGGAATTCTCCCGAAGAGGAGTGCAGATGTGAGCTCCCAGTGCCTGCGTTGGCCTCTCGAGGGAAATCTTTCACTCTTTGGATTTCAGCTGGGAGTGGAGCTGGTCTGGCACAGGCACGAGCGCGCCGGGATCCCGGAGCTCCGGGAGCTGGCGCCACGTGCTCCTGGGATGGTGACAGATGGAGCGAAGCTGCTCCTCAGCAGCAAGTCCCGTCTGATGTGGGCTTCCAGATCCTGATCTTCTGCGTTTGCTCTGTGATGTTTTCAGGCGGGAGCTACTTCCATGTGGGCTTCCTGCTGCGGGTTGCTGAATGAAGTCATGGGCACGGGAGCAGTGCGTGGCCAGCAGGCTGGCTTTGGGGGAGGTGCTGGCCCCTTCAGGTTTACACCAAGCACGGGCTTCTCAGCATATCCAGCTCCTGCTGCAGCCAGCACCAACATCGTCTGCAAAGCCTGTGGACTTTCCTTCTCAGTTTTCAGGAAAAAAGTGAGTATATTTCCTATTGCACTGGATTTTCCCCCCTCTGAACTCATCTGTGGCGTACTGGGAGATGAATGTTTTTCCCAGAAACCTGAGGCAGATACAGGCCTCAGGGAGGGAGGAAGTGCCTTATTCTGAGGTCACAGGAAATTACTGTCAAACAGGATTAGAAGTTAGTAAGTCTGATGTTGATTAGTCAATGACATGTTGAATCTGGGCTGGCCTGGAGAGTAATGGGCTCTGATTTGTAAGATACATGTGTTAGCTTCAGAATCTTGAACAGTAAAGTAAATCTGGTTTTGAACATGGCTCCAAACAGTGGTTGAGTACTGGAGTGAACAAACTGGGTTTGGAAAAGTTAAAAACTCACAAGACAGTATTAGAGTTTCTTTATGGAAGTTCTCATGCTGTTCTGGTTGTTTCCTGACCAGCTTTAGTTCTGCTCAAGGCTGTTGTGCTCCAACAACCTCTTCCTTCTTTGGGAGGCAGGTTGGTGGGTTAATGCAGATACATAAAACTGAGATAATTAACATTTTATTATTTCTGTGTATCACAGCTGTCCAGGATTGTTATTTTGCCCCCTCAGTGACTTAATCCTCTGCAGCTCTTTCAGATACCATGAAGCCTCTTCCCTCAGTTTGTGTTGTTTTCCCCTTAGGTGTCCTGTTCGCATGGCAAATCTTTGTTGAATGAAGCGTTGTGTAGGGACATTTCTGAAGCCAATATTAATTTACTATAATCCTGAAAACCTTGAGGAGTTTGGGTTTGTTCACAGCAGCTGGAAGCTGACAGTCTTGTCTATTCCAGCTTTTGTGTATTGTGAGTCCCTTGAACAAAGCTCTCTTCAGAAGTGACATCTGGGCTTTTGGGAGTATTTCCCTCCCATGTGATTCATCACATGTGAAGCCTACTTTGAGTTCTTGCAATCAGATGAGGAAGCAGTAGATTCTCTGAAGTTTGAGGTTATACTGTTGTTTCACACAGATGAAAAGAGCAGTGACAGTATATTCAGAAGTATTTTAACAGACCATAAAGTTGGTTTTAGTTTCGTTTGTTGTCTAAACTACAACTTGACTACTTTATTAATTTGTTTATTCATAATATTTTTCACTGAAACCTGAGATCAGCTTCAGTAGTGCCAAAAGAGCGAGGGACTCCCTTGGAACACTTGCAAAACTGACAGGGCAGTTTTCTGTATTTAAATCTTAAAAAGTATGTCTGTCACAACTGACAGTGGAAGAGCTAATAGTCAGTTCTGTAGCCTGGAGAAGCAGAGAGCAGGGCCTGGATTTGTTTCCTGTGACCCAGGGCTGAATGGTTCCCTCCTTTCCCCTCAGCACGTGTGTTGTGACTGCAAAAAGGATTTTTGCTCAGTTTGTTCAGTCCTACAAGAGAATCTCAGAAGATGTTCCACTTGTCACTTGCTGCAAGAAACGGCCTTCCAGCGCCCTCAGCTAATGAGATTGAAAGTGAAGGATCTGCGTCAGTACCTGATCCTCAGGAACATCCCCACGGACACCTGCCGGGAGAAGGAAGACCTGGTGGACCTGGTGCTGTGCCACCATGGCCTGGGGGCAGAGGAGGACATGGACGCTGGCAGCTTGCGCTCGGCACGGTCACAGGGCTCGGGCTTTTTCACCCATTCCTTTTCCACATCTGTATCCATGTCAAACCCAGGAGAACTTGCCAACAGAAGGGGAAGCACAGGAAGTGGAACACCTTCACGGGTACAGTGATTAACATGTTTTATGCTATAGCATTGCTTTATTTTATATATTTTTTAATAGTTATGTATCAATTTCAAATAAAACACCAATTGATACAGTTTGGAGGGGCAGGAAAAATGCCTTTTGTACCCTGCACCTGAAAGCTGGAGGTAATTAGCAAAGATTCCTAGTTCATGTCAGAAGTGACTTAAACCTGGAATGGTTAGTAGCAATTGGAACTTCAGAATGTCATTTCATTGTCACCTGAGATCACCCTGGAAGGAAGGAAGGTGTTTTATAAGGGAATAACATGGTTTTTTATCCTGATGAGTTTCATTTTGTACACAGGGACAAACTGAAACATCTGTAAATAACGAAGAAGAAGAAAGTGCAGAAGAGCAGGTGAGATATCCAAAGAATAGATTTTTGGCATGTGACACCATAAAGTGTTTTATATCTCTGCCAGCATTTGGCCTCATGCTCTGGTTCTTCCAGAGTTTGCTGTGTCTAGCAATGAATGTCTGCACACACTGGCTTCAAAAAGAATTAAACTTCAGCCAGGCTGCTGCAGCTTCATGTGCCCAGCTCTGGTGCTCTGAAGTAACCAGGGCAGTTAAAACCACACAACTGATGTGTTTCAGACCCCAGGGCTGGCCAGGAAGAGAGCCAGGGCCTCCCTGTCTGACATTTCCAGTCTGGAAGACATCGAAGGGATGAGTGTTCGGCAGCTGAAGGAAATCCTCGCCTGCAATTTTGTCAACTACTCAGGATGCTGTGAAAAATGGGAGCTTGTAGAAAAAGTGAGCAGACTATACAGAGAGAGTGAGGAGAACCACAAGACACGTAGGTTTATATTTTATTTCTGCTTTCTTAAGACTACTGAGTTTCTGGTTTCCAGTTTCTGGTTTGGTTCTGCCAGTGGAAGAACTTGGTATCTGACCTCTGTCTGCTCTGCTGGAACACCTGGAAAATGTGTTTTAACAATGCAGGGTGCCCCTAGAGTAGCTGAACATGGCTGTAGTGATTAAACAAAGCTTTCCAGGATTGTGCTGGTTTTTTGAGACTTTCTTCCAAAGCTTGGAGAGCTCAGCTTTCATGGTGAAGGTAAAATTGCACAACCGACAACTGGTTCCTCAGAGAACCGGAACTTGGCACCTCCCTGTGCTTTGCTGGGTTTCACAGGGCATTAGCCAGAGCTGCTCTGTAGCTGTGCAGATCAGGGCACTTTAGGTCTGTTACTGCAGAATTAAAATCTACAGTGATAAAAGCCCAAGTGCTTTGGTCTCAGTCCACATTTTCATGAGGTTGTTCTGTGGCTGCAACTCAGTGGCTGCTGGTCTGCCCTCTGCTCCACACAACAGTTGGAGTCTTTCACTTGTGTAATTTGTCCTCGGTCCAATTCTTGCTTACACAAAACTTGGGAAAAAAACTTCAAACTTAAGGTTTATTTATTTCGCCATGATCTGATGGAATGTTCAGTTATTGATGGGGATGGTGACTATATGCAATGAAACTTGACAGGTTTTGTTCACTTCTGCCACCTTTATGGCCTACTTAAGGCTTCTACTTCTTAGTCAGCTTTATTATTATTGTGTTTAATCTTCAGAGGAAAGTGTTCTGCCAAACAGTGAGCTCCGACATGGAAAACCAACACGCTCTGAATTTTAATCCAGCACGTTATTTCGCAGTCATTACATTCTGAATTGAAAACAGTTTCTTGAGTTTAAATAATGAAGCCAAATATTGGATGTTCAGTTGAGGGGCTTTCTAGTTCTTATTTTTTTGCTTATTTTTGGAGGAATATAGATTAATTCACAGCTGGGGGTTAAAAAAGTTCACGTGAGGGGATGGAGCATGGCTGGGCTGGAACTGCCCTGGCTGTGCAGGGCCCAGAGCCGTGACCTCCGTCTCTGTCGGTTTGCAGAGGGGGAGAGGATGCAGCTGAACGAGGACGACGACAGCCTGTGCCGGATCTGCATGGACGCCGTGATCGACTGCGTGCTGCTGGAGTGCGGCCACATGGTCACCTGCACCAAGTGCGGCAAGAGGATGAGCGAGTGCCCCATCTGCCGCCAGTACGTCGTGCGGGCCGTGCACGTCTTCAAATCCTAACCCAGCCCTGCCCCCAGCGCCCCGGGCAGGATTCCTGTGGGCAGGATTCCTGTGGGCAGGAGAGCTGGGCCTTGGGGCTCGCGCCAGCGTTGTCCTTCTGGTTAAACTCGGCCTTTCACCAACTTCTACATCTTGATGTCGAAAAGGTTTTTCAAGCAGCTCCTGCAGCGCAGGGCTGGGCAGGCCCAGGTGCTGCCCCACTGACCTTACAGCCCCACAGATTGTTGGAGTCAAACCGTTTACAGCAGTTCTTGCTCTCTTCTGAAGAATCTTCACCTGTCCTTACGCATTCAGCACTCGGCAAGTGGTCAGCAAACACCTGTGCTTGAGCCTGTTAGCCTGTGGTGTTCTCTAGCGCATTAGAAGCAATGAATACATCAGTTGATTATTCAGCTTTTCCCTAACGATAGAATGTATCTGTTCCGACAGCCTGGCTGCCGCGCTGGTGTCGGACACAGCTTAGGAAGCACTGCCATGAACTGTTCCCGCACAGAAGCCCTTAAGCAATCTTGCTTTATGCTGATTGCTCCCTCTGAATGTCTGTCATGACACGTGTGCTGTCTTGGCTGTTCTGTCAGTGTACAAAACACTCCATCACTCTGCAGGGCTTGGGGGTCACACTGGGCTCTGCCTGGTGGGCTCCAGAAACCAGTTGCTAAGTGGTTTTTAGTTTAGGAATAAACTATTTTTTTAAGAAGGGGTACTATAGTGAACCATGTTAGCGTGGTCCTTAATCCGCTCATGCCTGTTGTAACTATTAATCTGTGATGATTGTACTCCATGTGCCGACAGCCTGATGTTACTGTGAATCCTGATCAGGGGCACCAGCTCCTTGCTGCTAACGTGGAATGTATGGCATTACTAACCTTAGGGGGAGGCAGGAGCAGGGAGAGTTTTTGTTTAAAATCTCCTGTTCACAGACTTTCACCCAAAGCCAAGTCACCCAAACCAGCTTTCCAGGGGATGCTGAGGGCCCTCTATTGCTACCAGCCCTTGGCCCAGGGTCAGGCTCAGCTTTGTGCCATGAGCTGGGGTCCAGGTCCTCTTGGAGCAGGCATTGTAAGGGTTCCCGTAGGATGTCTGAAGCAGTGACCTGGGGAAGGGAGCAGCAAGAGGCGCTCGTGCTGGGGGTGCCAGAACAGGATGCCTCTGACCAAGCATGGCCACGACTGGGATTGGTGAAGCTCACCATAAAAAAGAGGTGAGGAAGGACCATGTATGTCCAGTTATTCTTTAAGCAGAGTTGGTTAAAAAATGTACAGTTTCTCCTTTGATTTCCCATGTGGCTGCAAAGTTCCAGAGCCAAGGTTGTGCTTGGCTGAGGGTGCAGGACCCAAGAACTGGACCTGGGCTGCACTGGCACCTGCTCTTATCTTTGTGAATCCTTAAGCTGGCTTGGAAGAGAGAAAGCAGCTCCTCCTCACACTAAACACAGCTCCAAGCTCTACTGGGTTTTTTTCAGAAGGGAGCAAACCTCTCAATGGCTTTATTTTTTAGAAGTAACTTTTTAAAGGTACTTAATTCCTGGAGTCTGTCCAGAGGGGAGGCTAATGAAGACAGACATGCCCTCGGTGTTCTTTCCATGCTGCTCATTAGCCACTCGAACTCAATAAAGATGGGTGATGGGCTCTCTCAGCCTCTGTCTCTTTTCTTACCCAGCCCTGGCAGTGCTGGGGGTTTAATGTTCTCAAGCTGTCAGTGCTCCTGGAGCCTGACCTGGGCAGATCCCTGGATGTAAAAATGCCCTGGAAAATGCTCAGAGCCCTGGGCCAGAGCTCCCTGCAGCCACCCCCTGCCCCGACAGAAACGCGCAGAGCCAGCGCCTGTTTTTGTACAATTGTTTATACAAATTCAACAAAGGTAAAACTGCATCAGGAAGGTCTACGAAAACAACACCGTACAACAATGGCACTTATGAATGCAGAATTTTACAATCAGGAAATAACCATGTTATAAACCTTAAATGAGAACTCAACTCACACTTCAAAGAAAGAGAGACTACGTTTGACCATTTATTCTACTGCTGGACTCACTGTATAAATTAATTTTATATTGAGTACAAGAGCTCATGCTACAGAGTGAAACCCTCCTATGTGCAAAAGCTGAAATTGGAATTTTTTTAAAATTTTGAGAAAAAGGTGATTTCTATACAGATAAAAGTGTTTTACTTCAACTATAATTTACACCTTATTTCCACAACATGCTTATGTCACTTCTGAAGTATACAAAGCAGGATATAAACTTCCATTAAAACATGCTTTAAGTTGAAAGTATGAACCTACTTTTCCTGACCTGGGCACGTTTGTAGATAGATACTGCCTACGAAGTATAGGTTAAGTTCTCGCCTACCATAAGTAAAGATAAAAATTGGCAATCAAAACCGAAACACTGGTAATGCATTCAAACATTGCATAAATAATTTTTAAACAATTTTTGTACAAAAATAGTTCTGCATAATGTAAGATGTAACAAAACAAAACGTGTTAAGAAGGCAGAAATGCAGTGCGTGGTCCACTTAAATGACACCAACTTTTTTTTTTTGTTTTAAGAAATGAAAAGCAGAAATCAAATTTACACTACCAAGCACATGCTGTGGTACTTTAAATAACAGTATTTCTTGTAGCTCAGTCCTCTTCCGGGGTGTGAACAATTATCATCGGTAACAGTCGCCTTATGAATTTGCATAAGAGCCAGTGCAGGTCATCCCAGGTGGACTGAATTAGTGGCACAAGTTGAGATTCTTAACATGGGTAGTTTCACGTTGTTCTCTCCTCAACAAGAGTTGTAAAATCCAATCGCGGCATTTTCTGATATTCCAAGTTCCCAATTGAAAATAAAATCCCTACGTGTTCTTAGTCCCTTCCCCCCCTTACCCCAGTATTTACACGAGTCCTTTAACTAACTCAGTTTTTGCAGAAGTTTTTCTTCCACCTGCCCGAACTGGACGCTCACGGACATCTCCGCTATGAACTGCTCACAGCCCTCCTTCGTCACTTGCTTGCAGTACCTCAGGTCGATCTGGCAGATGTTCCCACAACGTTTGAAGTAAGACAGGCACTGGTCAGTGACCTTATTGCAGTCTGGGGAGAGCAGAGGGGAGAAATTGAGGAATTTTTCCTCCAGCACGAGGAATCCCCACCAGCTCGGTCCCCATCCCCAGCAGAGGAATCCCTGCCAGCTCCACCCCCATCCCCCAGCTGTTGTGTAACCCATGGGAGTAAGCCAGGCAGCTCAGATGAGCAGAAAACCCCCCTGGGAGGATGAGTGTGGATACAACAGCTCCTGGCAGCTGCGGGGCCATTCCCACCAGCGGCACATGTGGCAGCAGCTGCAGCCAGGGAATTACCCCAGGAGCAGGGCAGGGGCTGGGTCAAACCCCCCTCGCAGCTGACGCCCGGGCAGGTCCCTCCCCCACATCCCTTACCTGATAAATTAATTTCCGTTAACGAATCCCGCGTGGTGGTTCCGACGGCGGTCAGCAGGTTAATGGACTGATCTGTCACGTGGTTACAGTAACTGAGATTGAGTTTGGAGAGCAGGGGCATGTGCCTGATGATCAGCCGCAGCGAAGCATCTGTGATATCCAGCCCGGCCAGCCGCAGCTCCACGATGTTCCGTAGCTTGCTCCGGTTGTCGATCTGACCTGCGGAGCAGAGGCAGCAGGTCACTCCCACGAGCCCCACCCCGTGCTGCCAACATCTGCAGGCCTCTATGAAATGCACCGTGACACACAACGCTGCTGCCCTGGGTCAACTGCAGATGCTTTTGCCTGTCTGGAGCTTTGGAGGGAACATCAGCAGGAACACTTGCCTATTTTTGGAACAGGCACGTGGACAAAGCCACCTCCTGATTTCAAAACAAAAGGGATGAAAGTAACTGCAGGGGCCCAGCGGAATTACAAGTCGGGAATAAGCAGTAGGCTGTGCAGTGCATGCCAGAAAGCAGATCTGATTTGCTCAAAATTTCACCTGAGCTGAAATCCGGGCGAATGTGGCATGACCCACAGAACTGCTCCTTCCCTGAACTGGAAGAAAGTGTTTCCATACTCTCTAAAGTACACCCGTTGCAGCCTGAAGAGAAGAAAGTCAGACAGAAAACCAGCACAGCGGCTCAGATGATGGTTCAGCAGCCATAGAACATCCCTGTTCTATGAACACCCCGGGGCTCCAGCCAGGAGTGCTGCAAGTCGCTACCTCGAACTCCCCAGGGGCAGCACGGCCCCAGCCCTGCCAGGCTCGGCTGTGGGGGCTCCTGCCCGTTTGCTCCAAGGGGGACTAAGCACAGAACAGGCCCCGGGGGTGGCACGGGGCTCCCGGGCTCCTCCCACCGTTACCTGGCCGGTTGTCCGTGGGCGGGGACAGGAGGTCTCTCATTTGTGCGTCTTTCAGTCCTTCTGCCCACTGCACGTCCAGAGTCCGCAGCAAGGGACAGCTGGAGCTACAAAGTGCCGACACTGCTATCCATGAGCACCCTGATAACAGCAGGTCCCGCAGACCTGCAGACACAGAACAGGTTGGAGCACTGGGACCTTCCCAGGCACATCCCAGTGACCTGCACCGGCACCCCCAGGCTGCTCTGACCACGGTCCCCTCCTCGGGCCCAGCTCTCCATCTGTCCCATCCCTTGGAACTTCACTCCTTCCCCAGTCCCCTCAGCCCTTTCCACAGCAGCATTCATTACTTGCTGGGCAAGACCTGCTTCAAATTATTTTAACTGACCATGTCAAGCAGTCAGAAAAAAATATTTCTGCCTCATTTTAACCCACTTGATGCTTCATTTTTACACATCTCCAGCCCTCCTAATAGAGTCTACTCCTCTTCTAGGCCACCCCAGTCCCTGGAGACTTTCCCCAGAGGTTGCAGTTTAGATACAGACTGGTTTGTTATACAAACTGGTTTGTGATTTGGTGATGAAAACACATCACTTACCTGGCAGTCTGTTGATAAGCCAACTCAGCTGCTTTTTAGATATATTTGTCCAGCTAAGATCAAGGGTTACAGGCTGTCTCCTAATAATGCCACTAAGCATAAGTGGAGTGATGGATTTACAATGGTTTAAATCTATTTTGGTCCATAATCTTTTGTCACAGCACCTACCCAAAAAGAAAAAAAGCCAACAGCATTTAATTTGGCACTTGTTTGGATTTTGGTAAGGCTTTAAAAGGTGTCATTAAACAGTAGGAAAAACTGCAGCATTTAACTGAAAATTGCAAAAATAAGGCCAAGTATTGCAAAGATAAACACAACCCCACACAATGTTACATAAGTTTCAAGTTTCTCCATCAAATATATCCTGCAATGAAGCATGGAATTATTTCCACAGAATTAGAAGTGTCAACAACTTTGGATCCCATTTTAAGTCATCCCAGCACTTACTAAAAATCCATTTTATAGCCTGAAGATAAGTCACCACTCCTTCCTTATATTTTGACTATGAAGTCTGATTTAAATAATATCCCCATTTCCTCTGTGTTTTCCTTACTTAAAACAAGTAGATTTGGGAAAACAGATCCTCCCTCTCCTGTTGTGTGTTTGTGTTTTCCCTCTCCATGTGGATTACGTGTCTTTTTGCTCTTTATGGGTCTCTAAGGGCAACAACACCAAGTCCTGATGAGTGTGCATCAGACTCCTGAGGAGTCTGCATTTTCTTCAATTTTTTTTTTTTATTAGCAAATTCTGTATTTAAGTAGAAAATGCATTTGGCAGGTTTCAGTGACACCAAACAGCCCACGGAGAAGACACTCCACACACATCACCTCACACTGAATTATCAGCCTCTCTACTTTGTGCATGTTCTGTTAGCAGGCTGTGCTGGAAAGGAGCCTGTTCCAGTCTGTCTGTCCTTGTGCACAGCAGGAACCCGGGACAGGAGTCACCAGAGCCACAAGGCCTCTCTCTGAGGGGTCACTGAAACCTGTAAATCTGCACTAAAGCTTCTGCTGCTGCTGTGAAGCCACAGCTGTGTCAGGGCCACACAGTACCCGAGCACAAGGGACACGCTGTGAGCAAACACCATCAACAAAGCATTCCTGCAGAACGTGCTCTGCTGGCACAGGGAACAGGGAACAGGCTGGCTCTCCATGCACCCTCCACAGGGAGACAATCAGCACAGCCCTTGTGAGGAGCACACGGTGGGATCCTCACCATCTCAGTAGGTATTTAATAACTGAACTGCACAAATGCTGGCAGTCAGGAAGTCCTGGGGCAGAATGACACCAAGACTGAGCCAGCCTGGCTGTTCCAGCAGCAGGAACACTGCGGTGTCTGACTCCAGCACAGGCTGCTCTGGAGCCTGGCAGGCTGACGCCAAGTCTGACACACACAGCTCCACCAAAAATGCTGGGAACTGCTGTTTCTGAGAAAGCAACACGAGACCTGCCACTTCTGCTGGTGACCCCTTCTGCCTGGGCTCACCACAGCTCCAGGGACAGCCCACACCCCTCCCCAGGAGACACCAGTGCCTCCATCACCTGCTGTCCTTCCGTGCCCATCCCACCACACCTCGTGTCCCGCCCTCCTTACCATCTGTTCCAGGTCTTGCAAACTCTCATACAGATGCACAAGTCTCTATGACTGAGGTAGCTAAAGACAGCCATCCAGACTTCCCTCTGCATCACGTGGGCTGCCCCGTCATCCAGGGGGAGCGAGTCCGGAGGGGGGCTGATGGGAGGTGGCCGGATGACGTGCCGCTCCATCTGGATGCACTTGGGGGGCGACAGCGAGGGCGGGGGCCGGGCTATTCCCCGGGGGGTGCTGCGCAGGCTGGGCATGAGCTGGTGGTGCCTCAGCTCCCGGGGAGTCCCGTTCAACCCTTTGCTGAACCTATGGAGTCTCTCGCTGTTGTTCAACGCGCGCTTGGGTTCCTCGTTCTCGCTCTCCGGTTCAGATTTGATGGGTTGGTGGTTCTCATTGGCAAGGCTGTTCTCGGTTTTTTGGATCTCCTGGTTAAGCTCTTTGCTGAGCTCCTTGCTCAGTTCCTTATTGGGAAGCCGCCTTTTCCTCCTCATCTTGAACTTCTTCTTGTCCCTGGGCTCGGCACCCTCCGTGCTGGGCCCTGCTGTGGGCGAGCTGGACCGAGACTGGTCGCTATCCTTGGACCTGGGGGGTGCTTCTGGCAGCTCGTCCTCGGGCTCCTGCTTGAGGCGCCGCAGGGGTTTGATCATGGCAGTTCGATCATCCGGGGCCTTCCACGATCGCCGCTGGAAGGAAGAGACAAGGGCTGATGACTGTGGGAGCTCAGCAGCGCTTCCAGCAGCGCTTCCCATGCGGATGCTCCGCACAGGAGCCCTGCCCGGGGCCAGGCCCCCTGCCAGCGCCGGGCCCCACCCATCCCAGCCCCATCCCAGCACCGGGGCGCAGCCACCGGCCAAAGGTATCGAGTTCGAGAGCCAGCAGGGATGAGGAGTCCAGGAGCTATTGGCTCGCTGGACTCCAGGAGTGACAAATGTACTGATTCTCCGAGCAGATTCCTGCACACTCCAGGGCCTTGCCCATCTCTGAGTGGATCATTTACACACACAAGATCAGCAGCACACCATGGACAGCTTTGTCCCCAGCAGGCCACAAGAACCCAGGCTCGGGCCACATCAACTGGGCACCCACATCAAACACTGCCCAAGTTCCCTCACATCATGGTCAGAAGGGCCATTCCCAGAACCTCTGGGATCACAGCTGCCATCCCAACTGCTGGACATCCACAGCCTCCTTTAGATGCTCCTTTACATCCAACCAAACCCTGGCCATCCCCTCCAATCCCTGCAGAACAGGGAATGTGACACCCCAGGACCGCTGAGCCCTCACAGCGCTTGGCCAGCCGCTTCCTCCTGGCCCAGTTCCTGCTCCCAGCAAACTGCTCTGCACTCTTCCCCACTCATCCACCCCCTCCCCCCCATTCACCAGGCTGTGTGACAGACAAACCGAGGCCTGGGAAGGCTTCAAGCCTAATCTGATCACCACAAGCAAGAAAGAAGTCAGCAGCTGTTAAAATGAAACAGCTCTAATAAGGAGATCTGGACTGGCAAGGAGAGGGAACTGCTGTGAGCACACTTGTTGTGTCAGAGGGCCCGTGCTTTTGCTTTCCCAATAAACTAATTGGATCAAGGCTGTGGCTGTGTTCCCAAGTTTCAGCCTGCAGCACACGGTGGAAAAAGCTGATCACCCTGCCTTTAAATTAACATAAAGGGAGAAGTCCCAGTAAGTTAATGACAGGTTAGAATAAAACACCAGGCCAGTGCAGCTCCCAGCACCCCTCACACAGGGCACTGATGGGTGCTCCACTTACAGGCACTGGAATTCTGTGATCATGCCAGGCTGTGAGAGCAGCAGTGTGCCAGAACATCCCTGGCTCCCTGGGGGGAGCAGGGACTCCAGGATGTGCTGTGGCACAGTCTGCTGAGGGGCTGTATGACAGGGGATGTTCAACCACACAGGGAGGGCCAAACATCAGTACAGGAACAGATTTTTATTCCTTGGGTCATCAAAACACAACTGGCTGCTGTATTTTAATACAGGACATCAGAAGAGAAAATATAAACCCAGACGGTGCAGCTGAACTATCCTGAAGTTAAAGGTTTCCATAAGAGAGAGAGATTCTGTAATTTCAAGTTGTAAACAGGGCAATGTTTTCTTTTCCAAGAAGAAAGTAAAAAGCCCAAACACATGTGTTGTGTGGTAATGTGGTGACCCACAGTGCCTTCCTCACTGGGGGGAGTCCAGAGGGATGGGAAAAGGCAAGCATGGCCAGCAAGCAGCTATGCATGAACTGCTACTGTGTATTTTGCTCTCTCCACCAAAGCAGCCTAAATCCCTACATCTGCTATCCTGCAGCATTCCCACCGTCCAGCCTTGCAGGACTGACTGACTCCCACCCCTGGGAGCTTCACAGGCATCACCAGTCCAGACACTGATTCTGATTTAACAGCCATCAGCCACTTTAGTCATGAGACACAGTGAACTGGAGCCCTCATTTCTGCCTCTGCAAACCAGCATTTCTGCAGATCCCAAATATCACATTTGGGAATCTACGTGAAAATTCAGTGTCCCTGCCTAGCCTGAGACTCCTGACTGTCATGTCCAGGCCAAGTTCTCTACACAACTGCTGGGAGCAGCTCCTGCTCTCTGCAGGCACCCCAAGGTGTCCTTTCCAGAGGCTTCCCAGGGTGGCACAGCCCCAAACCAGCCCCAAAACAGCTGCCAGGCGCCACCACGTGGAGAGACCCGAAAAGGCTTCCATGAAAAATTGATTTTCACCTTGTTCTTACTTGAGCACCTTGTAAAGACTTTTCAGTTAAAGTGGGTTTTCCAGTATCTTGAATAAAATAACAGCCATAGCCCAGTGTTTTCAGAGGCTGAACATCAACCTGAGTGTCCCTGTTCAAGCCACTGTCCTGTCAGACTAGCAGCTTTTACCAGAACGGTAAAAAATCCCAGTTCCTCTGGGAACAATCTGGGATGTGGGGATGAGCTCTAAGCCAGGAGAGCAGAGACAGAGCCCCAGCCAGCCCAGGCTCTGCAGAGCCATCGGCAGGGGGCTGTGCCTTACCCGCTTTCTCATCGTGGGTTCCTGGGACTTCTCGAATTTCCGTTTCCTCCACAGATGCACCTCGTCAGATTTTCTCCTCAGGATTGAGTCAACCGGAGCCTTTTTGGAATGTTCCTCTGATTTCTGCCGGGGAGTCTCCTCGCAGTCCCCTTTCCGTTTGGCAGCATCTGGCACTTCCTTGTTGTCTCTGTTAATTTTCTGCTCCTTCAGCAGCGAGCCCGGGAGATTTGACGCGTATTTAAATCCTGGTCCGCGCTTTTGCTTGTACGCCAGAGAGACACAAAACACAAACCAACTTTATACCTTATGCATCTCCCAGCTCTTCACGCTGCCAACAGCACTCCAACGCTGCTGGGTTGGTCACTTTTTAACTCACAAAATTATTAGTAAGGAGTTACAAGTTTTAATTTTCCTGAGGTTATTTTTCTAACTACACACTTGCAAGTGTCTGTCTCGGTCTGCAAAGAAATAGTGTTTCACTAATTCCAACAGACATTCCGGGTTTTGCATAATTGCTTGTGAATTTTTAATTTCAGGAATTTCATTGTCAAAATTAACATGAAGCAGTGCACAGAACTAACCTAAACATTCCCCAGGTGCTGGGTGAAGTGTTGGTACAAGTATACAAAAATTACTGAGGAACAGAAAGCTGTGAGCTTGTCTCCTTCAACTCACAGAACCATCATGGAATGAACCATGTAACCCTGGAATGGTTTGGGTTAGGGACCCTAAAGATCGCTTCATTCCAACCCCCCACCATGGGTAATTAAGAACAAAACCTGAATTAAGCACAAAACCAAAAGCTGGTATTGGTCTAAAGTCTATCTATAAGCCAGAGGGAATGCTTAAGATTTTGTATCTCATTCCAGCACCACTTATTCCCATTAAACTCACTTTTCCAGTTTTCCCTGCGTGGTTGCACTTTGGACACTCCCAGCAGTTCGGCAGCTCATCGTTAACCACACCATCCGATTCCTTCACCTGTGGGAGACACAACCATTCACAGCTGTGCTGCACAAGCCTGCAGGAAGGTGATGATCATTCCAAGGCATATTGTACAGCTCCTTGTTTTCTGGGAGGGACTGCAGCCCTCCTGGGGAGCAGAGGCACCGTCCTGCTGGTGCTGAGCAAGCCCTGGGTGCTGCACAGCCACCCCTCGACAACGCGGGAGGAAGGGATGCTGGCCAAACACATCTGACAAAGGTCTCAGCTCTGGGCTTCCCATAAGGCCAGTGACAATCCCAATCCACACACTCTGCTCTTGGAACAACAACAGAGAACACCCCGAGAGCCCAAGCAAGCCCCCGAACCCAGGGCTGCACCATCTCCAAATGCCCTCCCGCACCTCGTGTTTGCAAAGCCCAGCCCTGTGTTCCCCTGGAGAGGCACAGCCTGATCCCTCCACAGGCAGGGCTCTCCCATCCATGTTCTCCCATCCATTAATCCCATGGGCATTTTTAGCAGCACAACACCCTGCACTGTAATCAAGTGTTCCTTAAAATACTTTTCTTTCAGGATCAGAACTAGCAGTCCCAGGCTGCAGCCCTCCAGCCCAAGTGCCAGTGGCCATGGTGGCTGCCAAGGCAGCTCAGAACAGGCACGATCATTCACGGACTGGACACACGGAGCATTTCCAGGCTTTCTCACACCCCCAGATCCTCAGTCAGGGTAAGGGAGAGAGAGGCTGATGACTTCACTACCTCCAACACTGACATTTTGCTGTCTGAAAGAAACTTATGCTTAATGTTGTTACACTCCAGCAAAAGCACAATCCTGCCCTACACAGCTGGAATGCTCCTCATGTCTGGATTTTCACACAGGAGCCTGGAGTGCTTTCCAAACAGGGAACAGGCATTTCAGAAAAGACATTTCTGTGAATGAAAAGCAGAGCTAAGATACACCCTCCCCACACAAACACACTCACTGATGGCACATTCCCACTTAAGGGTTTCATTACACACTCAGAAATAAGTAACTTGGAGGAAAAAAAAAAGAAAAATATTGATTTATTACTATTGTAGACAACAAAAACATGCTGCTGTCCAGACTAACAGCTGGGCACTGGCAGCAACAGTGTGGCTGCAGGAGACAGGAACAAGCACGGGCAGGGATCTGCAGAGTTTTCATGTTTCTGAAACATTTCCTCCTCTCCTCCCAGCACAGGGAAAAGGAACTGGCTGTGCAGGAGCAAGCCCTTGGATTTAGGAACTGCTTCCTCAAGTCCCTGAGCCAGACAGCAGCCATTCTAGTTTCACCATCCAGTGAGAGTGATGACATGTCAGTCTCTCAGCAAGACTCCTGGAGTTAATAAATAAGTAAATGAAGTGGGCAGAATTTAAATACTGGTTTTATCACAACTGTGTGCCTTTGAACCTTCTTTCCCATGGTAGGTGTAAGATACTCCAGGAGTTGTTGTATACATCTCTGCCTCAGGGGAACAATTCCTGGCCCAAGCCCAAGTTGGGAACAAGTTATTTCCCGCACTGAATATAGAACAAGTGCTGCTGAAAGGAAAGCATTACAGCTCTGTCCCTTCTGTGAAGTTTAAGGAACTGAACAGATGTGAGGAACTGTAAGCAAACTAATTAGACACACACAAACCTGCCACTGAATCTGTCCCAAGCCTTTCAGGCTGGGTGGGAGCCAGTTCTGAGTGTTTGCTGCAAACAGCAGGTGGGTGTCTGAGGCACAGCGTGAGGCGTCACAGAAACCTACCTGCAGCACGAGGTCAGCAACTCAGATCTGAGCACGAGACCTCGTGCTGGGGACTCCACTTGGTAGGGATATGGAGACCCCAGGATGCTGATCTGGCATCCCTGAGGGAGAGCCATGAATTCTGGCAGTGCCCAGACTGAAACAGGCAGTGAGACTGAAACACCTGGGCTGAAGCTGTGCTGGAAAAGGCCTTTGTATCCCTGCTGCTCTGACAAGGCACCTAAATATTCACTACATTCAGCTGAGATGGGAAAGAACAGGCTCCTGGTGGAGAAAGGAACCCCTTCTCCCTAAGGAAACAGCATCAGATGCTGCACTCAGACACGCTAGCCAGCAATGCCAGCAATTTGAGATGAAGCAAGAAAAATTCACCACTCTTGGTTCAGCTCAAACACTGTGGAACAATGAAAGGCAGTGTTCATCCCAAAATCTCATGAGCTCCTTCTGGAAGCAGCACTGCGCTTGCGAAACTCTAACCAAGATCATTTTCATAAGAAACCCGTTCAGCAAAACAAGCATTTGTGTTGGTGTGGTATTTTCAAGGAAAGAAGGATGTCAGGAAGCTCCTATGGCACTTCTGAGCACATGGAACATCTTGCTGTCCCCAGCACAGCTCCAACACCAGCACTGCAGGTGCTCTGGTACCCAGGGCCCCCACAGAAGCCCCTCAAGGCTCAGTGTGCCAGGGCACAGACACACCTGAGCCACCCTTAATTTAACTCCTCAGAGAGGTCCTCTGGCACTGCTGTTTCATGGAGAAAAACCCCCAGAGCATGAACAGCCTAATCAGGGAGCTGGAAGAGGATGGACTTCAAACCACAACCGATTTATTCTCTGCCCTGGAGAATAAATGCATGCACCCTGCATGCACCAAACTACTCCACAAGCTCTGCGAGATGCATCTTGGAGGGAATTCGCTCCACATGGGAATAAGCCAGGAAAGGACATCTGCACTGATCCAGTTTATTCCAGTCTCCCCCAGTAGTACATTTGCCAGACATTTAGCTGGACCAGCAGTTCACATGGTGCTATTTCCCAAGTGGGACAGGAAGACAGCTGCCCTGGGGCTGGGGCTGCATCAAAGGCTATTTATGGGCTCCATCCTCAGGGCTCAAGGGCTCGAGCAACATGTAAACACGGCTAGAGATTTCTGTCTTGCAGGAAATCATGGAACCTGGGAATAAAGAGCAAGGAAGGATCTAAGGAAGAGGCTCCATTTTCCTTTTGCCGTTCTCCTGAGTAGTCTCATCTCACCTTCCAAGATTCTGAAATTCTACTAGTGCTCTTTTGCCTCAGGAAATAAACAGCACCAGTTACCCACCATTTCAGCTCAGCAGAAGTACTGAGAAATCAAAATAAAAGACACACAAGGCACACAGTAAATCTCCCAGTGCTTAATTGTCAGGAACACCCAAAGCAACGCTGTTCCTAGTTACCAAAAGAACACTCAGAACACCACGCATGTGTAAGAGAACAAACAGCAATTGCCTGACTTCACAGATCTCACCCACATCCTGTACTAGTCCCAATTGTAGTATGGGGAGAGGAAATCATACCTGAGCTGCCACTAGACAACAACTGTCCTCTGAACTCAGCCCTGAGGTACCAGTGACACTGCAAAGGCAGAGATGGGGGTGCACATGGCACTTCCAGCAAGGGCTGGAACAGCAAAGCAGCCAAAATTAAGGTACCTCTGAAAATGAGCAGCTCCTTCCTCTGCTTCAACAGCCCCCAAAGTTTTGTTTTAAGCAGAGCCAAACAAGCAAAGCTCCTTTTCAGAGCCCATCTGTGGCAGGAACTGAGCACCAGCTCCATGAATCAGGGGGAAGGCACAGCTCTGGTTTGCCAGCTCCCCACATTCTGCTCTAATAAATGACAGCACAGAGCTTGGAGCAGCACCACGTACAGCTCAGGAGAAATGGAAGGCCAGGAGAGCTTCACCCCGGGCCTGCATAAGGAACACACACACCTCTCCTCCCAGACATCCCAGAAGGGCCCAAACGCTGCTTTCTGGGGCATGGTGTGTCAGAACACATTTGCTTTGGCAAATCACTTTAACCATAAACAAATCAGCAACAGGAAATGGCTGATCAGCTGAAAGAAACCAGCTCTGGAGAAAGGCAGCTTCTAAATGCTAATGCAGGAAGATATGCCCAAAATGACACTTTTGTTACCAGCAAAGAATACAGCTGCTCACAGGACTCGAGTCAGCCAAGGGTGAGCACCCCTGCAGCCTGACACTCGCTCAGGCTGTTCTCCAGAGCTGCACTCCTGCTCCAACAGTTGCTCCTGACATCTTTAGAGCCAGCTGCCACCCTAAGGCACATCTGTGCCTGGACCTACACGAGCAGCCAATTGTTCATCTGTACTTTGTGGGACTCAGGAAGAAGCTACTGACGTGGATTTGGGAGTATCACACCCTGAAGTACAGGCAGATTGCTCTGCCTTCCCCATCCCAACTGAAACACCTCACTTCCTTAAACAAGGGGCAAAAAGAAAGAAATCAGTAAGATCTTCACACACTCAGGGCATGTCCAAAGCCAGGGTCTCTGCTCCCAGGGAATGCTGTTACATCAAGGACCTTGCCTGCTGGTCAGGGCTGTGCGTGCCACAGATCTCACCCTGCTCCTCACACCAGCTCTCTGCTCACTTACTCATCTTGTCCAAAGATGAAAACCTAAAAGCTTCCCAATTTCTGTGCACCACTTTTACATTAAGGTGATAACTAATTCAGCTTTTGTTTCCAACATGTATCACATCCTTGTACTCACCTTAAGGCATCCTGGGTGTATGATTTCATTACAAATGGAGCATTCCATTAGCATGAGATTAAACTTGCTCTCCTCCTCTTCCACAGTGTCCTCTTTCCCAGCTTCTCCACACACCAGACACACAGCAGTATGAGGCAGCACCGGCTGTTCACGTATCAGAAAGAACTGATCAAGATATGGCAGACATGGAAACACAAGAGCTCAATGTGCATTTACAGTATCCTAATTTCAAAGAGGAGATTAATAGGGATTAATTGTGCAAACTGACATGAAGGCAAAAAAAAAAAAAGGTAACAAATTTTGGGCTGGGTACCAGACCAAGCTCCTTAGGACACGTTTCACCAAAGTGCCCTCCCTGTAGCAATACAGGTTCAGGCAGCGTTACTGGGATGGATGAAAATGCGTTTTTGGTGGGTTCCTTGAATCTGTGAGCTGACACAGACACTGGCATGCAAGTCACTTCACCAGTGTACAATGGGAGGGGAAAGAATCACCCTAGAACATCACTATTCACATCCATTAGGTTTCACAATCCGAGTAGCAATTTGGCAGCTCCCGTATTTTACAGGCAGGGCAGACAGATGTTATGGGACCTGATCCAGGTCTCACAGCAAGCCCACAACAGAACCAAGAACAGCCCTTTTCCTGACTGGCAGTCCATTATCCAGGGCCCTGCTCCCAACCTGATGCTCTGCTCACTTAGAAAGAGGATTCTCTCCTGCAAGTGTCACAAGTGAGATCATACAGATTTTTTTCTTCCGTTGAGGCAGAAAGGGAACTGCAGCATCTCACATACCTGTCACCCATGTCAAAACACTGAATGCTATTCTAATTAAAAAGCCACCTTTTTGCTAATGATTAACAAAATTCTGGTCTGCAGCAGTAAGATATGAACCTCATTACAAAAAAGAAAAGGAAAAACCTAAGCTGCCCACAAAGGTAAGTGCAATTGATTAGGCTGCCAGTCCTTAACTACTACACAGCCCAAAGCAGAGATGGGGCTTTTCCCAGCAATGATCTTCTGTGGATGGAGTGAGTAAATCCCTAAGAGAATGCCTGCACACCAACCCAAATTTCATCATCAACAGTGCACCCTTCAGCAAGTTTCAGGCAGGGGGAAGCCCAGCCGTAGTGAGCCATTAGAGCACAGAGCATTTTTGCAAACAGCAGTACAGTTTTTCTTGCTTGGAGCAAAGGTGTCCAGGCAATCTCCTTAGTGCCACCACTGCCTCTGTCCCACTGCTGGGCTGGAACAGCAGCTGTGCTGTCACAACGTATCTTCCCAGCCCCATGCTCCCCTCAGAAGCATTCCATGCAGCAGTGTCCCAGGCACTCCTGCTTCCCTTCCTGATGGAACTAGTGAGGCAGAGGAGGTTCCTGCTCTCTGAAAAGCAGAACCATGGGCTCTCTGAAGGCTTCTGAGCTTAATGAAAGTCTGTCTAGTTAATATTGTCAGTGTTATTAACCAAGGCAAGCACAATCCCAGAACTCTAAGGATCATTACTTCCATACAGCTTCAGCATTTTGCATGGATTTTTTGGCTGGAAGCTGCTGGATAGAGGTACCACAATATTATTACTGCTGAATTGTTAGAGAACAAGAGCAAAGCCAACAGGATTGCTTACAGAAATGTAAAGCACCTTGAAAGGTACAACACTTCAATTTCTTAATTTTCTGGGCCTTTGCTGCTTTTTGTAATTTTTGGGCCTTTGTAATAATCTCCCTGATATTTGCACCAACTTAGAAAGTGCAGAGAAGTCACTGTCAGTGTGTGTTGAGGGTGGGACAAGTAATCAGAGACCCCTGGCTACCTCTGTCCTAACTGAATGTAAAACTCTAGGCACCAAGAGAGAAATAAATCCTCACTGGAAGACAGAGGATGACTACACTCAGCTAGAAGAGAACCCAGATCATCTCCAAAAGGCTCAGCCTGTGTTACCCGGAGTGAAACAGCTTAGTATGAAAGTTTCCTTCATCAGTGAGGATGAGAAAGCATACTGCAGCCCTAATTTAATCCTTCCACTAAAAAGGCAGCATGATTTCACTATTTCTTGCCCCTGGAGAATAATAAATTCTTCATCCATGCTGTTCAATTCATGCCACACTCCAGGAAATCAAGTGTTCAAAGAAAAGACACTTGAGCTGCAAAAGCACTCTGCAGAAAGGTGGATATTCTGTGTACTTTACTGAAAGATCCAGCAGTGCTGAACCCAATCCTCTGTGTTCAGGAACAGTGCAGAGCTTGGCACAGAACACGGAGTGAGCTACCAGGAGCAACTACTGGAAACCTTAAGTGCTTATCAGGTTTTTATCACTGTCAGGTGAAGCCATTTAATCCCTCCACTTTGGTCATCTCCTAAGAATTAAAAGAAAAACCCCCCAATACTAAGTGAACTGTAATGAGAGAAATCAGTATAGATAGGGTGATATTTCAGTTATGAATAAACAACATTCCTTTCCTTAAAAAAACAACAACAAAAGAAAACCAAACCCATAACAACAGCATAAACAAGACCTTCTAAAGAATTAAAGTAAAAACTAAAGCTGATTTTTAGCCTTGAACAGAGTCACTGCAGACATGAGACCTGAGAAGAAGCTCCACAAGTCAGCATGGCAGCTACAGATTCAAAAGCTGCTTGAACAACTTAATGGAAGATTAATCTGTCAATATTTGTTAAATAGAAAGCTATCGCTTGTGACTCAAGAAGCTCCTAAGTAATGTACCACAGGAGCCCAGGAAACCAACTGCCTGCTTGCCCTGCTCTGATGCTCTTTCCCTGACAGCCATTTCCAGTCCCTGAGGAAGACAAGACCCTGGACTGATGGCTCTCTGCCTCATCCAGATCAGACCCTCGGCTCTATGCCTAAGTAACAGCAAACAAACTGAAATTCAGATGTATGGGAGCCTGGGGCTGGGGTCGTCAATACCAAAATCTTGGAGGCTGTCAGTCAAGGATTTCTCTCATCCTAATTTGTGTGGATAACGTGGCAAAGATGATTGCAGGCCAGCTTTTCTCAGGAAATTCCAGCATCCAAACCAAACACACCTCTTTATCCTTTGAATCAGAACTTCCTACTCTTCCCCTTTTCCCCCACATCCCAGAGTTTGAGGGTGATTTGAGCGCTGATTTTTGATGTAATGACAATCTCCACTTCTATACTGCTAAAAGGAAAGTTGTCCTGTTAAGTTCTAGAAGCATTCTGGTTTAGGATTTGGGGAGGATGAGAAGCACTGGGAAAGAAGAGATCTGAGCTGGGAGGGCAGGGATTACGCACTTTTGTCCGATGCACTTTAGAGACTACTCAGAGCACACCTGGCGGGAGGAAAGGACTCTGCAGGCGAGCTGCAGGCCCAGGCACACTTACAGCTATGCACTGCCTCATGATGCAGGACTGCTTCATCCTGCCGGGCCCCCCGAACTTCTTCATGTCCTTGCAGAAGTGGCACTCGCCGCACTCTGTCCGCAGACACGCCTCGCACTTGCGGCATCGCGTCCTCCGCCGCCGCGCGCCCGCCGTGCTCCGGTTGGCCGCGAGCTTCACCGCAGAGGCAGCGCCCAGCTTCCCCTTGGGCCGCCCGACTGCCCTGTTCTGGAAGAGACACACACACACAGGGTCAGCTGCACGTGCCAGCTCCTGCTGAGCTCTGTGCAAACCCGACTGCTGTCAGCGGCACTACGCACACACAGGTAACGCTCAGCCGGTACGTACGGTCACTCTTAGACATAAAGGAGTTCCATCGCTTTCCCGAGAAAGGGTGGGCTGTAAAATGACACAGAAGCCAGGACACAAATGAGAGATCCCAAAGTCAGAGCAAACCCATTTCAACAGAAGGGCAGGGAAAAGACACTTAGGCACAGCTCAACACAAGATCAAGTCCCAAGTGAGGTGCTTGGCTTAGGTCAATAGATGATCTGTGCCAGTGCTGAGCTCTAGGCTAGAGATATCTTAGATTTGCGCTCAGGTTAAGCCAGAAGGACGACTTCTACTGAGTCCAAGGAGCAGCAAAAGTGATTTGGTGGTTAGGAACAGCAGAGAAACACTCAGCCAATGGCTCAAGCCCCCAGTCATACCCTAAAAAATCAGGAGAGTACGAACTACTGCCAAGCAATAAAGCAGGAAATAAAACACAAATGCTACAAAACCCTTCAAAGGTAGCTCCCCTCCTATCCAACACTAGCAAGTGCTCAAAAATAGAACACCAACTGATGATGTGCAGAGGCTAAAAAGGGCATCCCAGGTCTAGATTTCAATGACCTTTAAGACAGAAACTAAAGGAGCATGAAAAGATTTGAAATGATTAGGTTAACTGCAACATATTCACTCTGGACATCCAAATTTCGTGTTCTCATCAAAAACTCTGTTATACACAAGAACTTACAGCTCAAGCCAGACATCACTAAATACCATGTAATTGTATGGAGCTAATTATGCAAGAATTGGCTTGGCTCATACTGACCCCTGACAGCTTTCTCCATAAAGATGATAATAAAAGGACTGCAAAGTTCATTTGGTTTAGCATTTATACAACTCTTCCATTTTCTGCACATCTCAGCATATGACCAACAGACCACCCAGTTTCACTTTCTGTTCCTGTTGAATTCTGGGCAATCACCAAGGCAGGGGCAGCTTGGCAGGGGCAGCTTTCTGCAGCCATGCAGAAATTCCACCAGAGTTTTTAAAAGAAGAGATGTGCAAACATTGCACTTGGTTGTACAAAAGCTTCCCCAAGTGTCCTGCTGTACAACCCGGAAGAGAAGCCACACTGCAGTGTATTTGATCTTCCTCCCAGCTGACTTAGCAAAGCTCCAGTGACTTTCTCTAAACTGCAGAGAAGTGCTGATATTTTAACAGCCTCCATCCCAGGAATCTCAGTGCTGGAAGAGCGAAGAAGTCGGGAGCTACACCCCTTAAGTTTTCTCTCCTACAGACTGACTATCATTACTGAGGTGGGAGAAAACATTACTTAGTCCATGAGGTTGCAAAGATTTCTGCAAAGTTTTTAATTCCACTCCTCCAGAACAGATTTTGTTCAGTGTGCAGGCTGAAGCTCACCGTGCTGTGTGAACACGGACGAGCACAGCTTCCTTCCCATCGGCAACCGCAGCAGCCGCCTGGATTTCAGATCAATGTCAGACACTCTAAAGAATAAATATTTACCTTCTAGACCAACTTTCCAGCCTCTCAAGGATAAAGTCGGCTCTGGCAGGACTGGCTTAGAGGCAACCTAGATAAGAGATAATTTTCTTCCTCAGCATGAATCACTCCTCCATTCTATTAGAGTCTCCTTCAGCTAGGAAGGGAGGCGAGACACAATCCAAAGGCTGGATAGCAGCGGGAACAAGTTAAACCAAAACATGCACAACAACCTTGGACAACAGCACATGGAAGATTCTGTGTGAGCACCTGACTCCTTCCTACTGGGAAGGAACATGATTAAGTTTGAAGCAAACAACAGCTATGACACCGTGAGAATGCTGTTTTTAAATGCTTTCAAGGAAAAATCAAACTCTGTACTTTTCCAGCTGAAAGACAACTCCTGCTTCTGCCACGGTGATGCAAGCCAAGTCCTAATTCTGAGGACAACAGTTTAAGTGCCAGGATACTGCAAAGACACAAGTGATAAAAGGCATCGCTTGAACACAGAATTTGAGAATCCTAAAAAGCCCACAAAAGCAGGAAGGTGAAAGTACAAGAACAAGCCTGAAGTCAGACCACACCACACAACTCAGATTTTCTTCTAGAACACAGCAGAGGTGAAGACCTCCATCTCACTATATGGAACATTTCTTGCCTACCCAAACCTCTTCACTGCTCATTAGCAAATTGTACTAGCTGGGTTTGTACTAATTTACCAACCAACCAATCCTCAATCCAAGCCACATTTTCACTCCAGGATGTCACAGCCAGCAAGGCTGGAGAGGCCTTGCAGGAATTCCCATTCGTATCTAGTTTCAAGGGGCTCCAAAAGTGGTCACTTAAAAACCTCCACAGAAGAAAATCTGGCCTGGGATTCAAGGGGGTAGAAGGAGCCTCCAACATGGCTTGGGGTTTATTTAGCACATGGCAGACAGCCAGACAAATTCCAGGTCGATGTTAGTGAGGAGATGCTGCAGGATTTCCAGACTGCAGTTTTACAACATACCAGGCCCGGTAATGAGACTGGGTAAAATCTCCTTCAAAGCTCCTGTCCCCATCTCTGTACTGCCACTTGCCACCCTTCCAGCGCAACTCCATGGATTTGTCTTGCAAATAATGAGCACATGGTAGGGGATGGCAGCACCCCTTACGCTGGGTGGCCAGCAAACACCAGCTCCACGGCCTGAGGCTCAGGATGGGTGTCACACCAGTTGGAGTGACACAATCTCACTCCTCTGGAGGGGACCCCACCATTGCCTTTCCCAAGGAGATGCAACCCTCAAGCACAGCCTGGACCTGATGACTCTGCAGCCCCCCACAGCTGTCTCTAAGAACTGTAGAGGAAACAAAGACTGTACCAAACTTCAAGATTTTTTTCCCCCTTAAACCTTACAACAGAATCCAGGGAGCTGAGACAGAGCCTGCCTGGAATACCATCACCAGCCACCACTTTCCAACATCTCCACAAGAACCGTGCTCGTAACTTCTATGGCCACAGCAAGTCTTCAAAAGAGAGGCAGGGGAATGCTGAAGTGGTGACAGCCACTCTGCCAAGCTCTCAACAAAGGCAGAGCAAGCAGCTACTGAAATGTATTAGGATTAATATCTTAACTTCATATCTCTATTACACTGAAACCTAGGAAGCTGGTGGACTTGCACAGGACACCTTGCTCGGTTGTTTGTTTTGTTTGGGTGTCCTTTTTGTTTCTTTTGTGGGATTTTTTTGGTGCTCTCCATATTACTGCTATGACACACAAAGGTAACTTTCTCCTGTTCCCAAAGCACACACAGCATCTGGGCACTGGGGGTGAACATGGGTCATCACATGTACTATCCTATGCACTACAAAACCATTTACAAGTCGTGAAGTTGGGCTCACCCTCCCACACCACAGTGCTTAAACATGCCCACCCCTCCAACAGGAAATGGACTGCAGCAATTTTCTGAAGTGCTGGCCTCTTACAGACCCCACCAAATTCAACATACTCCTGTTGGACAGCAATCAGGGGACTAGGTGGGGTGGTCACCAGTAATTAAGTCTCTCAACAGGGCTGTGGACATCTGGGAATACGCTCAGGTGCAACACTCACAATTCTAAACCAACCCTAGGAAATTAGCTACCTGGAAGCCTCTGCTTGGAACACGAGTTTATCCTGGTTATCGAGAAACATTTGGCTGCTGGGCAGTTTCCACTGCCTACTTACAGGTACCTCAGCACACTTCCACTTGTCCCAGCCCTGCTCAGCTGTCACTAAAAAACCAGCAACCAGGGTCAGAAGGACCAGAGGCACTAAGGAATGGCCTCTGCCCTGAGCACAACCCTTACTGCAACAGAAACAAAACACTGATGTTTACAGCAGCAAATTTCTAACCTTCACAATTACAAAGAACAACTCAAAAGACCTTGGGCAAACAAAAAATGCCATGAACATCAAGCTTTGGAGAAAACACTGCAAGAACTATCAGCCATTAAATGCATCGTTAAATAGGTGCTGATGTTCCCCAGCTGCTGTCCCAACACCGACAGGGATCTGCCAGAGATGTCACCAGGCAACTTCACACACAAACTCCTCCACCCTGGAGAGGAAGATCAGCTGACCCCGTGACCAAGTCCAAAAGGAGGGAGGTCCTGGTTCTCAAAGCAAGGCTGACTAAGTCTGCAGCCTAGAAACAAGTTCTTCTGCAAGGGGCCTTTACCTGGGCACGGCTCTTATTCCGCCACTCACCTTCAGTGACCTGCTTTAAACTGCTGCCAGCAGCACCAAACCATTATTTCAGACTCAACATCTCCATGGAAAACCCAGAGACATGTGGGGCTGTTCTGAAGGGCTTCTCAGGGGGGCAGGTCAGCAAGACCCTGAAGCACTTCACTTCAACCAAGTACAGTCTGAACAGCTCGTGTAGTATCCATTGTGTACATCTCCCCTAGTCAAGATCTTTTATGTGTGCAGTGTTCACTGCTTCAAGGTGCTGTGCCACACAAATATATCCCTTGCATTTGCAAGGCAGCGGTGATTTTATTTTCAAGATGAGAATCCAGGACTTGCCAGGTGCCAGTCCTGAGCTTAGAGCTTTATGTGGCACCGCATCCCAATGCAATTGTTTTAACAGAATTAGGATAGCCAAATCTAACTACCACTTGTTTCTTTAGAAGGTCTGATAAATAAACATTAGGGGAAAAACATTTTTTACAGAAGTTACATGCATTAACCCACAATTCATAACTGCTGCCACCTAAAACACCACCCTAAAGGGGTTGGGTCACGGGCAACACCGAGCACTGGAGACACCACAGGGTGGCACAGCAAAGGCTTCTGGTCAGTTAGGTCTCTGTCCTATCCCAATGCACCAGAGGTGCATTCTTCCATCCCAACAGGGTGCAAGTTCTGGAGGACAAGACTACTGCATGTTGCCCAGGGCAGTGAGCAGCACTGTCCCCTCCTGCTCCAGGGCCATATCCCGCTCCCAGCCTCCTTATGCAGGGAGTTCTGGCATTCCTGCTAGAAACCCAAACTGACAATTCCCAGCAGTGGTGCAGAACAGGTAACCCTACATTTACCCCAAAATATGGGTACTGGCCTTGGCTGCCTGGCAGGGTCAGCCTGTTACACTCACACTGCCAGGCACTGCACAATCACAGAACTGTTAAGGATGGAAAGACCACTGAGTCCAACCATTGACACAGCACTGCCATGTTCACCACATGGCAAACCATGTCCCCAAGTGCCACATCCACACTTATTTTTAACTCTTCCATAGACCGTGATTCCACCACTTCTCTGAGGAGCCTGGGAATAATCACAACCAAATCAACAGTTCTTCTGTATTAAACCCTTATGTGTGTTTAGCAATTAACAGAAACTCTTCTCAAAGGAAGAACTCAGAGGAAGAAGGAAGGACAGGATGATGTAACTGCAGGAATGCAGTGGGGCCAAGGAAGAAGCTAGAGTAAAAGAGAAAAAATATCCCACTGATGCCAATAACATCCTTAAAAGTTGCATTAACTGAAGAACACATGCCAACACCATGGACCATGTCTGACTAAAGCCTATCTACCCAAAATTCTGCACTTGCAAACTCCAGGAGAGCTGTTTTCCTCTCACAGTGAGTGTTTACAGTTACATCACCCTCCTTCAGAATACGCTCCTGCTGGAGGTGTCCTTCAAGTCCAAGGTCCCTCATTAAACAGCAGCATCGAAGGGAAAGGGAAGGCACTGGTACTTTTTCAATCCCAGCCATCCCAAAACAGCATTAATCCTCTCCAGATGTTTACTGCCACCATCTCCTCCATTTCATACTTACAAAATCCTCTTCTACCACAACCAAAGTAGCTCCTAGTGACCCTTCCAGGTGACCACACAGAACTCCACTACTGAATCAGCCTCATTTCCCACAAGAAAACAGAAAGAAAATAAAAGTTTATACTTTGCAGGTTCATCCGGGTGTTAATGACACTCCAGCAGCTTTTCTGCCAACATAGCAATGTTGTTTAGGGTGTGATAAACTGGCACATCAGTGCCAATGTCAGTGCCCCTGTTTATTTTCCTCTGGTGGTGAGGAGGCAGAAGTTAGGCCTGGAGGGTGGAATAAGATATATTAGCAAAAATATGCTTTGGGAGATAAGCTTCATCAAAAGTAGGAGCTCTTAAAACAAAGACTACAGTAAGTTCCACAGACTCGGGGCACAACGCAGCTTTTTTCACTGCTGCTTTGGGACAAATCTCCCTGCCCCAACCAGGCACAGTTTTCTCTGTTTACACACAGTCAGAAATCTAAATTCTTCACACCAGGAGCAACACAGCAACCTGGTGGGCTGGGGAAGGTGCTGCCCATGACACAGGACACAGCCCCAGCACACACACACTTCCAAGCCCCCAGCACTGCTGGCAACTACCACAAGCGCAGTAAATCCTGTGTGCTCTGTGCTGCAAAACCTCACAGTCATTTTGCCTTCTTAGTTTAGACACAGACCAGGGAAAGAGGAATGAAAGTCAGCATAAAAAGTGACAAAACCTGTGGCTTCTACCCGAGCATTGAAACTGTGCTGTTCAACTGCACCCTTAGAGGTGAAGCACCTGTTACATACAAGGGCTGTCGCAGTAGAAAAAGCAACGTAATATTGATTTGACATGTCCTGTGTAGAAAAATAGGGCAAGCAGACATTAAAGCAGGCCTGTATGAAAATACAGCTGGAGCTACATGAGGTGTTTTACCACTGGAACAGTTCTGAACAGAAAGGAAAACATTCCACAGGTCTTTGGTACATAGGTCACTGCGTTATAGTTTAGGATCAGACCAAGTTTCTTAAGAAACTCCAAAAGAAAGATTTCCCCTGTCTTGCATTAATTTTTGTTTTAAACTTCTAAGATACAAAAATGCTATAAAAACCTCAGGTTTTAGAAGAGTTGAAGAATCCCAGAACATAACCAACTTTCCAGATTCATCCAGCAAGAACCAGCACCTCCAAGCAACAATTTCACAGCTGGTACAATACAGCTGAGACCAATCTGCTCTCCCAACCATTAGCTCTTTTTAAAAAGTGTGCAGTGATTGCACCAAGACACAGACAGAAATGGAAAAGGCCTGGCATGAGAAAAACTTTAAGAAAAGAAGAGGACTGGGATATTTTAACTATTATGTCTGAGAGCACAGCAGTGAACTCAAAAGCGGCACAGGCCTGCACATTCACACAATCCTCAGAATTAGGTAAAGGCTTAATAAAGTTACTCATCCAAACCTCAACTTAGGTTCTTGGACTAACACTGCACCAGGCCAGCGCAGCACGCTGCGTCCCCCAAGGTTTCTGCATCAGATCTGCCATCCCTGGGGAGCACCCAAGGCACTCCAACACCTCAAACTCTTTTTCTACCCTGTTTTCTATGCGCATTTCTGAATCAAAACAAGGTAAAGTTGTTCCAAAACAAGATGGGTTTTGGAAGACAGTCTCAACACCTGGACTACGTAAAAACTTGTCTCTAAAAACAAAATATCAGGCTATTTTAAAGAGCGAAACACCTTGAGTTAAGAACAAAACGATCAAGTTTATGTTTAAATTACATACACATGTTTAATACGATTCCTGGTGCATTTTTAATTGCTTAGGCAGTTCTTAGAGAGTAAAATACGCAATCTAGAACATATGTTCTGGATTATTTTTCACAGATTACTTCATAAATTTAAGAAGTTTATTCTCCTTTCCCCAAAGGAAAAAAAAAAAAAAAACCAAAAACAAACCAAAAAAACCTTCAGAGAATAAACCCTGCAAGTATTAATAAAAGTTCTCTTTTCATTCCGGCACACATCCTTCTCTTTCTTCTACATCCCTCGTCCCTGGGAATGGAAAGGAGGCTTTGGCTATAAATCAAACCAAGACAAGGTAACCAGGCTCAGCATCAGACTCTCCCCCAAGTCCCGCAGCCCTCTCAGCTATTTGAGGAATCTTAATAGGAAAAAAAATAACAATTCTGCCGCGGACAGGGCAGCCCCCGAGAGGCAACAACCACCCGCTCGCGGCGCGTTCGGGGCCCTGGGAGGTGCCGAACTCGCGGTGCCCGGGGCGCCCGCGGCGGGCGAGGCCGAGCGCCCCGGGCCGG
>VZRH01007244.1:88277-137312 GCA_013397555.1 Urocynchramus pylzowi | reverse complement strand
AGCGGCGCTGGGCGGGGAGGATGCGCGGCCGCCCGCGGGGCGCTCGGCGCTGCTCGGGCTGCTCAGACAAAGGAGACGCGCACAGACACACACACACACCCTGCACCGCGCTACCTGCCCGCTCCCCTCCCGCGGCGCGGGGCGGGCGGGCAGCGGGGAACCTCCATCCCTCGGCAGGAGGAAGGCACCGAGCAAACTTCGAGATTGCAAGCGGCAGAACCGGCGCTGGGATAAGACGAGGCGACCCGGCTGGTGGAGCTGCTCGCATCTGGCCTCACGCTGCTCCTTTTGCAGGCACCCCCTCTTTGACTTGCTCCCAAGGAACCATTTCTAGCCGTGCTCTGATCCTCCTGCCCCGCTGCTGGGGTTTCACAATGAAATACCCTCCCCTCAGTGTGACATGTTACACATCGGTCAGCTGGGGACCCGTTCTGGATCCAAAGGTCCCAGGGCCAGCACCTCCACATGGACACTGCCTTTGCCCTCCAGAACTTGAGGGTCACAGGCCTGTATTTGAGTGCCGGAGATTTAAATTTCCCATTGGATTTATGGGCCTGCTTTCAGGGGAAATCCCGATTCCACTCAAGTTGTTAGGATTTTGCCTCCGGCTCCTACGCCCACAACACAGAATTAAACATGAGATTAAATATTTGCATGTGCTGAGCAACCAAGAAGCCATAAAGAAGTACATCTAATGGTCCTTGCATCAGGATTTTTGCCAAACTAGTTTCAGCTCGGTTCCCTGGTCTGAATTACCACACGGCACAACCACTTTGGGTAGTTCAGAAGAGGCAGCAACAGGCAAGAGCTGGCATGGGAGCAAGCAGCAACACAACCCTTGTGACACCAGGATCCAAACCGAGCCTGGTCCCTCAAGTTTAAGTAACAAAACACAGTCAAACTTTAAACACATATTTACAGGCAACTGCTGATAAAGCCACGTGAATCGTGTAATTATGCCCCTTCCTTATTTTCAGTACCTTAAATATCCACTGAGTGCTGTACTCCTGTTCTCTTGCCAACTCAAACTCAAATGATGGGTAGGTGATGGTGTTCTCCCCATCCTGCTCATCCACCATGCTGGGAGCAAAGCATTTACTCACAACACATGATGGGGCTCCCAGAAGGCGATAGGATGTGCTCAGCCTGTCTCCTCAGGTTTCTCTCTTCCTCCATTGTGCTCCTACACAACCGGGAGCAGGAGGAGATGAAAGCTGAAGCACGAAAGGCATGTGCCTAAGGCCTTGGCTTTCAGAATCACAAGGTAATACCAGAATCCAATGTTTTCTGGAGGAGAGAGGAAGGGGGGATGCATCTCATGACAGGCCTACAATGTTTTAAAGCACGAGCAAGGACGTGGCTACAGCCTGTTTGTGGTGCCATAATACACCTGGCCTAGAGGAGCAGCAGCAGCAGGAGGACAGATGACATCCGGAAGGAAAATGCCTGGTCCCACACCTGCCCGTGGGCAGACCAAGTCTCCACTCGCCCAGTTCCCTGCAAGGCTCCCTGTAACCTGGCTCACGCCCGTCTGTCCCTCCAGCCTTTTGGCTCCGTAATCCAGACGGGAGAAAAAAAATAACTTGTGACATCCCCCAAGGACAATCCACCAGTCACACCACGGCGAAATGTCATTCACAGCAAATTAAATCATGACAGAGATCATCCTACTCCTCTCAATCTGCAATGCATTCCAGCACTCCTGATGTTGGCACTGGCCTCTCCTGGCTGCAGCAGGTTCCTTCCCAATGTAACCCACAGCACCCTGACCCCACAGCCAGCCCTGCCACCCGAGATCATCACCACCCTGCCCTTGCAACAGCACCACAAGTGACAAGTGAGCTCTAATTACAGAGCCCGAGTTAGGACAGAAGGCTCACACGTGCCAAGATCTTGGAATGATTTCCAAACGCTAGGTAAACTTTGCCGAGATGGTGTTTAAAAAAGAGGGATAGGGTACGATACAAAATAGCAAATTGGGAATCAGCATGGGGGAAACAACACAATAAAATAATTGTTTCTGATTATAATTGCACTCAAAAAAACTTATCCTGTACAAGAGCAGCTAACCATCCAAAGGAATATTTAATGCACAGAAGGAACTATTAAGAGAGCATTTTCCAGCTCAATTCTTTCAGCTTGTCTGCACTAGAGATCACTAAATTACAGAAAATAGTGAGCAACCCTTGTGTGAACAGCATCTAGCTGCCCAGCCTGGTGGAGTTTACAACAGTTTAGAACACAAAATAAGCAGCAGTGACCCCAGTCCTGCCTGCAGTGGCAGAACTGTGTCCATACTTCAGCTTAGTGTGATACAGTTCAGCAATAAATAACATCCTTAATTACGCTGCTGAATGAGCCATAGTGAAAACTGCATGAAAACAGACAGCACCTTCTATTTTGAACTGTTGCTTTGATTGCACCTCACCTGAAGTCATATATAAGTCTCATCAATATCATAATCTTCTCCACAGAAACCAATTATGTTGTCACAAACTGAGACAATAACCTCAAGCGAAGAATAAACAGCAGGAGCAGATGAGTGCCAAAGAACCAGATTTTATTCTCATGCAAATATCCTTAAGTAGTAAAACCAAGCTGGGGGAGGACGACTACAACCCCTGTGCTGTACTCACTCACTCCTGAGCATCGCCTGCACCAACAGATTGCAGCTGCTGCTGCCAGTGCTGAACAGGATCCGTGTTTTCCTATTACACACTAGAGTTTATGATGCTCAATAATGAAGTGAAATAAAGTTTTTTATGTGGCATAAACACACTTTTGATTTAAACTTCCCTTGAAACTTTTTATGCACCTTTACAGAGTATTATATTTAGCTGGTATTAGAAAAAAATATTTACACAGAAACAATTAGATCTCAAGTTGGTTGATGAGCAAGTCCTTGAAAAAAGATGTGATTTGAGCTGCTGCTGCTTTCTGTAGGCCAGCACATACATTTTTGCAAAGGAAACCCACTGAGATGTTTATGAATCACAATTATTGACCTGTATCAGAATAAGAGAGTTACCTAGTAGCTTTCTAAGGTTCATTGTTTTGGTGTAAGTGTCCATTCACATGAAATATGATCTTAACTGTTGAGCCTGGGCAAATTTCATGACACTTTTCTCAAGAGTTTTAACCAATATTTCAGTCATATTCTCAACACTAGCAGTGACAGTCTGACAGCCTAAATAACCACAATCTTACTACTTCCCATCTACTTCATCTGAACTATGACATAAGAGTTGTCATCAGATGCACTGAGTATCTGTCACAATCTTTTCAATAGAGTCTGATTGATCAACTTTAAATCAAATAAAGTAAAGCAAGATGAAATAATATTGACTGCTCCCTCCATGCAATGCTACTGCTCATACTTCCCTAACCAGTGTCCAGCACTGTTCCATGAGAACCAAAGGCAGCCAGGGCTGTACAAACACCTGCTGGAGGACACAGCCTGGGCTATTGCAGCAGAGGAGCAGAACCCAAACAAGAGCCCAGACAAACCCTGCTGACAGGAACTCCTCACTCATAAGCCTTAAAACCCAAACAACCCTCCCCAAACCCCAACACCCTGTCATCTTAAAAAAGTAATAAGACTGCAGAACGGTGAAACATGGACTTCATCTATCACGTAAGACAGACTCATCTTTGCAGGAAGAGCCATAACATGACTGGGACTATCCACTAGGAAATGAGGGAAATCCTGCCATGCTTCCTTCTTCCACAGAGCTTTATGCCACAAAGTGTTTCCACAGTACAGTTTGTGTCTCCAAGAGCCATGTTCTGTCAGTAAATGCAAAAACTAGTGAAGGAGGTTCCTAAGAAGATAAGCAGTGACTGCCATGCTGTGGAGGAACATGCAAATAGATGTGAAAGAGTGGATTAACCGGAATAGGAAACCTGCTTTCCTGCAAGAGGCTCAGTGTGCTCTGACACACAGCACAGAATGCTAGGAGACAGTCAGCTGTGTCCTACGTGTGGGCAGCAGCCTGAAAATCCAGAGACCAAACCCAAACACATGGTAAGCAAAGGAAAAGCTCAAGTGCAGTTTACCTATGAGGGCCCATTGCTCATTGTTCTCAGCTACAAACTTGACTTGGATTTGTGGGGTAACATCCAGGACTAAAAACTAAACCACACCAGACTAAGACTCGCAGCTGCTTTGCTTTTACTGGAATGTACCCATATATTTTGTCATATTTGTTGTTTTCAAAAAGGAGAGCACTGCTGTCCCTTTCCTATCTGGTCCACTGGTGCCTGCAGAAAAGTCCTGAAGTTGAAACAAGCCCTCATTTATATTCTCAGCAGACTTTAATTTCAGTGTGCTGTGGAACTAAGAGGAAGCCATCTTCTTGAGGACAGAACATACAATTCAATTTTGTTCTGAAAAGTGCACGCAGGATTAATGTCCATAATTGCGCGGCCTGTGCTGTGGAATGACAAACGCCTTTCCCACTGTTCTGCCAATGTGCTTCGATCCAGAAACAAAACTATTAACTTTCAGATACACAACTCAAAGCCTGGATTGTTTTGATACTGAGGTGGTGGAGAGCCAAAGGATGTTGGAAGTCTTCAACCAGGTTGAAACCTTACCCCCGTTGGCCAGCTCAGCAATAAACGTAAGCCAGGCTCCTGGTGATAAAATCTGAGATCTGTCAACTCATTTCTCATAGACTATCTAAGGAAAAGGTTTTAAGACTACTGTAGTTTTCATCAGCACTTTTACTGTCATGAAATAAAGAGAAAGCTTCTGTCTTGAAAAATGGTAGTCAAGGCATAGTTGGGAAAAATTCATATTACTGAATATTCGTGTCTGTGGTAGAAGAATGACAATGGGGAGGAATACATAAATCTTCTTGTATGATACCTGGAGCACAACAGTTGGAAAACAGAGATGTCTGTTCATTTATTTTCCCAATCCATTTAGATTTCTAGTCAGAGTCAAAATGGCTCTAATTTACCTGTTTGATGTATTAATCACATAAAGGCATTGGTCAGATTTCAAAGCAAGTGGCTGAGAGTTGATAAGAAGCGAAAATATTAAGTCAAAGATGGAAGATTAAGAAGGTGCTCATTCAAGTCCTTGCTATTTATAATTACTCCCTGAAGGGACACAATATTTCAAGTACAGCCTCTTGAGGTGAGAAATAATCTGTCAAGTCACCAGGCAAAGGTGTTAGAAAAATACTAAGGCAATAGGCAGTGAAGCTCTTTTGTAGAGTCACGGAGTGGAGTGGGTTGGAAGGGACCTTCAAGACCATCTTGTTCCAGCCCCCCATGGCATGTCAGGTAGGATCCACATCCACCAGGCCCTGGAACTGCTCGGGTCTGCACGGAGTTACTGCACAAATGAATTTCTCTGGAGGACTAATGTGTGTAAGAGACTGAAACAGCACTCAGAAAAATAAACAGGTCAGGCAAGGAGCTACCTTCCTGGGCAACACTGCCCTGGGAAAGCAGAGGCTTGACAGGAACTCCCAGGAGCTTCAGCAGCTTTCACTCCTTTGCACTGTACCCCGAGAAACCTTTGGTTCTGGTGCATCAGGTTTTTTTCCTGCCTCCAAGCGTACTTAGCAGGGGAAGGCTTTTAGATTCATATGCGTACAGCTACTGTGGGAAGTCCCCTAAAAAAAATATCCCCCAAACCTCAACTATGTGGTTTTGTGTCTTAATAGATTTGTCAGAAGCCAGAACTGGGGTATTTTTCTTGAATACATTTCAGCTCTTTCCTACCACATGGCATCTACTATCCTACAGTGTAAAAGAACACAAATTATTCAAAACTATTTAAATCACTGATTCCAATCACAATTTAAATCAGTAAAGAGAAAAACAAATTTAAATTGATTTAAATCCTCATTTTCTTTTGTACTTGTGTTATTTTCTGGGAGAAAAGTAATTATTAGCATCTGATAACTATGAAGAAATGCCTGATTTGCAGTAGATTATGAACTTTATAATCAGGACTTTTTATCAACAAAAAGGATTCACAACACACACATATTTGTATATGCAAATCTCCTTGCAGACTACTGGCATTTAAAATTGTTGTTGACACCAAACAGAGTTCAGGCTCTGCTGTGTGGGATCATTTCAAACACCTTTAAGCTGGTGCCTGGCAAGAATGAAATGTGACAGTTTAAATCTCCTTTTCTGCTCCTGCACCACTTGGAATGACTGATGGAAAACTTACTTGAATCTCAACCAGAGAAATACACCATACAACAACTTACCCAGAATCTCAACCAGAAAATACATCGTACAACAATTTACACAGGATTGTTTCGCTGTCTTATCTACCTTTATCTTTTTTTATCCTTTCCAAGTTTTTTCTAACACCAGATAGACTAGATTTTTACTTTAATTCTTAAGTGCTTGTTCTTAATTTCCAGTATGTGCTTTCTAATACATTTGTATTCCCACAGGAAGTTCCCTGAGTAGATCTCCATGGAACTGGCCTGTCTTAGGGAATCTGGCAGAGTTTTCCCACTGCTGCTACATGGAATGTTGCTTTCCTGGTGGTAGCCCCGGGCAGGCTCCTGAAGCTGATGCTGGTTTGATGTTGTGCCATTTCTACGTGCTCAGATCTGTTTCAGACACCACTCTGGTTAAAACACTAATTGCTGTAACGAGTCCCTCGCTGCTCCTGCTTCTCTGGGTGGAGCTGGCCCAACGATAGCTATGGCAGGAATTCTTAGTAAGCAAGCAAGTAAAAACTGGAAGCACTTATTCAAAGGTTTTCAGGAATGTTCTTTGTCCACCTCACACCTCTCCCCCTGAACTGAAAGAAAACCTGATCTAAAACAACGCTCAACACTTGTGACAAATCACACTGGTTTCAAGTTAATCAAAACACTCCATTTTACTCATTACCCCCTAATTTTTGCATACAATCAAATTTATTGTGTCCACTGATTCTTAGTCCATTTACTTACTATTTCTTAGCTTTGATCCAATGCATAGTGTCACATAAAATTAAATCCATAAATAAAGGAGCTCTGTTATTAAAAACTGGTAGAAATTCTTCTCTTCCCAGCACTTTTAAGGTGAAACACCAAAAAGAAGGAAAAAGTTTCCTTGCTGGAAATGGTGGCAGACATATGAAAGTATGAAAGTACATAGGGACATCTGTGGGGTCCAGATCTGAAGATGGTGGCTAATCTTGCTGAATTTTACTATTTAAAATACAGGTTCATTCTAAAAATCTACCACCCTTTTCACCACAGCTGCTCACTGTTCTTGTGCGCTCTTTGGTTCAGACTGTGAACAATGATCTGAAATCTTACTTCCAGGCTAAATCTATTTATGGTATGTTTATAGTCATCTCTTCCCATGCCAACACTGTCCATTAGCTTAAATAACCCTTTTCCTGCCCCAGTGATTCCACTCCCTGCAGTCCTTACACAACAACCATCTCCCCCTTCAAATCTGCTGGGCCATGCTGAACCAACAAGTCTCTGCTCTCCAACATCACATCTTGAATACACGTGGTTGTGAAGTCCCACATTCACCCTCACCTCAAAACTACCTATAATGGAACTAGAATAGAGTAAGGAAAAAAAAAAAAAAAGCTCAAATGTATGGTTTTTTGTACCAGAAAAGACTCAACTGACTTGTGATTTTCAGCTTGGGAAGAGGGGAAAAAATACTGAAACACAGTAACGGGGGCATAAAAAAATCCTTGACAGCACAGAGATGAACAGAGACCTCATTCAAATTTCTCAGAATGCATGATACAGAGGGCATGAAGTGTATTTATGATATTAAAGGACAGATCTGAAACAACATAAGGAAGTACTTATCTACACAGAGCTTTATTAAACCGCAGGGGACACTGACACAGGATGCTGAGGAGATCAAAAAGATCAACAGGTTCCACAAATTATTAGGTAAATTCACAGAGAGGAAAAAATTCTACCAGGGGACACTAAGCAGAAAAGATGAAGATATAATCTTCCATCTTAACAGGGAAGACAAGCAAAGGGAATCTATGCATTTCTGCTTGTTCCTATGACTCCTTTAACAGTGGTGACGGCACCACCGGGAAGAGAACAGTGCTACAAGGACTGTGGGCTGGTGGAACATGACTTTCCTCAGCCTCAGGAATCAGCCTTTTTCTCTGCCTCTCACAGATTTGTTCATATTAGTTAATCCTTCTTTTTCAGATCCATGGATGTGTCTGTAGAATTCTGTAGAATTCATGTAGAATTCTGCAAAAAGACTTCTAGTAAAAATAATAGGGTACAAACTGAACTGCTGTAGGACAGAACTCACTAATGACAGAAATCAGATGCTGCCATCCCAGAAGGCCCCTTTCAATGTGATGCCCACCTGTGACCACCCCAACCCCCAAAAAAAACCAGCCTGAGAGATGCCTTCCTTTTTTTTTTTTCAATGATCACTTTTTCTTCCAGGTTCTCATGCCCTGATACAGAGCTATGAACACTATTTGCACTGCCAATTGCAGGGAAACTGGTGTTTAAAAAAAACAGTAATCCAAAGTTTCAGTTTGTGGCCTTTACTAATTAATAGTATTCAATTAAATAGGAATATTACCATTTCCTTATTGGACTTCTCAGCTATCTTCTTTTAAAACCAACAGGTAAAAATTACATGGAGAAAGAGTATGAACAGGCATCAGAGAAACAGCCACATATTGCAGCACTGTTAACCAGCTCCTGAAAATTGCAGCTCCATCTCCTGCTCACAGCCAGACCTAAATATATTTGGACACTCGCTCTCATTGCAAATGCAGTGGCTTTAGTTTTGTGCCAGGTAAGAGAAATGAGAATCCAGCTCCCAGTCTGCATTTCTACTTCTTCACAGAACAGGAGAGTCCAAACATATTTTAGTTCTTTATAGCTGCTCTTCATAGACAACTAAAGATCTTTATCACGATAAAAACAGAAGGCACTGCCACAGAGTGTAATTACATGCTGCTGGAGTTGACTGTTTTCTTCCAGAAATAGGAAATGGTTTGAAAAACGTGGTTTCTGCTTAAGCCATATTCTGAGATCCTTAAATAAAATACTATCCCTAATTCCTGTGCAGATAAATGGGAACTCTGGTACTGCAGGGCTGAGTAACTCATGGGAATAGGTTTTAAGACTGGGCTTGGCAGGCACCAGCTTCCTGCACACCAGTGACCAGCTGTGAGCTGCCACAGTGGAAAATCAGGTTTAGGCTCTGTTCACACCACCCAAAAGTTCATGTCCCAGGGATGGGGCAGAAGTTACTTGGGATGATTTCTTGCTCCTCTTTAGTTGCTGAATAACCCAGCACTTGAAGGCAGCGTGCCCTATGGAGCTCCTCCCTTTGGACAGCATGGCACAGCAGGATTTGGACAAAGGGTGGACTTGATGATCCTGGAGATTTTTGCAGCCTTAATGATCCATGACTGCAACCCCCCAGCTAAGACTGAGCCCTGCACCAAGTGAGGACAGGCCAGTGCTGCACAGCCCCCGGCACAGGAACAGGATGGGGGCTGCACAGCCACAGCTGCATCCGCGCCAGCAGCCAGTGGGAAATGTCCTGCCTGAAGGTACATGAACTGTCAGTCAGCCAGCAGGACAAGCAGGTTTCAAATATCCACTCAGTCCTACATTCCTGATTCCTTAAACAGGTCTAAATTAGGATTGTTGTACATATCCTAAGACCACTGGCACTGGACTGTTGTCTCTTACTGTACAGCTAAAAGAAAAAGACAGATTCTTGCTTCTTCTGAAATAGAGTTTCCAAAGAGGGGAAAAAAAAGGTGCCTAAAGGAGAGTAATTATTGTGCTAAATAATTATCAATAGATTATAAGAAGCACAACCAACTCAAAATAGCTCCATAAAGATGAGTAAATATGATCTGAAGAGGTGTCTATGAATCACACTCCATCTCTCTTATTACCACAAAACAATAATGGTTCCTACATTTTACTACAGAACTATCCACTGAAGATGTGAGAGATCTTTATGACCATTAATTTCACCTCCCAGCCTCCCAGCTGGGAAGCCCCATCTCCACCAGAAAAGCTCAGGGAGCAGGAATGTGCCATTCACCTCCCAGGACACAAGGTGCTGCAGCAGAGCTGAGAACAGGCACAGACCCCGGCCTCCCATTTTGTGCATTAACCACAAGATCATCAAATGTCACCCACTTATTCCATCTACTCACTAAACCATTGCTGATCATTCCTTCTGTTTCCTTTCCCAGAGAGCCATTCTCTTTGTCAGGGAGCTGCAGTGTGACTGGCAGCCCCAAATGTTTTGGAAAAGGTGGACAGAGCGAGGCACCACTGCGGGACCAAGACGCACGGAAGGGTCTACCCCGTACTTGGTTAAATGTCCTGCCCATTGCGCCTCCTCCTCTCTGAAGTGGGATCTGAGGGAAATGAACATGTTTCCTCCTTAAACCCCAGCATGTCACAGGCTTCAAGAGCCGTTCTGCAGCTCTGTGCACGCTGCTCACAGTCACACTCACAACATGTGAAAGAAACTGACTCTGTTGTAAAGGGAAATATTATTTGCTGCTTCGAAAATCATTCAGGTTATCAAAGGCACATTCTTTCAAAACAAGTCAGTGTAACCAAGCTCGACCTTCCCCAACTTGGATTACTCACACAGATACTCCCTGTCCCTATTCCAGGAATCTCTGACTTTAGTCAGGGTTCTCTCCCTCTGCTCTTTGCTTTTCCCACTCCATCCCTTTTCAGTACTTGCTTCTCTCCTAATCCTGCTCTCTTGCCATTTCTAGTCTCTTCCCCTCCTTTCTTTACAGTAATTTCCATTTTCTTTGAAATGTTTTGGCATTTAATGCTGGCTTTATTCTTCCTTCTCCATCTGCTGCTCTTGTCTTTCTAAATCTCTTCTGGAGCCTTCTCTCAGGAGAAAGCAAGAGAGATATACTCTGTTCCATGTACTGCTTCATCTTTCTGGATTTCAGTTCCCTTCTTTTCCTTCCTGGCTTGGAATCAGACAATCCTCCTGTCCCTGGAAGCTGATACCAACTAAAATGTCTCCTTGCAGTCCCACAGTAGCAGGTACTGTGCTGTACTGGATCTCCTGCTCCCTCTGAACACAAGGATCTTAGGATAGCACTGGGAAATATCTTCCCTTTCTCCTGTAAATACTACAAGACTGCAGAAAGCAAAATTACTGGTAGATTTTACTCCCCTGCCTTGTGCTCAACATTTGTGGGATCTTCGAGCCATGGAGACTTGCTCCACCAGCTACAATCCATTTTCCAAGGGAGTTTCCCCCTCCCTAAGGGTTTTTATTCTCTGTAAAATCTTTTATTTCATTATCAGAGCTTACAGGGAACAAAGGAGAAATAACCAAGCTTAACTACTGAAACTGCTTTTAGACAAATCTCCCCTATATTGTCTTTCCCACAGATTAATTTGGAACTCAAAGGCTCAGTTCTAAGATGTTTCTTCCCAGCCTGTTCACTTGGCCTCTGTTCCCAGGAAGGGAAATAGCTGCAACATGGAAGATGACAAGGACATTTGCCAATTAGAAGCACCACAACAAATTTCTCTTGGGAAATGTACAGCCCTATCTGCGAGTGTACCTTTGAACTAAAACATAAGACATAACACAAACTGATCACAGATTAAGCAAAGCAAATATGAAGAAAATGGTGAAAGGATTTTTTCTGCTATCAATTTTTGTTTATTTCCAAACTTCAACCTCAAGTCTGACTTTCTGTGAAAGTTTTCCTTGTATTTGTTATTAACTGGTATGTTTGATATTGTCATTCCAGTGGGAATGATGCCTCCTGAATGTTTTTGCTTTCAGAAAGGCAGAAGGAAAATAAACACCTGAAAAAAAAAAAAAAACCCTTGCAGCCAGCAAGATGGATTTTGCAAAAAAGGGTAAGATTTAAGTCACAAAAATTACAAATCCTTTACAGTTGCAGCTACGTTGCCAATACTCAGAAATAAAATAGAAGAAATGAAGCATTTATTAAGGTTCCAAAATAAAGTGAACAAGAACATTAACAAATGCCAAAGCTTATAAAAACCTCAAAGCACTCAGATCCTCCCTTCTCTCACAAGCTCAAAAGGGAGTCAGTTGTTCCTCAGTTTTATCTTACACGTTTCCCACACCACCTTTTCTCTGGTCACAGAAATTTTGATTTATTCAATGTCTAAAATATACCTGACCATGGAATGAGCAGCAGCCATGAAACCAGAGGAGTGGAGAATCCCACACCTGTTTCTCAAGGTTTTCCACTGTTGTTTCTAAACCAATGTTTTAAACACAGAGCATATTCCCATGGATTTATTACAAGCTAAAAGGGAAATAAGTATTTAACAAGACACAATTCCTCTGAAATGTGCTGAGCTAAAACCCAAAAAGAGACCAAGAAGGAACGTGATGTGCTCATCCTGCCCCGCTCTCCTCTGGCAGTTCCATGTTTGTGGTCTCCTACTTCCCACCTGCAAACAGCAAATTCTCATGGCTACACGTGCCATAACAAATTCACCAGCACAAAAAGTGAGAACTGAGTGCATTACCTTCCCTGATAATTATTTGAAAGGTATCTACAGGGATACCAACAACAGATTTTCAGATCAAAGCCTGATTTAAGCTGACCGACCCCTTCAGCATTTCTAAAGAAATAATGGATTATAAAACTAATTCAGTGGAAAATGAAGTAAAAATAGAAGCGATGAGACATCTTCTAAATAAGCAAAGCTGCTTTTACAGCGTGCTGAATAACTGCAGTGTGGTAAACATACCAGTGTTATAAATAACAACCAGCCTTTTGACATTGTTCTTTCGTTAATTATTTCAAACTCTTTATCAGCCTTAACGAAGCAAACCTCATGGTTCTCCTGCAAAGTGAAAACAATTACTCCCATGTACAGCAGGAAAGATTAGGATATAAGGAGAGAAAACAATGCTTCAAAGTTAAAGTGCCACATGTACAAAGCACTAAGGAAGTCTCATAGTGTAAGAGAAAAACCATCTTCTCGTTCAGACAAGAGTGTTCCCGAAGTGACTGATTTGTAGCATTTACACATCATTTAATTTTACACAAAATGCATCAAAATTTTTAGATTTAACCATAATTAGTAAACGATCAAGACATATCAAAATTTTATACTGGTAAGTAAGGCTTAAGCAAATTATTTTTAAATGGAAACTCTGATTTCTCTCTGCTAAGGCATTTTCTTGTTTTGCTTCAAGTCTTAATTATTAAAACCATTAAAAAGTAACTTTTTGTGTTAAAAATGCTAGCAGCTGCCAATAGATAATACACAGCACTTTTTCAGATTATAGATAAATAAACACCAGACCAGGCACAACAATGGTTAGTAAGTAATTGTGTCTCATTACCTTTGTGGTCTTCTTGGGCCAGCTGACCACAGGGACACCCGAAATGGCAAGATTTTGGTCATCATCAGCATGTTCCTTCAGTATGTTCTGTTGCAAATGAAAAGGCCTTTATTAACCAGAGAAACATTTCTCCAACTCAAGAGTGCAGAGACCTACAGAAGAGAATACTCTGCTCTCATGGCAGAGGGACAAGATCTCCCAAGTTACTTTTGCTTGCAAACTTCCAATTCCCATTGAAACTCTACCACCTATCATTAACATCCAAGATGTGAAACTTCTTGCAAAACAGGCAGCAAAAATCAGCCATCAATCACCTCGAATGTTACAGAGTTCTTTAATATTGGTGTGTCCAAGACTGGTGTCCTACCACTATCACCTCTCTCCCTCAAAGTCCAGGTCATTCGATCCCAACTGACCCCACCTCTGACCCCTTCTCTCCTAACCAAGGCTACAGAAGGCCTGAGAAGCAGTGAGGCTCTGCCCCTGTTATTTCAGCCATCACAGGGCATCATTTGTGTAGCCTGGAGCACTCCTCAGATTCCTGATCATTCAGGTAAGCCAAGAATAAAAATGTACTCTGGAACCTTTCATCTTTTTGCACATGGCAATCCAAGAGCACCATCATTCCCACTGCCCTTCCTTCCCCCATGATGGGCAGGACAGAGCTGCTGGAATCCAGTTCCCTTTATGTGACCAGCTGAGGCATTCAGGTTCCTGAGTGTTCACTAGGAAAGGATCTGACTACGGACAGCATTAAGGGAAAAAGATTGGTCTCCCCTCCCTTCCACCCCCACCAAACCCTTTTCTTTGATGCACTGTTCTAGAAATTTCGTGAGTGGGTTGCACAGGCTGACACAGCTTCCACCACTGTGAATCACTCCCATGACCAGTAACTCAACACAGAGGTGGTAAAACACTCCGTGGTGCAGCTGGGAATAATCCACGCTCGCCTCCTGTGACTCCCTACATGCTCACTAATTTAGCTACAAAGCTCTTCATTTTGGAGTTCAGGTGGCTGAAAAGGAAGAAATGAAAACAAAAAAAAAAAAAAAAAAGCTCCAATAAAACAAATGAGAACTGAAGGTTGGAAATTACTTCAACAGAATATTTAGGAGATGACCCCAGACAATGAAGTTCAGCGGTGCTGTTCCCAAGTATATGAAAAAAGCTTAATTAGCCAACAACAGGCAGCAGGCTCTGTCAGTCCCCAGTGCAGCACTCTAGTAATTAGTAATTTCACACACTATACAAAAAGAGCTTAAAATACAGTAATTGTTTTAATAGGGAGTGCACTTGGAATTCATCTGTAATCATCCAACTAAAGCCCAGAGTGTGATGGCATGTTCCAGTCCCCAGGAGCCTGAGTTTGGATGAGTGTCCCTGGGGCTGACTTTCTCCCTGGAGCTCAGACAACCTGTCACAGTCAGCCTAATTCCCCAGCCTGTGCTGAAATGAGAGCTGTTACCACCAGACAGCACAGCCCCAGCACAGCACTGCTCCTGCAGACAGCAGCACCCCAGCAAGGCTGCTGGTGATCCTGGTTAGGCTGAAAGCAGCACCAGTGACCAAAATGAGCGATACCAGTACAAGCCCAGTTTCATCAGCACGGCGCTGTGGCTGCACTCAGGGGTTTGCCAAGGTGAGGAGTAAAACCCAGCTTGCCCCAGCCTGGCTCTGATGCAGAGTCTGTATTGTACCTGCTCTTCCACTGCAACACCCAACAACTTTTACACAGGGACTAATCATTGGCAAATTAACTCTTGGCCAAGCTGAGGTGAAGTGAGCACCTCTTTTCTCATGTCCTTTTTATTTGGAGAGAGATCACTGCATTAACTGAACTGTGACCACATTCTGAAAGTTCAATCCTAAAACTGAGAGCTCTTTTGTATTCTCATTGCAAAGCCAAAGTTCTCCAGAACAAGGAGGCAGCTTGAGAGCCATAAACAAAGGACAAATTAATCCCTTTTTACTTTGCTGCTCTTAGGTTTGAAAGCCTGTAAGGGAGAAAACCTTAACATTTCCACTAACGACTGTCAGAGACTCGGAGTTCAATGGAAAGCACACCATATTCCAAGAACTTGGCAAGGTAATGAAGGTTTCTTGTTATCGTATGTATCACGTGAAAATATTATCCAAGGAGAAATGCAAAACTATGGCAGCTTATCATCTGAGGCAGCTGAAAACAACGGCTGTCTGCACAGAGCACAGCACAGCCACACTTGCGCCGACTGGAGCGTCAAGTGGCAGCTCCCAACAGGCTGGGAGAGGCAGGGTTTTGATCACCTGCTTAAAAACAAGAAAAAAGAAGATAAAGAAAAGCCATGGGGCTCCAGTTAGAGGAACAACGTGATGCTCTTCCAGCATAAGGTGGCTCGATTCATTACACTTGAGGGCTGTGGTGACAACGGCAGGTATGAAGGGAAGAAACTGATTAACTGTGTAAGAATTCAGCTTAGCCATTAATTTCAAAAGCACAGCAAGGAATGACTCCCCTGAAATGCATTCAGTAGAGGGAGGTTTTTTTCTGTCATCAGAATGGGAAGGGGGTAAGATTTCTTGGCAAGAAAAAGTAAGAACATATTTCAGTAGATATCATCTGTCTTGCACAAGAATCTTCTCCTGCTGCCAAGGAGTTGCAGATATTTGACAACCTCTGTTCTTCAAACCCAGTTTCTTCTGCTCTAATGGACTTTCACAGGCCCTTCTGGAGAAGGGCAATGTTTTTGCTTTGAAGTGGGCAAGGTCTGTGGCATTAGTAAGAGCAGCCCCCAACAGCAGCAGAGGAATCACCATCCTCTGGTAACACACAGAAATGGTACGTGCAGAAATCAGAGGCTGCACACAGGTGAGAATCCCTGGCAGTGGGTTTAATGTGTGTGGGCTGCACTGCCACAATCCAGGGTCTGCTCAGCTTTACCTGTCCTGTGACGTGGAGTGCAAATTACACCAAGGAGTACAATGGTGACCTCTTCTTCATGCATAAGCCCACCCCAGCACTGCTGCAACCACCAGGGATTTAATTCCCTGTTTGGGCTGAGGGAAGAACTGACCTGCTCTCCAAGTGAGGCCTGTTCCACTCTGCAAATAAGCCTCCCTTGTGCTGCTGCACTCCATCGATCACGGTGATAAATGGGTGCTCAATCTGCAGAGGCAGCAGTTGGCACTTCTGGATTGCTGTGTCCCCACCAGACAGGCACACTTAGTTTGGAGCTCAGATGATGTGTAAGGAATTTACACAGGCTTAGTTTAGTTTTCAGTCTCCCTTCTGGTAAGGAAAATAAATTACTTTACTTCAGAAAGTCTCACCTACTTGACATTAAATAGCTGTAAATAGCTGTGGTTGTGTTTACCACTAAGAGCAGTAATCCAGTCACCCATCCTTTACTGTGCTCTTGCTCAGCTGGGAAAGCATGGATTCTTTGTGAGCTACCCCGATTAGTTCTGTGAAACTTCACATTACTGAATAAAATGGTTTCCTTTCTCCAGTTTAACTATCCATATCCTGTTTTCTGAAAACATTAATTATCTTCCCAAAGCACAAAGACAGACTTGAATGTCATACAAAAAAAGTTCCTGAGTGTATTTCATTAAGAAATAAAAGTGCTAGAATAAACACTGATTTATTTGCTTCAGGAAGAAACTTGTTTAAGACTTTCCCAGCAGAGCAAGAGCTTTCAGACTTTGTCAGAGCATGTCCTTGCTATGCATTTGTTAAAAATAACTCTCAAATGGGTGCACTAAAAGGGTACTTCTAATAGGAAGCATTATTAATACATCACATGCCTGAAAGTTGGGTTGCCCATGAAATAAACCTTGTTAATACAGCCAAATACAGTCACAGCACGGGTCATTTGCACAGCTCCTGCAAGATTCCTGCCTCCATTCAGTCACACAGCTGACTGGTGCTCTGGGTATTCATCAGGGTGAGGTAAAGGGGCCAGGCCTCTGCTCACTCCACTGCTGATGTTATCAGCAAACCCCCAACGTTATTATCTGTACAGATTGGAAAACTAGTAGCAAAGTAAGGGAGAACATGATTCAGTGGTCAAGGAGATAAATACCATTCTGGAATATGGACTGTATTTCTTCCTCTGCCATTATGTCTCTATGTGGTACAGGGCAGATCTTTTAAGTCAAGTTTCCACGGGGTGTCATGAGTTGTGTGCTCCTGCTCTTCCTCACGCCTGGCTTGGGATCCGGATGCTAAAGATCAGAACTCCTGCTCTGCAGAAATGCTAAGCCACTACTGTTTCAATATAATTAAAGTCATCTTTTGCACATATCATTGTTAAATACACTAACTGTCCTGTGGCACGTAAAGCCAGTACCCAAAATTACTTTTATCTTAATCTCTTTGCAGCCCAGTTCCCTGTGATAACAACAGCTCATCCATTATGTGTGGAGCAGAGGGTGGGGATCCCTGGGAGCCCCAAGGGAACATTCATTCACCCTGTCCAGCTAAGGGGCTGAACATTAGTACCTGATGGAACAGCAAGGGTGGAACAGCTGCATCCTCACACCAAGGAACCCTGGATCCTGCAAGCACCATTATGCTGGAGCATGCTCAGAGGACTAAAATCTGTCACTTGGCAACTCCTCCCTCAGCACGCCCCATCCTTTGAAGGTAAAAGCTCTAAACACACTCACACACTTGGGTTTGATTTTTTTTTCTTTTTGAAGTGAATAAACTGAATAAAACAAACCTCATGCTCCAAGGAGATCGGATGCTTTGGCTCCACTGCACCGCTCTCTACCACATCAAGGAGCACAGTGGCAGGATGAGGGATGGCTGTTGCACACAGGGTCCCAGAAGTAGATGGGAATGGGTCACACCTTGGCAGTGACTGCCTGCGGCAATCTTCTGATGAGCAAAGAGAAGGCCTGTGCTGGGAATCAATCCTGGACTCCCCCCCCGACCTGGGAGGCAATGTACTCAACTGCCCCTAACTGCCCCCATTCCTTCAGAGCACCTGGCAAGTGGATTGTGCAACCACAGGGAGTTATGGAGGAAGCTGACTGCATGGGCTTTAAAAAATTTACTCTGCCATACTGACTCTCACTCTCTGAAGACTGGCTTATATGTGGGTCAATACTGTAAAAAAGATGGGTGAGAAAGTTCTTTAGCAGTTCTTTAGACACCGTTCGAGAAGATGTTTGAGTTTATATGGTTTTTAAAAAGTCTCACTCTGGCTAATCAGTCACAGACTGGCCAAACACCCAGAGGTGATGCCAGGGGAAACAATCCTGCAGCATGTCTGATGTTTAGATGTGGTCATGGGCTCTTTAACCAGCAGGGAACCATCAGTATCCAGATGTTGGGCTACATCCTGATGGTTACAGCATGTGTTGGCAAGGACAGAAAGTTTAGAAGCAGGCAGTTATCAAAGGAGATGGAACATCAAGCTGTACACAATAAACTGGCAGGTGCTCACTTAATACCAGTTACAGCACAGTATCACCAAAAAGGTGATATTGGCCTTGTTTTAAACAGTCCATTTGTAGTTCTCCATCTCTATAGTCAGTGAATCCACTGACTATCCTCTGGAGAGGAATAGGAAAACAGATACTCCCACATGGAGCTTTAAGCCAGATTCACATATGGTACCTTGCTGTGTTCTAGGGAGATGTCTCACAGCCCTCTGGAGTCTGGCATCCAAAGAGGGAGCAGGATCCCACTCGGAACATCTGCACCAGCCATTATATGTTGCACCCTTTTCTGGATTTTTAAGTGAAAATTATCCTGTGCATCAAGCTTGGAGAAGTAACATGACCATTCTTGCTGCTTCACCACAAATTCAACTTTGGGTCTTCATTCTGATTTCTGATTAAAAGATGACTGATCCCAGAGCAAGCTCGTGAATCTACATCCTCAACTTTGAGCAGGTGTGTCCACTTTCATGCACAAAGTGGCTGATTTTGCAAGAAGAGAATTTCTGAGCTCTTGTGGTTTACCAGAACGAGAGCAGTGTATCACAGTTCCAAGCTCCAAGATCAGGGAATATGGTTCCACTGCACACTGCACATGTTCAGCCTTCTCTAATGGCTTTGAAGCCTTTCTAAGCAGCTGTTACACCACTTGCACTAAAATAGTACAGGCTCCCTGCCCATTTACCACACAAACACGTATTTTTCCCCTCAGATTGTGCCTTACAGACCTCTTGTGTATAGAAAATATGTAACTGAAGATCCATACTGTTCACAGACTGAAAATCTACAGAGAAGTTGTGTCACTAGCAAGTACTCACTCCTCACACCAGCTCCAAAACCAATATATTGTACCAGTGGAGAATAATTATCAACCTATAGAGGGCAATGGAGGAAAGGAAAATGAAAAAGGTGAAAGAAAAAAAAAAGCAGCTGGAAGTGTTAGACAATCTATCTTCTGAGCTGCAATCAAGTATTTACATTTTGTATGTGTCAGCTAATGAGGTGTACACCAGGGAGACACGAGACCAAAAAGGACTGATTAAGACTATAAATATAAACAGACTTTTTGAGGTATAATATTTACATGTGGAACATAACAAGTGCTGAATTACGAGAGGATATAAACTTGTGGCCACTACTGTGACAGTCAGAAAGGACTGCATCACTGAAATCTGGCTGTAAACAGGAGCCAGAGACAGCTTTGGTTCAAGGAATCATTTCCCTGTCTGTGGCAGAGCAGCCTGCCATGAGCTGGTCACCACACACAAGCTGCCACCTCTCCGCAGCAGAACTTTGCCTTCTGCTCTCCTGCTGTGCCCACAGAGCAGAGTATGTGTGGATCACCAAGTTATCACACCCACCTTCATGTCCTCCAGGAGAGCCTGAGGGTCTTCAATGCCTTCTGGAACACACTTCTTGTTCTCTGGGAGAGATTCAAGCTTTTCCACCAGGGCTTTTAAACCCTTCAGTTCAAATTCTGTGAGGTGAGTCCATTTGGTTGAAACTTCTGTAGCTGGAGACCCCGTGGGTGTTTTGGGATAGTCCGTTGGGGTCGTTGATTTTATGCTGTCATCTGACTCATTAGACAAAGTTCTTTTCAGGTACCTCATTACTGTGGCTTTTTGTTTCCTCCCTGCAGCCTCCTTCCCTTCCGAGTGTGTGCTGTTGGGTGAGGAGGAGCCATCCACCAAGGATTTGGAGTTTTTATCCAAGCTATCATCCTTCTCCTCCTGGAGATGGGCATCACAAGATTCTTCATCCATGTCTAACCACGAATCTGATGAGTAGCTGTCTGTGCTGCGTTTTCTTTTTGCATCTGAAAGTTAGAAAAAGAATGCTGAATTTTTAGCCAGTGTAACCTCACAGCTGAAGCACTTCTGTACCAGTGGGGCCAGGTGCTGCCAATTTCAAAGGGCACTGGAGAATGGTTTAGTGAGTATGTGACAGGAATGGGCTTTATTCAGCTGATTTTTAATTTTTTTTTTCTTTGAGGGGGGTGCTTGTTTGTCTGTTTTAATGCTGGTTTTCATTAACATCTACTCAGTTCAAATGACTGGGAAACATTTAGGGAAAAATTATGCTTTCTTCAAAGCTTCAGTCCTCTATGCCTTCAATTAGGAGTAGGCAGAGCTCTTAAGTCACACACAATTAATTTTCCCACAAATCCGAAAAAGACCAGATTCGGCAGCTTTACAGCTTTAAGAGGAGAGTTAGCACAGAAGGAGGAGGGGGAAATGATGGGAGAAAGCACGTTAAAATGCTGTACATCATCATTCTTCCAGGAACCCTGCACAGCACAAAATCAACTCCTCACTACTTTTCCTCTCTGCAAGCAACAAACTGTTGATAAAACAAGAACCCCCAGTTGTTAGTGCATGAATACTCATTGCTCTTCTGAGACAGAGGATTTCAATTGTGCTTATTTTACGACAACAAGACAAAACACACTGAGAAACACAAGGACTGTCACAGCTACTACGTGCTACTGGTTTTCTTAATGCCATTCCCAATACATTTTAGGTACTTCTCAGGAAAATTTAAAGGCAAGTTTCTGAGTCTAAAGAACTATTAATCTTAATTTCGCCCTAAGAGCCCCAGTCGTTACCCAACTCCGTGCAATCAAGCAGTGAAAGCAATGTAGGAAACCAGTGGCCACGGTTCCCTCGAGCACACATCTTTTCTTATTTATTAGACACAATTTCCCTTACTAAGTGAACAACATTGAATGCAGGCTAGCAACAGCAGGAATTTCTGTGGAAAATACAGTTAACACTGGCAACACCCAGTTAAGTCAATGTGAATTTTATTACTGGCTGAAATGGGTATGAGATCAAGCTGCAAACAAAAACACACTGCGAAGGAAACAGAAGTCACACAGAAAAAGTGAGAGAACAATTAATGAAAAGTTCCTTTCACAGCTTCCACGCTTTGCAGTGCAGCAGCTTTGGATTAGGACAATGTGAACCATGCTTAAGGAAGGATTAAATGGACATTAATGAGAAAGCTCAGCATCCGGTTGTTTAACAGTTAGGTTCAAAACAAATGCTGGAGCCCAGTTCCAAGCTGGAGAATTCCTCCTGATCACAGAGACACTCCTTGTCTGTGCTCAGTCTGCACCTTCTTGCCGCAAACACCCCGGTCAGAGATGCCACAGGCAGAGGCAGTGTCTGAGGGCAGCGTGCTCAGCCTGCCTGGCTGCTCAGCCCTGCAGTTCCCAGTAAGAGCCCTGCAAGGCTCAGCTCTGTGTGTTACTGCCCCAGAGATACGAGTTGGTCACCTCACACTTCCATGGGCAAGTGTGCTGCTGCTACAGGCTGTGCAAAAATCCAGCATCTCCGTCCAGTCTACTCCTTCAGACAGGCTTGCATTTTTCCTCAAAATGGCCATAAAATGACTCCTGAAAGGCAAGTTTAAGCTGAAATGCCAGTGAAAAGATGGCAGCCACAGAAAACACCAGCTATCAGCAAGGCAGGGTGCAGCGAAATCCAGCTCCATCCACAGGGCAGGGTAGCTTTCTCCCTGCAGCCCTCCAAAAAAGCCTCACAGATTATTTTGTGTGCTGAGGTGGTGGCATCAGCACTCCAAAGCAGCTCCTCCTCTCTCTTCTGTGCTAATACACCCCCATGCTTCTCTTAGAAAAATAAACTGGATTAGAAAATATCTTAGCTAGAACATTTAAAACCCACTTAGTTATCCAACTTTTATTTCACACTATTTTTTCCTTTGTCCACAGTAGCAAGCACACGTACCCACCTCAAAGGTGGTACATAATCAGCTTATGTCATTCTCTCATTTTACAACTGAGGAAACAGATGCTTGGGAGAAAGCATGATTTGCTCATTGTCACACATCAAATCTAGGGAAAAACCAGGAACCAGAATCCAGGCTGTCGGATCCAGGGCTGGAGCCCCCTTCTCTGAGCCACACAGCCTCGGTGAGCTGTTTTACAACTGACTCAAGCACAAAGCCCAGCCTCAATGGGAGAGAATGCCAGTGATCTGGCATCAAACAGGAGAGGGTGGAAGCAGAGCCACATCCCCGTGCTGCCAGGATGGTGTCATTAACAGAAAGTGGTGTAAATCTGCACAAAGAAAATTGTGTTTCTGTCGTCCTATGCTGTAGCTCTGCTGAACAGGAACTAATGGCTGTAACTGGGGCAAAGCACAAGTGTAAATAAGGCCTAAAGAAAACGAGGGAGATCGCGTTATTGAGGTGTGAATAATTCACTCGAAGTAACGCTCTGGTGCGAGGAGAAAAAGCTTCCAAGAGAGATCTCCACTTTTTGTCTGTTGCTCTAATCTATGGAAACAAAAGGCAGGAGAGGAGTGGAGCACCAGAGCATAGTGGGGGTCTGTTCCCAGGAGAAGGCAGCACACGGAGGGGGGCCAGCAGTTCCGTTCTGCCAGCTGCCACCGCGTCCCTGCCACCGGCTGTCGGCACGAGGCAGCCCCGCTGTGCCAGCCACACCTGGGCACGGACGGGCAAAACCAGCTCCCTCCTAACCCAAACAAACCACCACCACAGCAGTGCCCTGCTCTCTGCATGCCTGGCAGTCACTTCATGCCTTGTCTAACTTTCCCCATGGGCACAGGGCTTGCTGCTAACCTGGAGTGTACCAGGCTATTCTGGAGCACCAGGGGATTACAGTGCTGGTGCACCACCGGATTAAGAGCAGGCTGCTCTCAAAGCACAACAACTGTCTGCTACTGCTGCTAGTCTAAAAAAAAAAAGCACCGAGGGAACGAGGGAATCAATAATGGAAGGATAACTTCAAGGTGAGGGAGATTCAATTTTGTGTTTTCAAGTGTTTTGTCGTAATGAAACATGCCATGATTTTTATTTATTCATTTCAATGAAAACACTGTCTGACAGAGTTACTGTGCTGTGAGCTGAGACCCTACATAAGCATAATCTGCATTTACTCTGTTGAGAAGTGCATTTTAAGGACTGTATTACCAGGGCTCCACTGACTTGGAGGTTTCTGGTTTATAAAGTCTCTCTGTGGGAAACAGCACCTGCTCAGCTCAACTGTTTCTTCTCCTCAGTCAATGCCCCAGTGAGTCCCAGATCTGAACCCCAGTTTCAGAGGGGTTATCCAGTCTGGGCTCCCACACAACTTAGTGCAAAAAGATCTTCACCCCCCATAATCTAAAAGCAAATAGAACCAGCTCATAAAGACCAGTCTGTGAACTAGCTCAGTGAAGAGGTGGAGCAGCACAGACTTGACCACAGGACAGAGCATTAGAAATCTTTTCTATAGCAGTTCACTTCCCTGGGGTTCTGGGCAGACCACTTAACTTTCCTCAGAGTTATCCACTTGTACAAGAATAATTATACACAGTTTCTTTCCTTGCTGAAAAGCAACTTGCTGTATTACAGAACTTAAAAGAAAGGGATGGGGGTCAGGCATAACTATGAAACCTTTCTGAACTATTTAGAACAGTCCAGTGTGTAGGGTCTACCTTGCCATTCCCAGCTCCAAACACTGCCACTGTGACTTGGGAGCAGCAGTTGCTATCAGTCTGCTAAAGACAGCAATGACATTTTCATTAGCAGAAAAACCCTGAGCATACTGGAAACGTATCCCACTGCTCCACTGCATGGAGTACCCCATACAGGAACCACTCAATATACTCAGGTACCTGTCTATCATAAGAAAATCTATTCCATCCCCTGAGGAAGAAGGGGAAAAAAAGAGACATGACTCCTTCACTGTGCCAGAGGGCATATTTTCTATATCCATCAGGCTTAACATACAGTTGGAGCCATCCTGTTAAAATTTTAGCAATGGGAATCTTCAAAGCTGCAGGCTACAGAGAAAGCACGTCTCTGATAGCCCAGGATCTTCTCCCAATTACTCTTTGTCAGCTCACTCTCAACATCCATATCTCACTGAAGGTCAACTGTGGTTGAAAACATCCAGTACAGACTCATTCATGATAAGAGTAAAAATAATGAAGACATATCCACCCTGAAAAACAGCACACATTCAAATCTAGTAGGAAACCCAAATAGGCTCCCTTCTGATTTCAGCTGGCAGGACAAATGTCCCAGTTGAGAGAGACAAGCAAAAGAAAAGAGAAAAAGAGATTGTGTGCTTTTACAGCAGCCTGTGATTGCTGTCATGTCGTCATCCCCTTGAGTGTTTGCCCTCCTGGGAGAGATCTGAGAAAGAACAGCCTCACACACTGCCTGGGAGGACACAGCCTGGAAATTCATCCTGGGCCTGAGGAATGGGGGAGGAAGGCACGGCCATCATCTTCCACCTCATTTAGAGCTGCACTCACGTTTTTATTTAGGGAATGGGAAGACTCCAGGTTTCTGCCATGCCTCCACAGAGGTGAGGCTTTTTCCTGTCTGAAGTTTTGTGAGTGGAGACATTTAGAAAACAGAAATACAAAGAACAATACAAATTGCCACAGCAGCATACAAGTATCAGGACAGAGGTATCACAACACAATTACACAAACACACTTTCATGAACAGACAATGTCTTGAAGGTCACTCTGAATTTAACAACCTTCATGTCAAAGCAAATAAATACTATGTTATAAAAAACACAGTATGAAAAATCTAAAGATATCCTTAAAATCCAACTGCTGATTAACTCAGTTTTCTGTGTTCTCTAACAATGTTCATTATCAAGATAGTAATTTTTTTTTTCTTTACGCAGAACAGAATCCCCATGAATTTCATGAAAACTACTCCCTTGTGAATCCCAGAGACTGTGGGCAGTGTCCTGCACTCTCTCTGGTCAATGTCCTCCTCTACTGATAATCACTTTCTTAACTTCAGAGATCCACTACAACCACTGCACCCGAAGCTACGGAAGGAAAGAAAGCAGCACAGCTGGAGGGTGAAAAATAGACAGATCTAGCATCCAAAAGGACAGGCAGAAAGCAGACATTTATCACAAATTTAGAACAAATTTCCAGTCAAGGAAATTATTTTTTAAAAGTAGGAGAAACATTTAGATTATTCAAGAGAAATTTCTGAAAATGAATACAAGGATATGAAGATTTTCTTAAACCAAGAAGGACAGAAGACAATTAAATCTACTGAGGGGTTTGAGGAGAAGTTAAGTACTTTGCTTCATTACTCTTTAAGGAGAATAATGGGAAATTCTTTGTCAAGGGATACTCCCTCATGGGAAATCAAGAAATTGCTTGCAGATAGAGAAGCCCCTAAGGAAGAGAAATTTAAGGACTTTTGCAGCTCTGAAGAAAAGCTTAAAAACAAAGAGGTAGGGTTTGGAACACAGATGTCTTTAGGATATCCCATCCCTCAGCAAGTGAACGATATCGAGATACAGACTCCACAGAACAAACCAGTTTTAACTCAAAGATTACAGTTCATAGAGATTCGAGTCAAGAGGCTGCACACAGACCAGTTAAAAGAAAAGCAAAGCAAGTATTTGAAACAGTAGTACTCACACAGAACAAAGCAATGCAACTTTGTAAAGGTAAATAATGTACCTTTACTCCTTCAAATTTGGCAAATGCCAGAGGGAAAGATCCAGCATTATAGCAGACCTGGTCTACTGAACCACAACCCCCACTAAAATAATTATTTTAAGGTAAAGTTTCTGCCAAGAAATAAAAACAAACCCCCAAGTTTCTGGCAAAACAAAAGTATACATCTCTCTGTGCCAGCAACTGAAGACACCACAGGTCACAAGACCCTGACCAAGTCACCACCAAACCCTTTTCCAACTAGCCATGCTCCTTTTCCGGAAGCCTTTGGAGCTGGCATTCTTTGGTCATGCAAAACAATCCTGTTCCCTCTAGACAGTGGATATCTAAAGACCCCAGTGAGCTTTAATATGACTGGAATATCTCCCAGCTAACTGGACTGAGGCACATTTTGTGGGGATCACCAAACTATTATCAGTAATTATGGAGCTGGGCTGGAATTCACACTGGTGATTTAGCTGGAAAAGGTCCCATCTCAATATCCTGAACCAACCTCTCTCCACAGCTAATTCGATCTGAAATTACACATCACTGATCTGGCACCTCTGCCCTGCCTGCAAGACCAGCCTCTTTCCATGCCAGTGGTTTAGACAACAGGAGATTGTTCCTTATTTTCCAAAGAATGCAGTTATCAGTTTTGACACTGCTTTCTGAAGAGCTGATCCAAAGGGCTAATTCATCCTTTCCTCCTTTAGGATAATCTTATGAGAAAAATTCCTCTGGACACAGAATTTCTGCTTAACTAACCTTTCTGACCAGGGTCTCAGAGCTAAAATGTGAAGCACCCAAATGCCCAGTGACCCCAGGAATTCCTCCTGGCCTATCTACACAGATTATTAGTTCCCTTAAATTATTCTTGGTCAGTAAAACTCACTGGAGAGTGAGACTTGCCCGTAACTTCTTCAATCCCTTAGAGTAAGAATTGTGCTCATAGGTGAACACTTCCCTCTTCTGTCCAGAGCCTGGGGCAGTGCCAGCCATGCCAGGTTCACTCCACGTGGCACCTCAGGGAGCAGGAGGCACAGAAATGCTTTAGTCCTCCTCCACACTTAACACATGTATAGTTAAGATTTAGCTGGTGCTTGTGCTATTTTCAGCTATTCTGTGCTTAAAAGCAGAGGGAACATGGCCCATCACCACCTTCCATCAAAAGGAGGAAAATGAGGGCAGTTCAGCACAGCAACAATTGGACTGGCACACACTGATGCAAAGCTCACACCAGTGCCAAGGTAATGCCTCAGGCACATCTGTCTGTTCTCCCCTGGTCCGTTTTCAGCTCTTGATGTAAAGGTTTCTTTGACCTCCCTGTACCTGGGTTACAGATCATGGAGATTTGTGTAGGTGTTTTCTTGGGTTTGCTTTTCTGCAGCACTAGAACCCAGTCACCAGAGAATTACAGGAGAATTTAAGGAAGAGAAAGAAGGCAGGTTTAGTGACCACAACGTGTACTGCACAGGACCTGCCCTACAAAAGGACAAAATATCCACCCCACCAGAGCACATCTGCAATGCACACATTTCTGGCTACTACGGTGCTGTGCTGAACATGGCAGTAAATCCTCAACTGTTTGGCAGATCATCCCAACACAAACATTACTGAAACCAATGAACAAACACATCCAAAAATTATTTTCTGGGATCCACTTGCTAAGGGAATGTTCAATACACATAATTTGAAGCAGGTTGGTACTTCATGGAAACACTTAAGAGTCAAAAATGTTCCCCACCCCAAAATAAAGAAACAGTTCATTAGAATTTCTCCAGTTCTCCAGTTCAATTTATAATCTGCTTTGCAGAAACCAAAGCAGCAGCTAGCCTGAGGTGCCAGCATCAGTTCTGAATCTGCACTCAAAGGATTCACTCACCAATTAACATTGATTCTTTCTGGTACTCTTTGCTGAGGTGGCAGCGCTGGGTCACACAGGACACGTATCTCTCCAGAACATACCAGCACATCTCATAGTAGAAAGGATAGCGGAATTTGGCGTGCACCTGGAAACAAATCAACACTGTCAGTCCATGGGGAAGGGAGAGAAGTTTGCAGCACAAGGGCCAGTCATCATTCCCATCGTGTTATCAAGAGCACAAACAGTGTGAGGAGGGGGAGGGGAGAGGGTGGGAGCAGGGAGCTGAATGCCTCCAGCATACGGAATGAGGAGCCAGCCTGCCTGCCACGACAGCATCATTTCTTGGTTCACTAATTTGTATCCTCTTGGGGTGGTGGGAGAGGAGAGGGTTTGTGTTCTTGTGAAATCATGAAACTGATGGATGGCCCCTACAGAATTATTTACCTGCTGTATAAACATAGGGTGGTCACATACAGATGTTAGTCACTAAAACTTAAAATAAAGGCGTGGGTTTTCATCTCCTAAACACTATCACAGGATTTTTATCAAAATGGCAACATTACCTAAAATGAGTCAAGCAGGAAATTCATCTTTTTCATTTGTGGTTGTCTCAACTATTTGATTAAAGAAATGAACACACCAATTCTTGATAGCTACACATTAAAGTAAAAATCCCTTATGTGGTTTACCTTTTAGTAGCAAGTTAGCTTTTGGCACAAACAGAGTAAGAATAGAAGAGTAGGATTTTGACAAAAGATCTTGTCAAGCTGTGTACTTTTCCTTACATCTCAGACCTGTTGTTCTCACACAAAAAGCTGAATTCTCCAACACCAGTTATTTGTTAGCGTATTTCAGATACAAAAGAAAACAAAGAGGGTTTCCTCCCTTTCCAACATAGTTTTCTATCTGTAGAAGGTCACTGTACCACAGAAGGATCTGGGAAACTCCTAAAATGCAGGAAGGTAGGTGTATTTGTTGTGATTTGTTAAAAATGGATGCCATGCATCTTGCATGCACTTGTACTTACACTGTACACCTCTTTCTCCTGGTGGCACAGAAATCTGCAGGCTCATATGCACTGCACTGGGATTACAGGAGCTGCTTTAAAACATCCTCTGCATATTCACTGCTTTTTAAGCCCAAACATGGGCACCCACCTTTAGTGAAAAGCTGAACTGCACCAGAAAGGAGCATTACCCCAGAAAAAAAAACAAAACACCACCCACCAGAGATCAGCCAAAAGCCCAAAGTCCGAACAGGACCACTAACCCAGCACCTGCAGACTCAGCCTCAGCTCTGCAAAGCAGGCACTGTCCAAACACCTGCATGGTGATCAAAGCATCCACTTGAGCAGTGACTTATTAGAATGCCCAGATTTGAAACCTGTCCCCAAGGTGGACAGCCAAAGAACTTGCCTCTGTTCCCAGGGCACAGGAAATGCAAACACTCTTAGCAGTAAAACAAAATGTAACAAAGGCAAAATATACTGTATTGTCACACTAGATGTATCACAGTGTAGGATTAAATACTCCATGGCAATTCCCAGAAGTTAAAATCCCTTAAATTCAACACAAATACAGCTGGCAAATCTGAACTGCTTGTTGCTACAGGTCATGCATCCAGCACTGCTACACCTTCCCAAATGTTTCCCTGTGTGGTTTGTTACAAAGCACACATACGGAAAAGGAAGGGAAAAAAGAAAAGGAAAAAAAAAAAAAAAAAGCCAACCAGCCAAACAACAACCCTAAATGTGAGAACATTTAACCCCAGGGCCTTTTTGCATTGAAGAAAATTTTTCCTTTAGTTTAGTTATTTGTCATAGAGAAGAGATCAAGTCACTTATGACTATTAGGGAACACAGGGGAAATTATCCATGCTAAAATATATGCTAATAAAGGAACTCAAATTTTTCCAAGAGAGCACTGCAGGAAACAAAATTTGCAAAGAATTGACTTACAAACAGGAAGCCGCCTTCCACCCCTCAGCCTTCAAAAGGTTTTCAGCCACATGCCTGGGAATATTAAAGACATCATTGCTCAACATTTGTTGACAGATTCTGAGCTTCACCAAATTTAGTTGTTACCAATGTTAATTCAATGTGAAAGACAAGGCAGTAATGCATGCAGTGCTCCCATTATGTATATCAATCTTTAATATTCAATTTGAGTTCCTAATTGCCTCGCTATCAATGTTCCAACCCACAGCAAATCCCTCCATGCCTCTGTAATCCACTGTTTGCCCGAGAAGGCTTTGCTTTTACAAATCTTCAGAAGGAAGAGCTCTCTACACCATCTGTAGACAGAGATACTGTGCAGAGATCTACAGGGCCTTCTGCCAGTAAAGAGACTCCAACAGTGCTTTAAAAACTTTTAAAGTTTGCCTTATGGAAAAGTATAGAGGAATATGCTCTTTGTGATATCCCTGAACATTTATTAATTATAACGGATGTGAACTGCATTATGTGCATGTCCATACTCTTTCCATTGTACGCTCACAGGCAAATGAACTCTTAAGGGCAGGGGAGGAGGAATAAGAAAAAGAAGGAAAAAAATTAAAAATGTTCTGTGATGAGTTTGAAGTGTAATATCTGAGACAGACACTGCCAGAGGACTGAATTCCCCACCAGCAGGGAAATACACTGGATCATCTAATAGGCATTTCCAGCTCTAACTTCTGTGATTAATAATTTACAATCCACTGAAAAAAAATTTAATTATTCCTGTACAGCAAGGAAAAAATCCTCTCTGGAATATGATCCATTTCTTCAGTTCAAAGTGAAATTATTTTAGAGATTAATATACCTCTCCAAAACCAAAACAAAAACCCTAGGCAAGTAAGACACACATTTTCCTGAAAAAAGTCATAATCTCTTCCACAATGCTCATTAAAATCATTACAAACTCCACTTGTGTTTAATCAATCTAATCACACAATTGAAAAGCAATTTATGATTATTTACAAAATAATTAAGCTAGCCACTTAATATGTTACCTTACATTCCAGAAAACCAAGTGAATAGCAAACACCATCATCTGTGAGTGACCACCTTACGTATATATTCAGAGTGCCCTTGTTCCCACCAAGTTCCAATATTTTAAAGCAGTTAAATTTAGATTAATTTGGGTTAGGTTTGACACATTCTTCCTCTTCAATACTAGAGAGCTGCACCACCCCTGTGCCAAATGATGAATCCCTGCATGGCATCCTGCTCTGCAGTTCCTCAGGCTGGGCTTGCAGAGAGCTAAACAGCTTGGCCTGTTTGACTGGCTGTTAATTGGCCTCCAGGAAAGCCAGGCTGCAAAATGAGAGTCTCTACAAACTGTAAGGCTGGAGAATATTTGTTTACCTCAATTGCACATTAGGAGCTGTTTCCAACAATAGACATGTTTTTTATTACTCCTTAAAACTATTTTTAAATGGCTACAACCCTCTTAAAAAGTCTCCCAGGGGTATGAGGAATTAAGCTAGAATAAGCATGACAAGTATATAAACTAGGCAATTTTATCAGGCTGTAAATCAGCATTACCATTTCAACCCTGTATTTATTCTTGTCTGAGCTAAGACAATAACAACTACACCTAGCATAAAAATGACTTAGAATATCAGCAATCAAAGATGATTAAACATTACATAGCAGGTTTAAACACAGCGAAACCTCCATAAAATTACTGTGTGCAAAATGAAGAGGGGAAGCACACCTGTATTACACTTTGATTTGAGTGTGGCAAATTACTTTGTCAATCACATCATGTAATTTACTTCTGTGCCATACACAATGGAAAGATCAATACTGATGAGAAACTCATTTGCAGTATACTCACACTGGCAAATTTGGGTGAACTACACTGTACTGAGTCTGCCAGACCAGCCAGTGTATGAATGGAATTATTTCAACAAAGCAATGACAAAATTTGATTGACAAAGCAAATAATGTAGTACACACAAGAATCCTGTTTTGAAACCACTACCCCTTCAAGACTGCTACACGATATTTTTAGGTTTGGGGGGGAGTGTTATTATTTCTAAATCACAGTATTGATTTTCCTGCCTTTTATCAAACTTCTGTATGCCTTAGCTGCATGGCTTCTATTTTGTTTCTGTGCAGAAATTCTTGCTATTCTTCATCTGTTCACACAGTTCTGATTCTATACATCTGCCCACAAGCACAAGTTTGTGAGCACAGGTACAGCCTGTGCGTAACACGTTGCCAGCACACAGCAACATCCAAGTGCTGAAATTGCTTCTGTGAAGCCGTGGATATTCTGGGCTGCTGGCTTTCACTGGTCTTTTTTAAAGCACTCCACTATTTTTACAAGGAAAATTATAAAGAACTACACAGACTTCAAAGAAAATTTAAACAAAAAATGACAAGAACAAAGGTCTGATTTGGGATTTCCAAATGCTGCAGTATTCCTTTCCCAATTAATGATGACAGGACATTTTTCAAGATGCAGATACCCAACTCCCACAGCCTCCTCACAGGATCAGTGTGCCAGTAAATTTTAAAAGGCATTTCAGTGTAACTGGCTGGTTAGTTCATAGAAGCTACCAAAATATTTGACTGCTATAAGGAGTTTTGCCTGCTGGCATAAAAAGCTTAGAAAATCAAAGCTGCACCCAGCTTCCCAAGGAGAAGGGCCTTGAAGCACAACTGAGCAGCTACAACCCAAGCTGTGTGATCTTGGGTAGCTCAAGTCCTGTGTGAACAAAATCTCCATTTTTATACAACTTAAGGAAAAAAGAGCATTTCCTGCCCATCTTCCCCAAAGACTTCAATGGAAATCACTCATTTCTGGCATTGGTCCTCCCTCCCGGTCTCCCCATCTCCGTTCTCCAAGTGAGCTGCCTGTGCAACCATCCTTCCCAGCAACAACCCACCCTGCCCTGCACACCTGCAGTGTACTCCCAGCATGTATTGCTGGTTCTTATTTACAGTCACTCTGGAAACCTTCCTGTGCCCAGCACCTCTGCCAGGCTACAATGAGCCTCTTCCTGCTCCTGTCACCATAACTTTCCTGTCCAAGTCCCTCTGCACTTTCTCAAGACTCTTGACACTCTCACCTGTTCAAAGCCAGGCTGAATCCACTCTGGTCCCTATCTCTACTTCTGCTATCTGCCACACTCCTCTGTTCTAATTCCCCCTAAATTCCAACTTTTGTCTTCATCTCTCTTCCTCTAAGAATTCATTTTTCTGCTTCTCTTCACTAAAGTCACTCCAGGAAACCCACTGTTCCCACCACTCTTTTGCAATGTGAAGATTACCAGGCCTCGTACCTGCTGGGAAGCCAGGGAGGTTTGGGGGGAGGACACCTCACTCCCACTGAGTCAGAGATGTACTTCAAAACAATTTGTATTTTGCTCCAGGCCTATGCACTCTCACTGCAAAGAAAGCCATTTGGAGTAAAAACCAACTTGGAGCAAGATTTGTGCCCTCTTACAGGGGTGAACAACTGTGAACTGCACTGACGTCTGCAACACACTATTCTAAGACTTTTCAGTGAAGAAGAACTGCTATTTCCTGCCATTTTGCCAGCCCAAATCTCTGCTAACACCAGAGCTGGCACCTGTGTCAGTGGTTTATCAGCATTGTCTCAGAGCAAGGCCTCCAAAATAGTCCCCATCTGGATTGCACATCCCTCTGGTCCATTTTTATATCAGAATGCCACAATGGCCTTGCACAGGTTATTTAACAGTTTACTAAAACAGAGTCACTTCCTTCAGATCCTGTTGCTTTTTGAAACGCAATGGATATGATGAGTAGGTGCTCTATTTATTAACCAAGGATAAAACTGTCACCCCAACAAAGAGGAGGCACGGTAATCTCCCCCAGCCTTTCCCTCAGGTAGGTGCTACAGCCAGATGAACATCACAACGTTCAGATCAATGTCCCACCCCAGCCTCTCCGTTCCAAGAAATTCTTGCACGGAATCAAGTCACTGTAGTGACTGCCAATTACAGAAGATGTCACTTCATACACAACTTCTGCACAGTTTTGTCAATTCATCTGTGGGCAGCAGAACCAGCCCAGTGCCATCAATTCTCCAGGATGAGGCATCCACCCCAGGTGTGCACAGAGAGGTGATAAGCAGAGGGTTACCAGAAATGCTGGTACAAAGCATACTGTAAAGTGCAATATGTTTTTGTGCAAAAGGGAAGGTGTTTTATGGAAGTTTAACAGGCAGACAAAAGACACAGAAGGGACACATCTGTGGGAAGCACATGAGTAAATCCCAGTAAAAATAACCAACATTTGAAAGTCTCATTACTTCATGTTTACCTCTTGTTTCAACGACTCTGACACGGAGATCCTGTCAGTTGTTGTTTGTCAGAAGGGAATACGAGGGAGAGACTATGACAGATCATAGTCACAAAGAACTGCTCAGTTAAAAAGAGAATCAAGTATCCTTACCCTTGTTCTGTCCTCAATTTCATAGATGCGAAGCTGCATGGGAACATTAAAGCTATGCAGGATATTTCCACCAAACACCAGAGAATCTACTGGAGTATAAACCGCGTGTATCCACCCTAGAGAGGGAAAGCAAAGAACTGAGAATGCCTCGTGCTACGTAGCACTACAGAGCAATTTAAAATCAAATTTTAACAACCCTCTCAATCCCACTGTGCTGGAGATGAGAGGTTAAAGCAGTGAAAGGTTAAATGGGATGCTCACAGCCACACTTCAGGACTAGTCACAGCAGAAGGGCACCTTGTGACGTGCAGTCTTACAACCCTCTGTAAATCAGTTCTATTTATTCACCCAGCACTTACAGTGTTTACTGAGCACACGCAAGTTTATGACTCAACCACGTCCATGACTAAGAAGTAAATTCAGTCTGTTCCATACACCTGGCTCTCAGACTGGCACCTCCAGCATGGCTGCAAACCATGTCGGCAGTGGTGGTGGGCCAAGGGTTGTGAAACTGGACCGAGGCACACCAAACTTCCTTCACACTAGCACCACAACACACCTTCAGAGGTAAAAGATTTCAAATTATTACCAGCCCTCCTTCAGGGGTGAAAATTCCATCACCTACAATCAACTTCCTGAAGTAACCAAGAAATTGTTTTCACTGCAAGCCTCAAGTTAAGGGATTTAACATTTCTGGTACTGGAGCTGATGAGACTGTTCTGACCCAATCCTACAAAGGACTGAATTAATTTCACAGGCTCCAAAGAATCTTCTATCACAACGAAAATCCAGGCACATCAATTCAGACAGCCACATACCAGCTCTTCTGCTTCTGCATTGTTTGCTTGGTCTGTCAGGAGCTGAAGCTCTGGCTATGCAAGACTGTAGCCTCTGATCTCTGCAGTGAAAAAGGAATTGATCCTGCTAATGATCTGGGACCCACAGAGACCTGACACTTTTTTTCCTCTTCTTTTTAATGAAAAGCATTACAATTTATAAACCAGCAGACAGCAAAGCAACATGGGGGGCAGTCAATTTTCTCCTGACTGTGCAGTACTTTCCATTAAAGCTGTGGCAGCTTTCCCTCACTTCCAGATCAGTGAGGGAGCAGGAAAATGCCATTCAGCCTAGAGGGTTTTCCAGCCAGCAGCCACAAAAGTGCTCCTCCACAACAATTTTTCAACCATAAAGGCCTGCACAACTCTATCTGGGAAGTCCTCGAGCCGCAGCAGATGGCAGGACTGGGGCTTTCACTAAGGGCATGTTGGTAGGAGAGTGATAGGAAGGAAAACAAATCAGCACTAGAATTTTCTCCCTCGAAACACAAGCCCATCATTCCGGATACATTTTTCTGAATTTCAGAGTTACAGAATGGTAGAGGCTGGAAGGGACCTCTGGAGGTCCAACCCCCAAGACCACCTAGAGCCAACAGCACAGAACTATGTCCAGATGGCTCCATGGTATCTCCTGGGATGAAGACTCCACAGCCCCTCTGGGCAACCTGTTCCAGGTTCCAGTCAATTTACAGGTCTGACTCCACACACTAAATGTGATGCATATAAAACCAGCGGGTGGCTCATGGCCCCTGGCAGCTCTCAGAATTATTCCATCTTTCCTTCTCTGGTCAGCATAACTTCAGTTACAGAGATCCAGCCTGTTTATTACTTCCAAATCAAGAACAGTCATCTAGAGAGATTTTTTTTTTTTTTTCATGTAAGGGTAGGGTGGCAACTACACACATCAACACTATAAATACTTCACAGCTGAAGTATTTATAGTGTTGATGGTTCAGCACCTCACACGAAATACATCACTCTGTAATAAGAGCAAACTACTACAAAAATACATGATCCTCATCCTAGTCTTTGGGAAGGAAAACAGATCCAAGGTCAAGGATGATAGGGCCACTGCTTCCACTGGGTAAACAAAGATTTCTGTGGTTGGGGGAAAGAATGGAAACCATGTGCTGAGGCAAATCTGGGTCCCCAAAGCCAACTCATTGACTGGGTGCTGAAACACAGGCTTGGTTTGCGTGACAATCCACCTTAATTGTCAGGTTTAGAGATGAACAAACTGAAACCTGAAAAAGTAAAATGACTTTCATGGCCCCACAAGTGAGTGATGGCAGAAGACAGATCAGAACCAGGCAGTTACTAGCAGAACACTGAGGAGCCCTCAGCACCACTTCCCACAGCAGTTCTCTCAGCACAGGTGTCAGTGTCCAACCTTAGTGGAGCTGTTATTTTAGTGAAATTATCAACATCATTCAAAATACAATTTGCTATCAAATATGTACAACTTGATTAAAAGGAGTAACTGAGCTGATTCTTGTCCTATTTGAAAGATTAAAAGAAGATATCCCTTCATTTAATAATCAATAAAATTAAATCCCATCAATGCAGTTGTTCTTTGAGTGGGTGCTTCCACTGAAACCACACAGTAGCCTTCTCCTATAAATTGTATTTCCTCAGTGAACATTTCACACTGGAGTGCAGCTGGTTTCATTGTTTCCTGGTCTTTGGGTCTCTCAACACGCCTTCCTTGATTTCTCTACTCCCACAAGATGCCAAGGGTTTTTGTGTTAATAACTGCTAGACTTTCTTGGTGGTAGTCCCAATATTTTTGAGAGAAATGTGGAAAGATCTATCAGTGGCTTGAGCCAATGCTCCAACAAATGGTGTTCCAGACATGACAAACCCTGCACAGAAAGAATAATGAACACAAATATCATTTCAAGCATCTATTCTTGCAGAGCTGGTACAGTGCAAACTGAAAATCTTCTGGAAAGTATCTGAAACAACCTCTGGTTCTGTGGAGAAGGTCTTTAATTCCCTACTTGCATTTATAATCCTGAGCTAAACATCTCACAAGCAATTAGTACCTTCAGCTCCCATCTGCTGAATTAACTGAACACTAGGTTCTTCAAAATGCAAGTATTTCTAATAACAAGACTGAAAATATTGCTGTTAATGGCACAGTTGTCAGTAGCAAAACCCTTTAATAACACAGCACTAAAATCCATCAGGATTAGGAAAAGAAAAATAAATGAGAGACAAAGCAACAAAGTCATCAACTATAAAGTCCTGGGAAGTCAAGTTCCTACCCCTGCCAAGGCAGGGATGATTTCCAGGCATAGCTCTGAGATAGGCACAGATGATGCCTGTGGGTACCATCCCCTCACTGCTGAAGTGCTGAGCTGGGCACACAGCTCAGTCCAGGGGAATCCCAGATTTCCTGCAGTCCATGTGCTCCCACAGGCAGCATCCAGCTCAGTCCCTCTGCAGGACACAGCCCTGTCAGAGGAGTCACCTGCGCATAAAATAGATTTTGGTCACTCAGCTGTGCAGCATTTCAGTCACACTGCATCCCAAAATAGCTTCCACTTGCCTGAGGAACGTACGCGCATAATTGAAACTGCAGAGACACGAGCACCAAGAGGTGGATTCCAGGGACACAGGACAGAACAGGCAAGGTTAGACAAAAAAGATGGGAAAATTGACACGGTACAAAGTCTCAGCAAGACTGGCACAGATGTTACAGAGGGGAAAAAACCCAACATGAAAATCTCTTGTTCTAATATTAACCAGGCTGTGTATAGAGAAAAACTGGAGGTCAGCACCAGAAAAGTAGAAGTAGGAGGAAAGAGAGATGAGCAGAAAACAGGAAACAGTTTCCATCAGGGTAATGTATTGTGGAAATGAGCTCTGAGGAAAGAGAAGCTTGGATGGCACATTCAATCCATTCCCACAGCTTAGCTGCAACACGACTCAGAAATAAACTGAGGAGGACGAATGTTCATTGTGACCATTTGCAAACAAAAACACCCATCTTGTTAGCTCCCCAATTACCACGGTTTTAAAGAGGAAGACAAACCTCCAGAGCAGGAGGTGCTGCACGTAGGGTTAAGACAAAAGGACAGCCAAGGGATTTTCTTTAATGTCATCCACCACATCCCTGCCTCACCTTCACCTGTGCCATTACGTTTTGCTGGATGAATTGAAGGTCTGTTGACATTTTAGATCATGTCACCTGTGCTGAACAGCCTGTCATGTCTGCTCCTGTGTGTCTGACTTCCAGCTCTCATAGCACAAACTTCCCACACAGCCTCCAATACTGACACCTCTGGAGTGAGTTCATCAGTTCTCCTCTGTGACTGCTCTGTGCTGCTCACACAAAGCCTGCTACTGCTGCACAACCCTCTGTGCGAGACAGGAGATAACATCTCACCTCTTGCTAATTGTCTCAAAAATGGAGAAAAATGCCTAAAATTTCATTTTAGCCTTAATGCTAAAAAAAGCACTGGAATAATACAAGAGCAACTGGAATAAGGACTGAAAAACTCAAAAGTCAGTGGAACAAGAAATTGTTAATTTTTGCCTGAAAGCCACAAACAAAAGCACCCGCTAAATGTTACCTAAAGCTACAATTAAATGCTGCAGATGAGAGGAGGACACTGACTGTGAGCCTTTGAGGACCAGTCGTGAACTAGGAAGATTCTTGCCCGTGGGTGACCATTTCCCAAGCAGCCCGTGCCAACAGCAGTGACATGAAGGCGGAACCTGCCCAGCCCCGGGGCAGCTCCTGCATGGCCACTGCCCAGTCCTGCCCAGTCCTGCCCACCCCAGGCTCAGCCACGTGGGATAAATGGATTTGGGAGTACAGACACTGCAGTCACTGCTCACAGCCCTCATGTCAAGCCTCAATAAGAAGACCATCCACTTAAGGTTTTTCTTAAGTTGATGGGTTTTATTTCAGTTCCTGGCGATCAGTAAGTGCTTTTTCCTTCCCAAAACAATCCTAGTGTATGAAGCCAAGCCAAGACTGAGCAGGAATTCTCTTCAGGAGACTCAGAAATGCTCTCAGCTGATTTACAGTTATGAATTATTCCACCACTCCTAAGATACACTTGAATATTTAGATGTTATCATCTCTAGTAAATCAAGAAGGTAAAATTAACAGTAACAAACACTTTTTCTGAACAGTTAAAAGAAAGATATGATCTCATTATCTTTTGAATTTTATAAAACAAGTATTATTAAACATTGCAAACTTGTTAGAAGATTTCAGTGGGCTGCAAATTCCTACTCAAGGATGCAATCATCCATCTGAGAATAATGAAAAAGAATATTAACTTATAAAGCTATGGGGCAAACAGCCTACAAGCTCCAAGCCAAAACCATGGTGAATCTGTTTCCATTAGTAACTGAACTGATATTTTGCCTTATCATATAGAAGTTGCCACGCATTTTCCTGCAATTCTATAGCAACTTGGGCTGGAAAAGATGAAATATATATGCCTCAAAAATAAAAAGTGACTAAAGAGATAACCTGAGAGTGGGCACTGCCAGCAAATCTCAAAAGAAGAATGACTGCATCATAACAGTGCCCACAACCAAATCTATCAAGGAAAGATCATGTTTACATTTTTAAAGTTAAGTATTTACTAATTCTACCCCAGTAGTACAAGTAATACAGCAACTCTCAATCTTAAATTGTTTTTAAGAATGAGGCAGAGCTTGGCATTAGGTACAGAATCAAAAATCCAGCATCATGCTGTCACCTTCCATCTGAAAGCAGATACTCAAAGCAAAAAGCCTCTCCTCTTTGATCCTCTCCACCAGTCTTCTTCATGTGGTCCCTGAGGTTCCAGGCACAGACATTCCATTAATGTCAGTGGAAACTCACAGAATGGGAAAAGCTAAACAGCAACCAAAACCAGCCAGGCAGCTCTGCAGCCCTAGCACAACACCCTGCAAAAAATGTACCAGCCAGATTTTAATAGCCTGTCATTCTCCTGCTGTAAGGGCTATGTGCCACCTTCTGGCCCATCACACAATAATCCATCAAACTCTCACTGGCACAGCAGAGGTGACCTAGGACCACACACTCCTAATAGGCAAAATGCCACTGATAACCACTGAGACAGCATCTGAAACACTTTGAATCCCTGCAAATAGCTGCCTGCAGTCTACACAGAACATCTCTTTCTGTCCACTCTCCTTCCCAAAAACATTCATCTGAGAAAGGTCATTATTTCTGCATTTGATTGGAGACAAGAACTCTGGAGCACTCTCAGGTTACCACAATAATTAAGAGAGACTCTAACAGCATGTTTCCATGCCAAAGGCCCTGAAGTGCACTATAGAGTACATAAGAAAAATAAAGTAAAATAAACAGCTTACTCCTCAGTGGAACACTGCCAGCTCCCAGGTGAAACACAACTGTTATGAAATTGCATGCAGCAACATGAGAAGTCTGAAGAAGAACCAGAAAGGAACATCATCCAGTTGACAGCAGGTCACCCTGTCTGGATTTTGATTGTAGGAATGTTGAATAAATCAGCACTGCAGAAGTCTTCTTTGCAGCCCAACATCTCACCTCTTCCACGGACTCACATTTTAATGTGAGATTTGAAAAGACTACAGTAAGATCAGAAGACCCAACCCAAGCCCACAGCTGCTCATGAGCCCACTACCTCTGCCCAGTGACAGAGGCTCAGAAACAGGCTGTAAGAAAGACAGGATGATAGAGCAACCCTTGGCAGCATCAGCCACCTCCTCCCAAAGGAACCAAACCAGGATGTTTGCAAATCTTCTGAGACCAATCACACTGCAAACCCTGGAATCAACTTGTACCCACAAGTGTGGCAACTACCTCGGAGGTCAACAAAACTGGTCTTCACAAAAAAAGAAGAAAATCGAAGTTTATCCATATTCTGGCAGACAACATCAGTGACAATCCAGAACTGGCTGGAGTTCACCTTTTCTGAAGACACTGATTGCTCTCTGACTTCACAACATTAACAGGCAAAAACACTGCAAGACACATTTTCCACAAGATACCACAAGCTGGCTGCTTTTGTCTGCACCAATTTTACATGTAACAACTCCCCTGAATTTGAAGTGCAAAGTCTGCACCAGACATATATACACATGCATGAAAGAAAAGGTCATTTTCTGAAAGAGAGGCCGGCCAAAAAACTGAGATAAAAGCAAACAAGTTTAACATATTTCAAATTATGGCAAAAAATCCTGCTTGTAGAGGACAACAAGCAGAAGGAGAAAGACAATATCCATGTCAGAGGTCCATCAATCACAATCAAAATCACATATTCAGCAAGACTAAGACTTAAAAGAGCAAGTGGATTGAAAAAAAAGATGAATTTTTGTGAATGCTTCATTTTGAGTTTGGGTTTAGGTAACAACAGTGATGTTTAGGAGGACATGAGAGGAACTAATGTGGTGTCCAGAGACCAAGAGAGAGGGAAATCAATGAATGCACCACTTGAGAAAACAAGTGCAAGGAGAGAAGTGAAAGGCAGCTTACAGAGAATAAAGACTGGAGTGGAGGGTGAAGGGCAAGAGAAGGAGAGAGAAAGGTTCCAGTGAAGTTATGCAGTGATGTAAAAGGAGGAAATACCTATAAAGGAAGAAGCACTGAAGATAAAAAACCTGGTTAACTGGCATTAGCTTAGTGAGCAGTATTTCAAAAAGGCTGTAGACGAACAGTCAGGATGTAACAGAGCAATTGGTCTGTAGAAGCCAAAAACACAATGTTCACAGAAATCCTGAGCTGTAGAGATCTAAGAGATGCTGCCCAAACACTGATTCTGTGTGTCCCAGCACAGTAATGGGAGATACCTTAATTACTGCTCCATTAGCACCACTACAACAAACTCCAAACACATCCCCCCTGAAAAGTCATCACATGGTGCAGAAGAAAACTACAGCAAAAATAGTACAGGACAAGCTCTAGATTTGACTGTGACTGGTAAAATGTTGTTGTTTCCCTGCTGAGACAATAACTGAGCACTGAAATGATGCTTTTTCTCTTCTGGATCATCACAGTTTCCACCTGAAGCACACTTTATAAAGAATTTCCCTTTTATTTGGCATGTGAGTCAGATAGGCAGCATCCCCTCTCCACTATTCCAAGTGAGATGTGTTACCTTGACCAGATTTCATCTGTGGTGAATGTTTACCATATGAAAACTGTACATATTAAACTCTGCCCATGGTAACATACACAGTGTAAATATCCTGGGGCTGCAGCATTTTTTCTGTATAAGGAAAAGTTTGCTCCATCCTGGGGATACAACAGTTTGAGTTCTACAGAAAAAAAATGTAAAATTCATTCCCTCACACTGGTAGCAGTTATGGCCTCCTCCCCTCTTGAACCTTCAGCTAGTCTAACATCTTGAATCTAATCTGGCCATAAACCTCAGAATGGCACAATGTGTGTATTTCTCAATCAACAATTACACTGACACCAGTTACATTAATGGAAAAGGCCAGGTTCCTAGTTGATTTTATCACTTTACCATGGACTTTAGCACAGTTATCACTGACTCACCAGTGGGAATCAGTGAAGTGGGAGATGAGAACTTGTAACGGTGCATGGCTCCTGTGGAGCAGCCCTATGGGGCCACCAGGGTACAGCTGGGCACCTGCAAGAGTATCCTTCAGAATCCCAGCCTGCTCTCCCTCTCCCCCATATTACAGAGGAACTCACTAAAATGCTTAAAAATGCACCTTGGTCTATAACAACTCACTGTGCTGATGATACTGGGCTCAATTCCTCCCTGAAACCACAGCTGGGATCGCGCTCTCAGTGCTCTGCAGGGTTACAAACACCAGCAGAAATCTACTGGTTTAAACTTAATCCTGAAAGGATGATGGCAGTGATGGAGAGGAAAATACCCTGAGGCCCTGGTGAGCACTATAATTATGCCTTCCCTAAGAATGACCCCCATTCTTGTCCAAGTGGTTTGTACTTTTGGGGATTTACTGGATCTACTGCTGATCCCAGATTCTCAGACAAACCTTCCTTTTCCCAGCAGACTGTGATTTCACTCATCTTCTTACAATCTTCTCTACCTACCTCACCCTCACAGTGCTATGGTGTAACAGCATTTCTAGGACTACTCCCAAAAATTACTTGAAAGCAGGAGCAGAGCAGGATATTTTATGGGAAAGCTCCCTTGCTGAAATGTTCCCCATTCACAGCCCAGCTGAGCACTAATTCCTCTACACTTTCTGTGAGCAAACCTGTAATTAGAAGGTATTTCCTCATGGATGAGTTGAGGCTGGTCAAGGGTTTATCAGGCTCAATTGAAAATACAGGACACGCTGGTTTTACAGACATCCATAAACAGAATCTAAACACTAAGAACACTTCTAAAGCACATAAAAACCACTTTCAAACATTAACTAACATGATATGTGCACAAACCAGAGCAAAGAGGTCACAGGAATTGACCTGTTTTACACAGCTGTGCTCAATTCACTGACCTGGAACAGCCTTTAATTAGGCATTTCCATACTCTTAAAACAAAGGCAGAAATAATGCCCTTTCACACAAATAAGAGATTTGCAAATAAGTTTTCCAAACAACATACAGCAGAGCAAAAATCCTTGAATCTATGAGGTGCTTACAGAGAAATTATTCATAAATGCCTTTCAGATCTGGCATGGAGCCTAAAATGTCTGAGGTATTGGCATTTCTGTACTTGGGGCTTTCCTAAGAAAACAGAAACTACAGTCAAAAACCCATTTGGAATCACTTTGTGTCAGCCACCATGTTACAGCTGTGTCCTGTCCAAGCTCCCACAACCTGCAGTGTTCCAGCTGCTGAACATGACTAAACTGACATACAGAAAGTCTTACTTGTAGGAGGCTTTTCACAGGAGGATGGAGATAAATAGAAGATGCAGTAATGGGATCTAAGCAAACAGCACAGCCACACTCAAACACCCAGTTCAAACAGTAATGGCACATTCTGACCTGTTTCAAGGCAAGATCTAATTCCTCTAACAGATTAACTCCTCCACCCTCAAAGTAATTTTGACTGTCATCTCCCAGGCTGATTCTTACCAAATACTCACAAATGTGCACATTTGTGGCCTTCAATTGATCCTAACAACACTCCCCAGATGAGAGAACATTGTCCCTGTCTCTGCATGACCCGCATTCTCTGTCCCTATGGTGAAAAAATAATAATCCTATCTCCACAGAGTAATTAATTCCAGAGCTGAAAAACGACCAGCCTGCCTTTCTGTCATGTAGAAAGTCTACCTATATTTATTTCCCTGGTAAGATCCAATAGACAGAGGCAATGTGTTAAATTATTATAAACAAACTTACAGTCTCATAATAGCCACGGAAAGCAAAGTCTGATATCATCTTAAATGAGGGCTGTTACACATTCCACCATCCTTAATCCAATTTAGGCAGGAGCAGAAAGGGCTGAAGCATTGGCCTTCAAAGCAACAACTATTTGGTGGCTTTGCAAGATGAGCCTGGATCATGCAACACAGCTACTGAGGTGGGCATCAGTGTAAAATTGAGTGTGGCTGGGCTGCTGGAAGATGTCCAGATTCAGCACCATCTGAATATAAAATGAAGCTGTTTCCCCAAGAAGCAGCCTGAGGGAGCACAGCACCTGCTCTCCCATGCACTGGAATCTCTCTTCAGTTCCACCAAGACCCACCTCTGGCTACAGATAGAGGCAAAGAAGCAAGTTACTGAACTGCAGGTGAAACCTGCCAGAAGAGATCACAAAAAGAGAAAACTGTCTTTCCCAGAAAGCTAACAGCAGCAGTCAGTACAGCTCTGATGAGAAGTGGTGAACTGACAGCTCCAGAGGCCCAACTCCTCTCTCCTTTCTCCCAGTACATACACGTGATCACTGCACACACTTCCTCACAGTACATTTTCCATCAGTCTTAATTTCTGGAGAATGAAACACATTTAGTCCCTGGCCTTTCTTCTGCCACAGCAAATAAAGAGGTCAGTATGGGGTTTAGGTGTGAAGAATTGTTTTACACAGAACTGTTAGTAAAGCACAATCCCAGTCATTCCAGAAGGTTAGTTAACAGGGATACCTGAAGGAATGAAGAACGTGTAGCCCTGTTTCAGCTCAATTCTTTGGCATCGTTCCACCCTGTCTCCCAGAAAGATATCACTTTGCTTTCCTGAGAGAACCCATTCTTCATAAAGTTCTAGATTCTGCAGAGTAGGTGGAATCAGCCAGAAGATCTAAAAACAAAATGAAGATTTAATTATTACCAACAGTCAGCAAATAGAAACAGCCGAGAGACTCCACCAAGGCTACAGTGTGTTAGGCAAATGAGCTGCTTTCTGCATGAAACACTTGTTTTCCAGGTGCTGTACACAGAGGCACACACAGACAGCAGCAGCAATTAGCCCACGTGCTGGAAGTGGCTGGGTAACTGTCACTTGTCATCTCTCTTCCAGAAATATCTTACTCAGAAGCTGCCTGTGGTTTACTTGCAGTTCAGAACAGCGTGTTGGTACAGAGAGGAACAGGAGCTGTACCACTGACTGACTTCAGTTCCCACCATACACTGTCCACACTACAGCTGGGAAAAACATCCTAAACCAGAAGAGATGGCAATACAACTGTACATGCTATGTATTTTAAGGCTTCTGTATCCTTTAGTGTTTCAGTTGTGGCTCATTGTGTTGTACACACCAAAGAAACATGGAATCTCTAAAAGGAACAGAAGCTTTAGCTACAGGACACTTGTGAGGGCACTCTGACCCAACAAGGGTACACACAGACACATCTCACTGCAAGATACTTCTGGACCACACAGCAACAGCAAGCCTAAAAGCACCACCACCAGCAAGTAACACATTTGGTATTTCAAATAAATCACTTGTTTATTTCATAACGGTGACTGGTGTCCTTCTAGTTCAGCAAACTCTGTGTGTATCAACAAAGCTGCTGAAACAGTCTGATCACTGGCTGATCCCCTCAAGGAAAAAAAAAATAAAAAAGAGAGAGAAAGAAAGGGAAAAAAAAAGAAAAGAAAGCAACCCCTCCACCCTCTAAGAGGCACAGAGAAATAAAACCAAATATCAAAAAAGGTTCACCTACCTTCCCCCCACGGAAAACGTGATACCACACTGAAGTGCCACCAAAATCAATATGAAAATCAGTGAAGCATCCTTTCACACTCATCAAACAGTACCTGCAAGTAAAGTGAAGGACAAAAATGAATCAGTCTGAAACAGTATTTTTCACATCTTAATTTGCAGAGGTTAACTGCCTGTGCAATGCTGCTTCCACCAATTAAGTTTCTGCATTTACAGTACAGGAATTTGTCTCATGAAGGTAACGAGATTTCTGATGAAAAATGTGTATCTCCATGTCTGAGTTTGCTGCTCATACAAGAGGAATTAAAGCTTTCAGAGTTAGGGAACAGAAAAACATTAAAAGTTTGGCTGTTCAGAAATATTTCTTATGGCATTGCCAGTCCCCGAGGTGATCTGTTTAATGCTGTCCTTCATTGCTTCAGAGATACAACCTTCACCAGAAGTTGTACACAAATTGCTGAGAAGTTTTGAAAAATCTGATTTGCTTATAAATCCTCCTGAATGTTCTTTACCTACTTGCCACTCATGCCATTTTTGCAAGGATTAGGGGACAGAAACCTCATTGCAAACTAATTCCTTTTTGTTCACATTTCTAGGCATTCCGCATCAAAACACATAAAGGACCCAGCTGGCAGCCACGCTAACTATCAAATCCACTATTTTTTACACCGTCTTGATACAGGATTGGAGCAGTTTAAAGTCTGCATTGCTGGAAAAGACACAAGAGCTGTGGTCTGGCTGCAGGAATCTCCAGCCTGCAGCCACCATCTGTAACTAATGGCCGAATCACTGCCGCCCTCCTCACTGTAGGCACCTTTGCAAACGCAGGAAACACACACCACTTAACCCACTAACCTCTTTTCCTTGTTCCGGTCTCCGTTTCATGGCTTTTTTTTTTTTTTTTTTTTTGTTGGGTTTGGTTTTTTAGGGGGNTGAGTGGGGTTTTTTGAACACCAAACAATGTGAATCAGTGCTGTGAAAAACAAGGTTAATGGGAGATTCTCATGAGACAAATATCAGGTTTAAATATGAAAGGATTTGTAAAAAAAAAAAAAAAAAAAAAAAAAAAATGAGGAAAAGAAAAAAAAAAAAGGTTTGATTTAAGTGTGTCTTTTTCTGCTCACATTCAGGTAGGAGAAGCTCAGCAGTATGCAGCCGGCGTGCAGAAGTCCCTGTAGATGATAGGCTGGGAAGGACCTTACCATGTGTCTGCAGAAGGCTGGCAAATCACAGCCACTCTGGGTCCATAAGAGCCGCTGCCTAGCAACCACATCCCGAGCCGGAGTTGACAGAATGATACGCAATGCTGTCATGAAGACAGTCAATTTGTGGGCTTCAAAAAAGGTCCTGCGCCTTCATCTCACAATTAAAACCTCTCCTTGTGCAATTACACGTCTCTCCTCTTGCCCACTCTGGAATTTTTAAAATTTTTTTTTTAATCCTTCAGAAGCAGGAAGAAGCTTTTGCTGCCCCTGGGGTATTTCAGATGCTTCAAAAATCACAGCTAGCCAAGAAGCTGTCTACACTCTCAATATGCTCCATTTCAAAATATGAGTCCTTCCCTCCCAAACACTTTTTTTTAAAAATTCTCCTTTTATGTGTTCTCTACCAAGATGTTGTTGATTACAAGTCAGATAGAATTTAAAAACAATAAAAGAAGCCCAGAAAGGAAGTTGCCTTTCTTCCAGCCAAACTGCAAAAAGTCACAGATTGAATAATTATTGCTCATTAGGAAAAAAAAAAAAATCAGCACAGAAATTCTCAGCTTGTAAGCAGTGCTGAGTATTAGAGGTTCATGTTGTTTTAAAGTAAAAAATTCTAATCCTTATGGAGTCAATTATTTTCAGCTTCCAAAAGGCCAGATATAAACTACATCACACTAACAATAAAAATTTTCTAGACAGTGCTACCTACCAACAATCACCCCCTGAATTAAGATATTCTGGAAGAGCAAACATGACCTGGGCATTAGCTGGTATTAACTATTCCTCAGTAGTCAATAATCTAAACCTGAAGCAGGCAACCTGTTTATGTTCAGAGAGGTAGTAACAGGATTGAACCCTGTCAAATCAAAGCGCTTAAAATTTAGTTTTGTGAGAAAACACCAAAGCAGGTATGACTGTGAACACGCAACTCTCTTCCTTGTTTTTCCCCTTTTTCCCCTCTGTTTTCTTGAAACTCCTCTAAACACAACTTCCACTCCAATAAAGGTGGTTTTAGTGAAAGAGTCACTTATGGCAATTAATAAGAACCTGCAAAGCATTTGGAAAATAAATTGTTTTTCTTTCCATCCACAAACAAGCCATGCCTTAATTTATGCTGTTAATCTCCCAGGCCTGCTTTTGTCCAAGCCCAACAGCTCCCGGCCGGCTCAGGAGCCTGCGGGAGGATCTTCCGCCATCCAGCTCTCTCGCCGGTTGCCAGAGTCTGGCACAATGCCTTTGCATTGACCTCTACAGCTTCCTCTTCCAATGTACACCGCAGTCACATGGTCCCAGCACACTCCATGCCACTGCTAATCTCAGGCACCGCTCGGCTCCAGCCTCAGCCAGCAGCTTCTCATCACCAACAGCTGCTAATTTGGGGAACCGCTCAACTTTTCAGGGTTTTCCATAACAACAGTGGGGAAAAAAAAAAAAAAAAAAA
>VZRH01007244.1:56079-88268 GCA_013397555.1 Urocynchramus pylzowi | reverse complement strand
GTTTCCAAAAAAAAAAAGGGGAAAAAAAAAAAAAAAAAAAAAAAAAAGGAAAAAAAGGGGGAAAAAAGCCCTAACACAGCATCCATGTTGAAAGAAATCTAGGAAATACATCCCACTGTGTGCTGTGGCCACAGCACTCTGGGCCAGGGCAGGTACAGTGGTTCCAGGAACACAATCCCACATCAGGCATGGGGAGACAACCTGACCAGACTTACACCCTGAAAACACAAGCAACCCAAAAGATGCCCCAAGTTGAATATTTTCACAACTGCTACCACATCCCACCCCTGCACACTCCACTTTATCTCCCTGCACAGACTCAGTCAGGGTTTTAAAACACGCAGCTGCTTGTAATCGGTTGGGGGGGAGCTTCCCTTCCCGATTGAAGAGTTTGGTTTGTGTTCTCCACAAGCCTGAAATTTGTCCAGTTAATGTATTGTTATTTTGGAGGTAGGATTTGTGATGTGTAAAAAAGGGGAACTTCCCCCTCCCCCCACCCCCCCCCCCCCAAAAAAAAAAAAAGGGAAAAAAAAAAAATAAAAACCAAAAAAACAACAGAAAACCCCACAAACATCTGGGGAAATTTCTTAAGAGAAATGATGCGAAGAAATATGGAGTAACCTGCAAACTCACGAGGAAGAACAAACACAGAGATCCAAAAAAAGAGAGGGAGATAATATAAATGAAGCTAAACCACTAAGCAAACACAGCGAGCTGGGAACACAGGAACAACACAGACACCGCTCCATAAACCAGCGCAGAGCCCACACTCCCAGGCAAACCCACAATGCACTCGCCACGCATCGCTACAAACCCGCAAGCAAACAGAGAAACAAAGACAGCGAGAGCCGCGCCGGGATGCGAAGGCAGCGCCGGGCAGGGCAGGCAGCGGCAGCGTTCATGCACATGGGCCCGGGGAGACGCGAGGGACGCACAGGCAGCAGCATTACCCTGAGCTCAGCTCCTTCTCTCCCGCAATAGGCACCGCGCACCATACGGCTCTATTCCCTCTGGCATTGCGAGGGCTCCCCTGCCACTGAGCTCAGCCCATAAACCACTCCCAAACCCCAGCAGAGGCTTCTGTTTTTTGTTCGGGCCAATGAGAAAAGTATAGCTCACTCTTCCTTCCTCCCAGGAGCAGCGCCGGCTGGTTGAAATCCCTGAGCCTGAAACCGAATACCACAGACCCATGAGCCAACTGCAAGTGCCAGCGCGGGGAAAGGCGCGGGCCTCGCTCCCCATCCCCGGGCGGGAGCGCCGCTCCGGGTGTCGGGGGAGAGCGGCCCCCGGCAGCATCCCGGCACCGCGGGGGCCCTTCTGCCGGGCCTGCGAGCGGGCTGCCAGGAGACTGCGGGAACAAAGGCTACCTCGGGGCGCCTCGGCCCGCACCGACAGCGCTCCCACACTGGGGCCCTGCAACTGGAAGCCACGAATTGCGCCGCAAGACAAAAGAAACCATTGTCACCCGGGAGGCACCGGCCCGGCTGCCGCCTCCACCCTCGCCTCACCGGGCAGCGACCGGCCCCGCCGCTGCGGGGAGGGCCCGGCTGCCCCGCGGGGATGTGCCCAGCATCTCCTCACGGAAGGCCCCGGCTTCCCTAGGGGTGAGCCCTGGCTGCTCCTGCGGGGATGAACCCGGCTTTCCTCAAGGATGACCCCCGTTCTCCCGTTAGGGATGACGAACCCCGGCTCCCCGAGCTCCGCGGGACCCCCAGTACCGGGCCAGCCCTGCCCGTGGGAGGCCGCTCGGAGCGGGCCCTGTGCCCGTGCCCTGTGCCTGTGCCCGTGCCCTGCCGGGACCAACCTTCGCCCCGTCCCCCTCCTGGGGAGCGGTACCGAGCGCTGCCAGCCCGAGGGAACGAACCAAATCGTCTCACACCGTGGTCACCACACCCCGCGCACTTCAAACGCACATGAAAGGCCCGGCTCCTGCCCCGAGGGGGTTACGGTCCGAGTCAGTCACACACAGAAACAACACCCGAGATAAGAGAAGCCAGTTTTCTGCCACGCACGGGAGAGTTTGTGAAGTGCCTGTGAATCACACGCTCAGACCACACTGGCACCAAAGCAAATGACCGCACTTCCCTCGTCGCACCCTTGCCCGGTCCCAGCCCCGGTGGAACACCAAGGGTGTGTGGGGTGGGCTCGGGTTTTTATTTTTTTTTTCCTACCCCAGTGAACTGAACCAAGCCAACAACTCACTGCGAGCCTGGCCTGTCTGCCCCTGGAGCAGCAGCTTGATGTCTGTGAGAGCACCACTCATTTCTTCATCCTGTGACAAGGCTGTTCAGCTCCAGGGCCACCACCAACTGTTGTAAATACTGGTGGTTATTTGAGTTACATGTGTGATGCTGCTCCTCCAAGTTCTACCTGAAGGAGGATTTGAGACTCATGCACTGATCTGAAGACATCACATTTTATTTACTTTGCTATCTTGGAAAGTTTTAATGAACACGCACTTATTGGTGTAAATTTTTTTGCTGAATTCTATTTATAGAGGTTTTGTATCAAAAGCAGTCCACAAATGGCATACAAAGTGCAGACAAGTCTCTCACATGTGTAAACCAGTGCTAGGTTGCCTTGTGGGACCTGTGAGCTCCCTCGATTCCCTGTCTCCAGAGGCACCCTCAGCTTCTAATTAGACCACAGCTCAGCAGAGCATTTTAGCATCTGTTTAAATCCATCCCTACTTAGTAAAGGAATGAATAGAAAGGAACGGATGGCTGAACAACATCCTGGAAGAGGGAGAATAGGGCTGAGGACATGCTAACAGAGCAGCATTCCTTTGTGAACAGGTAGATGTTTCACACAACATACCCCATCCTTAACTGAAGGCCAGTATCATTATAGAGACCTATTACAGCAGTGCTTAGATTTAAATTAATAGAAAGAATTTTGAAGGTAAAAAGGATGTTGCAGTGACTAAAACTTTCGTTTTCATTTTTTCCACAGCACAAATATTACCAAGTTCTTAGAAATTCCTGGTACTGTTCCATGTCCTGAACTGTAGCTATTCACTGCCACTGCATTGCAAATAATCTTGCACGGCTACCAACACAAAACCTAATAAAGAGGATAATAATTTCAGCAGGGCTATCTCTTTTGATAAATGAAAAATCAAATTAGTACCTTTTTTTTTTTTTTTTGGTTGACTCAGCTGTATCCAGATTGCTTCAGTTCTGGATGAACTTAAACAGAAAAACAAATCTCAGCTTGTTTTCAGCTACCTGAAAATGGTGTTGGTGATATAGTAAGCTTCTACCCCTAAAAGCTGACGTTAAAATATCATTGCCTTTTTCTGCTGGCTCTTGGTTACACAGCATCTTCCCACTCTCATCCAGGATCCCATGTCTGCGGGAACTTTTCTCAGGAACTTGCACCCTGGGATGTGAAAGAGGGGACATAAACTATTGCCCCACTTAATTCAGTCCTCTAAGGCTCTTGTGAGGTAAGCAGCCATTTACCTACAGGCAGAAAAATAACTTCATTACCCAGAATTTTTGGAAGAAGTTAATGGTGCAAGTCCAAGTGCAGGGCAGGGCGGTCTCCAGCGCGCGCGGCGCTCCTGGTAACCGAAGCAGCAGATGGAGCGTTCTTAACTTCACTCCCGGCACGGAACTCGACGTGCAGGAGCCAAGACAGACATTTGTGTCTGGTAATGCCATCTGTGTCTGCGAAACTGCAGCGCTCTCGCTGGAGTGCTTTTTGTTTGTAGGGAACACGTTAATGGTGGGGATGGCGTACTGCAAACTCTCAGAATTATGGGAATGCTCAGAACAAGAAAGGAACGAATCGATCCCATTTCTGAGCAACAGCAGTCATTAATAAAGCATATGAGTATAGATGATTCACATAAAAGAAGGGGCAGTGTGAAGGAAGTAACAGCACTGAGTTGTGCCTCCACAACTGAACATGATTTCCTCAGTAAGGGCTCAAACCCTCTGGATACTTACAGCAGTAGCTGGGACCAGTATCTCTACAGGAAAGGGTCAAGTTGAATTCCCAAAGATGGAGAAAGCCAATCTCTTGAGGAATTCATCTTTAAACGAGACAAGCTCATGGAAGAACAATCTCTTTGAGAGTCACTGAGCACAGAGAAACCACTTCTACCTCAGGACAGCCCCTGCCTGAACTGCAGATAGTCAAAGTTCAGAAGGTAATTTTTAGGAGTGGCATCATTTTATGCTTACATCATTCTTACACTCCTGCCAGGGCATCAATGCCAGCACCCAAGTGATTACTGAGAGCCACAGATCTTCATCCTCATCTGGTACAGCTTCTCTTGTGTTCACAGACTGTCACTGTTTGTTACTGGTTTTATCTTTGTGGCTTCTTCAGACTGATGAGGGGTTTGTGCCAGCAGTGCTGTAAATCATCCTTCTCTAGTCTTTCTGTGAGATGACACTCAGTAGCAACATCCTCATCACTCCAGCTGCATCACCCTCGCCTTTAACACTCCTGCCTGGTAACTCCTTTTCCCAACATCAAACTCTATTGTCACATTTCAAGCGTTCACAGTCTTTCAGTGTTTAGCTTCCCTGTACCTATCACATCTACTAGTTTATCAAGCTGTCAACCTCCACCTTCCCTTTGCCAGTGACAGCAACCTCCACGGCTCCATGTCTGCTTCTTCATCAGGCATCTCCTGCTTTTCTACCAGGCCACCCTCCACAAATGGGAAAAACTCCATGTCAAAATCTGTTGATTTGGTACGTTTCTAAAATCCCTTTGAAACCTACCATCTGGCATTTCATGATGCAAGTAGTGAACTGCAAGCATATACTCTGCTTTTTCTGCTAAATTCTGTTAGTCATGTTGCTACCTTATCCTTCAAACCATCTCTGCCTTGCTCTGTTTACTTGCTACATCTTTTTCAGCATCTGGAGTGTGCCTGCTCAAGGAGAGGAATCGTTTCCTTCTTACCTTGTACCATCCATGAATCCTTAGGCCCTGAATCATTATTTAGTTTCTTAGCTCTGGCAAATTATAAATAATGTCATTTAGCTGACTAACCACTTGAGAAGCAAGTGCTGATCCGCTGCTGGTTTATTGTGTAACCTCATGCAAAGGACTTAGGACATTTCCAAATCCACAGGGCACTCCAATCCACATCCAGTTACCCTAATGAGCAGTTTGATCTTTTCAAAATGTAGGAGTATCTTTAACTTCCACTAAAATCAGTTGTGCTGAGCATAATCCCCAATGCCTGTCAAAGAGTCTCTTCTTTTATGGAGACCTTTACCTTCCAAAATGTTTATTTTTACAGAACAAGAGTAAATGCTACATATCACTTCCTGACTGCACACTCCTTTGTATCTGTTAGTACCCATCTATTTTACAGTTTGGAAGGAATTCTGAGTGATTTGCAGAACACCAGAGGTCAGTTCAACAGCAGAGTCTGAGATGCTGCCAGCATTTGGTCTGGCCAATAAAACAGAAACAGCAGTGAAGGGCTTCCAGGATTACCTGGTGTTCATCAGCCATACAGGTCATTACATCATTAAAAGAACCCCTATCTCAGCTGTACTCATTCCCATGAAACTTGCAGTGCACATTTTGAGGCCCCCAAATAGTCCTTTTTCCAATCACTACGTAAAAAGTTTCAAGGAAGACATTAAAGCAAAAGAAAAAGCAAGGTGAGCCTATGCTTGCCCGAAACCTAGAGCTGAGATAGGCAGAACCAGGACAAACTGCTCTTATGTTCAGTCTCAAACCTGCCCTGAGCAGGTCCTGAGCCTGGATCAAACCTGGAGTTTGCCTGAGTCAGTTCAATCTTACACCTTGCTCTTGAAAAAGTGAATGGAAAGGCAAACTGGCAGGAAGGGCAGTGACAGAGTTTCTAGGAAGTCACAGCACACCCATTCAAAATAGACTTCAAGCTCATTTCACAAAACATTTCTCAGCTAATAATGTCTGTCATTAGCAGTTTAGAACCTGAGCAGGATCTGAGCCCAGCCTACAGCAGGACTCTAACTATACTGTGTGACATATCTGTGTGATGTGAAGTGATTTCTTTGGGCAGCACTTTCAGAGAATTTACTACTTAAGGTCAGTCTGCCACTTTCAAAAAAGAGTTGCTCAAAACTGAAAAATAAAAATGCACTTTTCAAAGAGACTTGATTAAAGACTGCATTCAGCAAAGTTAAAATTATTTAAGGCAGTCAAGAGCAGAGCTTTTTAAAGACTTACTTTTTCACTTTGGGGTATTTCATCTCTGAAATAGCATTGGTAGCATCTGTCTGTCTCTCCTTCAAGTGCTGTGGCCACATATTATCCACCCAGTCGACTAAGTCCACCTGAAACACCACCAAAATCAACTGTTAGCTCCCGAACACATGGTAGGACATATTCTTGTTGGCTAAAACTCCTCCAGTGACAGCAAGAGATGCTCACATACAGGGAGAACCTTGCTGTTCAGCAAAAGTCCTGTGCACCCAACTTGTTAAGGTGCAGCATTTCATCACCACAATTCAACCCCTTAAAACACAGGGCAAGGAGAGTTTTACAGTCAGTTTACCTGAATGCAAATTCTGTCTCGTGGGCTCCTGTGAGCACTTTCTTATGTACTGTCTGTTTTTGTAGCCAACAGCCGAGAAATTGCATTTATGAACATTAAAATGTAAACATAAAAGGGATTATACAATGCTAATATCATCCATTTCAAGGAGGAAATAGGACCGATTGCATCAATATCACAACTGTATGTGAAAACAAAACTTGCTTACTGCCCTGATTCTGAAATAATGCCCACATTCTGATATTGCAACCCAGAGTTTACACAGCAGGGAACCTAAATCAGGTATTTCTGCCTTACACGGGCTCAAAACTCTGCAGGATTCAAGGGAATATCTTCTACAAATATATGGGAGCTGACTTTAGGTACTGGACCTCCACAACGCAGTCTCTTCTACTCCCATGAGAATGCAAATCTCTCTTTCAGTGAGATCTCGATATTCCCGGTTTTACAAACAACTGTGCACTCAGGCTATTTTAAACAGCTATGAAATAACCATTTACACGTGATAACAGGTACCTAACTGTGTATCTCATTTCTAAGCACCCAGGAAATTTGCACAGATGTTTTAAAAGCTCTCTGAGCACAATGTGTTTGGGAAAACCGGGATGAATTGAACACAAGAAATTCCCCAGAGCACCTTCAAATTGCCTGCTAAGTGTCTGAATGACAGCAAAAATCTGAATGAACTTCTAAATAGATGTTTAATATTCAAATTTGTGATCTGTGTGTAAAAGAACAAAGGAGTCTAGTTAAGAATTACTTCTACAAATCAGGAATTAGAGCTGCCATCTATTTGTGACCTGTTCAGGAAGAAGTGTGGTGTTTATGTTTTCTTCTTGGGTAAGAGATGTCCCCAGCAGAAAAAACTGCTGCTGTAACTAGAAAATGACTTAGAAATCAGGTAAGAAGTGTCTGAAAACAAAATATCATAGAGCTGTAGTTTTACACCCAGCTACATGCTAGCATAGCACACATGGCTACATTTCAGAGATAAATGAAATAATCTTTGCTAAGAAGGTCACAGTTTCTTGCCAGTGACTCCATCGGGAGTGAAATCACAAAAGGCCTCTACCTTTAAAAAGTATGTAAAAATCTACCCCCTTCCACTACTGCCAATTCTGACATAGCAGTGATTACACTGATTTAATTATGTAAACATTCCTACATTTAACAATTGTGTTTCCAACTTTTTTTGCTTTGGAGTCCCCTGAACATATTTTTTTTTTAGGTAAAAGGAGTGTAATATATAATAAATCCAAGCTTCCTGATAGTTTAAACTTCCTTAGAGGAGGAAAAATACTAGATAGGTATTTAATTTTGGATGAAGTTTCTCCTAAATACCTTGAGAGGAACTGTGTATCAGTGCAAATTGCATGATTAACAGCTCATCAGGTACCTAATTCCTGTAAATTAAGTTCCACTGTCAAGGAGACCAGCTTTCTACTTGGCTAAAAATGAGATCCTGACACTAAAGGAGCAGGAGTTCCGGGCACTTCCCATCACCTTGTTTAAACTCCCTGATTTATTTCTGGGAAGAAGCTGCAATAAAGCCCATCACCAAGGGCTCCCTTACCACGTTGGGGCGCTTGACAATGTTCTCCAGCTTGGTGTGACTGAACTCCAGGCTGATGACGTTGTAGAGCTTCTCCCGCTGGGCCTCTGGGGTCTCGTAGTACCTGACAAACTGAGACATGCTCATCTCAACTCCCCTCTGGGTGTTCACATCCATCACGTCCACGATCCGGCGGCTTCCTGCAAACACAGCAGCAACCTCAAAACATCTGCCTTGCCTTCATTTATGTATATATACATACATGTATGTAAGTTATTTTATATATTTATATTTATATATATACATATATATATATATGTCAGTTCTCAGTGACTGCAGGCAAACTGCAGGAGAAGAGGAGACTAGTACCAGCCCTTCCATGGCTCCTCAAAAGCTCAAACAGTGAGCAAGGAACTAACTTGGAACTGGACTTTTTGCCCAATATGACACTGAACAGGTCACCTGGTTCTTCACAGAGATGGAGAGAGCAGTTTCCTCCTTTATGTGAATTGATGCGAGCAGAAGTACATTAAAAACTATGAAGAAGTAATACAATATGGTAGCAGGGGGCAGGCAAGACAAATTGCTCTCCAAATCATACTGCAATTTTCTAAACATCCATATGTCTCTCAAGATGCTTTTACTCTTTTACTCATGTACAAAAACTATCCACAAAGAGCAAAAACTGCCTTGCATCACTGGATACTGTAAACTGCTGAACATTCCCAACTCCAGTGGATGAAAGCACTAAATGCCACAGAGGAGTGAGCCCCCACTTTGGATCTCAACAAAAACTACAAGCCTTACTTTCAGCTCCTCAAGTGGCAGACATACAAGTCTCATTAGCACCAGAATGTTGAGCAGCAGTTTTAGTCGAGCCTTCAGCTTTACACAAATTAATCCACAATCTTCTCTTCGGCCAACTGGAAGGTTTCACCTCTCCCAGCAATTTCATCATCCTAATTAGCAGTTCATTTGTGTGTGAGCGAACAGGAGCCCATGAGAGACATGCCTCATTTCCAGGAGAGGATTCCAGCAAACAAACTCACAAAGCTTCCAAAAAATCTCTCCAAAACAATTTTCACCGCCAAAGAAATAACTCAAAATAAATTGCATTAATACAAAATGTAGGGCTGTGGTGCACCATCAGAGGGAATTATTAATAATTACAGCACCTGGTCTATCATGTGCTTGGGAGCAGTATTTCAGCAAGAGTAATAGCATGGATTGCTGCTCTCCATTACAAACATCCTTTGCCTCTGATAGCAATGACAGTGACAGATGTGATAATGACTCTGCAAAGGAACTCAAGACCATAAAGCTTTGAAATCAAAAAGAAAAATTTATATAGTGTAAATCTGGAATAGTCCCACCAGCCTGTCAGTCAAACTCCTCATTCCAAGGCCAAGGAACAGGAGCACATCCTTGGGCTGGGCTTGGGACTGTCTGGAGTGTTGCCACCTTGAGGCAGGATGGGGAGAGTTTAGTTATGTGTGAAAAAGCACCAGAGTCCTTAAATTTGGCATCTGCATGTTTGAAACAGTGTGCATAAAATCTAGGTATGGGTTGGAGGGTTTTGTTGTGGGTTTGTTTTTTTTTATTAACTGTAAGCTTTACTGTCTAGGGGAATGGTCTTTTTTCAATTCCCCAGGTTAGCAGCTTGGGGTGGAGTCCTGTTAAACAGGCCCCTAATGAAAGCCATCCTGATGATATCTGCTTCCAGAACCTGGGATCAAAGCAATGGCTACAGCCCAAAGTGGCTGAGCCTGGGTTCTGCCATATTTTAGTCTAGGTCTGATCTCAGCTTTGCTGGAAGCAACCTTGTAGAGCCTCTCAATTATCCTTTCCAAAAGAAAAATCAGCAGTTACCTGATGAATTAAGAGTATGAGGAGCAGTTCAATAGCAGGTTTGTTAAATGAACACGATTATCAATTACAGGCAGAAGAGCTTAAGATTTGAATTGATAATCTCTTGACTTCCAAATTAAAGAGTAATTTGAGGGGATGTTTTTCTCTTAAGCCACAGTACTGTCAAACAAGCCCGTACATAATGATTCTTGGAGTATTGCTCACAGAATTTGAGATGTATAATTACAGGTTCACATCCTGGTGTTCACTGCCCATTGCACAGCAGCTCTGGCTCACTGCCAGCTTTATCTCTTCTGTCCTGAAAAAAATCAGCTCTTTCTTCTATCTCCTGTTCCTAGTACAAAGTGAAAAAATATCATCTAGGAAAGCAAAGAGCAAGGGAAAGAAGCACACAGAGGCTCCAAAAAGTGATGGCAGGCTGAGAGATCTCAGGTCAGGCTGGATTTCTGAGCAGCTCCACACACATTTTGCCACGATTCATTTCTGCTAACCAATTCCTAGGCATCCCCTTATCACACTTTCACTGTGTTCTCAAAGAAGGAACCCCACTCAACCAAGCCTGGGGCAGCCCAGCAGGTCCCAGCAGGACCTCAGTGACCCTGGCAGCCTCTCACCGTCTTTCCCACCTGTCTCTCACTTCAGCTCATCACCCACTGGACATGGATTAACAGACACCTGGAGCCCTGGCAGAATCTCTCACTGCTGACAGGGTGAGAGCTTCGGTGCACTGTGCACCACTTCACCCTTGACTTCCCTGGATGTTTTTCCAGTAGAGCTCTGGACTGGGCAATGTGGGATTAAGAGGCTCTGCTTCATCTCTGGCAGCAGATGTGACTCAGAGGCAGAGTGGTGATGCTGGGGGATTTTGCAGCCTAAAGAAACGTCTTCCTCTCTTGCTGCTTGCTCATGGAGCACAAGTGAATCCCCAAAGGATGACAAAGACAGTAACTAAGAAACAAGCTAGTGCCATCTCTGACAAGAGGAACAGACAACAGCAAGAAGGAGACAGAAGAATCAATTGCAGGGATGTAAGTTGGAAAAAAAATCCATCAGGATGAGCTACAGAAGAACTATGCTTTGCTTAAAACCTTAAACACATATCAAGTTACTCCAGCCCATGTGTTAGTAAAATCCCCATTAAAAGTAAGGTGGCAATAGCATATATAAGATCAATTCCCTTTATTTAGAGGCCTAATGAGCAAGACACTGTAAAGATTCTAATAGATTGAATTGTACACATTTCTAAAAGCTGTAATATAATTTTTTTTTCACATAGAAATAAACATCTGGAGGAAAAACTACTTGTGCAGGGTTCCTGCCTCCCACTGCTCACTGTGGACAAGTTGGTTTGGTACAGAGACTGGGTCTTCTGGGCTTCTTGGTAAAACAAGAGCAGCAGGGAAGCAAACCTTGTCCCCTTGTCAGAGAGACAACTGCCCTTGAGGAATGCAGGCTACACAGGCATCTTCCCTGCACCAGCAAATGACTTCCCAAATCACAACTCACCAAACCCACCTCAGACTCTTTGGGAATGATGGGCTCCAGCTCTGAAGTCATTCAGCAAACCTCATGTTGATCTCCTCTGCAGAGTTTGCACCCACACTTCCCATCACATATAAAATATTTAAACAATTTTCCAGAGAGGGAACAGGGAATGAGAAATGCTGGGACTGTAGTCATTCTCTGTTGTCCAACAACTGCCATTTTTTATTTCTAACAAGCAAAGCCCTACCTTCCCCTGCCTGAGCTTCAGGTTATCCAAGCTGCCAGACTCCAACTTTCAGCATGGCCCATCCTTTTCCATGACGTGGATTTAGCATGGATATTTGGAGCAGTGGAAGCAATGCAAACATGAACCACACAGCAGAGTATGAGAAATGCACAGGAGGTGTGAATCAGAGCTGCAAATGACACCAGAGTTTTCTAGGCTGTGGTCTCTTCTCCAGCACAGCACCAGCAGGAAAAGGTGCAACTCCCCCACAGCAGAGGAAAGAGGAAATGTCCTTTCTGTAAGAATTATTATCAAGCCTGTCCATTAAGAGGATAAAGCTACCTTGGGGAATTATTTTAACCCTCTGTGGCTGAATTGAGATCTGTGCTGAAGGTACAATATAGTGTTGACAACCAGAAACCAACCTCAAACGCCGAGGGACCGGCCCGCTGGTCCTGCCTAATCTTTATGCTTCTTATGAGGAAAAAAATCCTTGGTTTGTAAAGCAGGATTTTTGGCAGAGCCTCAGGAAATCTGCCAGCCTCGCTAGCGGGTTAATTGTACCTAAAGACTGAGGCTTTGACTTGCATCCCAGTTAATCCCCCCGGAGCTCCCGGAGCTGGAAGCACGTATTCTTCTGCTGCCCACGGGAGACTATTATGATATCCCCTGCTAACTGGGAGGGATGTGAATCCGAGCAGAAAGTCCTTTCTCAAGTGGAGCTATTCCCGACATTCCCTGCATTTCGGAGCGAGGGTACGAACAAATTAAGAAGCGTCCCGATCCCATCGCTCTCAGTGCCACCAGAGGGCACAGAAGAACAAAGGGAAACGAGCCCGGACATCGCACACAGCTCTCCCCACAACTCCTCGCCCAGCGCCTTCCCCAGCACCGCTGGGCCCCCGGAAGGCGCAGGGCATCCCCTCCGCAGAGCTCTGCCTTCCCTCCTCCCCCGGCCAGGTCTCTGTGCCCAGCGCCAGTCTGGAGCCCTCTCAGCGGGGTCACAGCATCTCCTCCTCACGGAGGGGTAAAACTGCCGTGCCTGACACGAACCTTCCCTCGGGCCCCTCTGCAGCTTTATCATTTGATATCAAAGAGCCGAATTGCGATAAGCCGCGGGAGGAGCTGTTTGCACACAACAAAATGTGTGCAGGCACAGCCTGTGGAACCCCTTCAGCCTTAATGCTACAGGACTGGGCTGGAGCAAGGGGCTCAGGCAGATCATGTGTTTAGTGGCATTATATGGAATTAATCAGTACCCTTATGCCTACCCAAGTCATAATTTTAGTGATTCTTTGAAGCTTCAGACAGTGAAAAAATTCCTTATACAAAGAAGCATTTATATTCTAATTTTTCATACAGTATCCCAATGCATCACCCTGTAGTATAAGCATACTCCAGGTGGCTGAAAACACAGAGCACACAAATAACAATTATAGAAAGAAAAGTAATACAAGGTCCAAGAAAAGTGGGATGGGATATAACTTTGGTGAAAATCTTATGGTTTATTTATCTATCAAACTTATTTTAAGACCATAAATCATTTCCTAAAGTGTCTCAACATAAAGTATACCTAACAGTAACAATATACAAAAATGTTATAAAAATTATAACCTTTCAGCCCCCTGAAACCTCATCATCAGCCCACAACGAGGAAAACTTTATTTCCCGCATGCTTTGCAATTAGGAAATGGAAGAAGACTTTCAAATACACTCACATCACCAATCAACATGTGCACTGTACAGCAAACCTGCAGCCCCCCTCTGGACTAGAAGGGTATCTGAAGGTGTCAAAGGGTTGCAACACCCCCACACATCTTGTACCCACACTTATGAGAACATTTGAAGAAATATATAGCTGTGATTACATCAAACCTCCAAAACATGCTGGTATTAATACATATTTTTTAGGTAAAGGCACGACACTTGAAGGTAGTTTTGAACTTAGATAAATTATTTTATTACACTAAAGCGTACCAACTACCACAAAATATTTAGGATTTTGGGTGGGATCACTCCAAGATAAGACAGCTCATTTCTAGTTTGGATGAGTTAAAGCAGAGGATGCTTATTGCAGAAACACAGTGTGACTATGAGGAGTTATTCTAAAACAGCTGTTCTGCTTGGTTTTTCCACATGGACAATCCATCTTTAAATCCACCTGTAGACAGAAGCTTTGAGATGCCCATGACCACATCAACACACATCACTTCAATTTCACTTTCATGTCCTAACATCATGGAAATACATTCTCTTGGAGGTTGTATTTTTGTTGTAATGTTCATTCAAAGCAGATTTATTGCTGTTTATATCTGGACATGAACATCACTGTTTTTAGCAAAGCTGTTCCAGTTTAACTAAGACTTTTTTAAAGAGTTTGCCCGTGTTAGGCAAAGGAGAAACTTAAAGAGAGCTCAAACAGGAAGTTCAGCTCTAAAAATAGAACTGGTTCTACTTCCAAAATGGCAAGTCAGCGGACGTGCTAAACATAGGCAAGTGTGTGTTATAATATTTCATTTTTACTTCTAGGAGAAAAAAAAAAAAAAAAGGCATCATGAGAGAGCATCAAATGCCTTCTTTTTATTTATTTTATTACACAGAAACCCTAATCATGGCTCAAAGCTCACTCACCTGGCACTTCTGATGCACAGAGCCCCAGTGGAAACTTATGACAGAGGTGGAAGGCTACATCCATCACAGCTTAGCCCAGCACTGGTTAGTGCTGAGAGCTAAACAAGCACAAAAAAAAAGTAAAAATAATAAATGTATATGTATTCCTCCACCTTTCTGCAAGGAAGAAAGACAGTGTGAGTTTTCTGCTGGTTCAACTTCCTGAACCACCTCACTATGAGAAAGAGGAAAGCCTGTGCCAGCACACAGGAGGGGATGGGAGAGCAATGCCAGAAGTGAGGAGAGAAGGAAGAGAATGAGCAGGATGCCAATTTAGAGTTTCTTAATTAGTATGGCAAGAAAAGCAAATTGTTGGATGCAATAGGGAGCACAAGGAACAGAGAAACTTCCCCTGGTCACATAACAGGCAGCAGCAGCAAAGCTAGAGGCCAGTTTAGATGACAGAGATGGTCTGGCACCAGAGCCTGGTATTGGTATTAGAGGGAGAAGTTTCTATTTCCAGTCTATCAGGAACACTGGGTAAGTTTTAACCTCTGTCTGCCCTAGGTCCTGGTTTCATGATACAAACTCTTCACCAATACTCAAGAAACTGATGAGGCTTAAATAATTTTTTTTAAGCGGGGTCAGCTCCCTGCCTACTTCCCAGCACAGTTCCACAAAGATCAGGGGAAGGATGTGCAGCCAGCACCAGCACTGGGGGAAATCCCACAGTGACACCAACCACAGCCCCAGCTCCCTCCTGCTATTACAGACTGCAGCTTTTCTTCTTAAACAATGAGCTGTTTAAGAGACACAAAACCAGTCAGTGTTAAATGAAGCAACATCCTCTGAAAGTCTACAATACAACACTTTAATAGACAGAGATTTCCACTTTATTTATGCACTTCTCCACCTTAACACTGGTGGATGCCAAAGTCCCAAAGGGTTCCTTCAGAGCTGCTACAAACCACTTCAATTTTCAACAAATTAGAGCCCTCAGACTGTAGGAAAATCACTAATGGAACCTTCACTTGAAAAAAATCCATTCAGAAACTTAGCTGTCTAGTTACTAATTTTAATTCTGCCCAGGAGAGAACACAGTGCAGCTCCACAACTTTGTAATTCTTCTTAGCCCTGGGCTAACTTGGAGGAGGTCAGAAATCACATTAGGCTGTCTGATTGACATATGGGACTGCTGGTGTCCCACAAAGAATGGAGAGATTCCATGGGAAACCAAAACACCCCACCTGTCAAGTCCTACTGGTCCTATTTACAGCAAAGTGTGCTGCTCTATCACTATTGGTTCATGGCTGGAAAGAGTATCCTAAGAACACTTGCTCGAGTCTGGAAGGATTTACCTGTAATTCCTCTCAAACTTCTATGGAATTAGGGGGTAAAACAAGTTCTGTACAGTACAGCAGCCTCCTCAAGGAAAGAGGGATACAGAGAAAACAGGAGAGGTCGCTCAAGGGAAAAGAAAGAAAAAAAGTACAAAGACAAAAGGATGAGCCAATAAACCTCCAGTGCTGTACTTTGGAAAGAGAAACCTGCTAGACAGAATTGGAATAAATCATTGCAATGAACTAGCACATTATATTTTATTTTATTTTACTTTTATTGTCCAGATGTTTCCTCTTTGCAGTCCTCAAATTTAAAAATAAATGCAGCAGCTAGGAGCCTGTGCAGTTCATACCAACAGCACTTATAAACCTCTTTGTTGACAGACCATTGGTTTGACTCCATCTGAGCTTACAGACACTGGGAAATTATCATCTTCAGTGGTAATATTTATTTGCTGATTTTAGGCCTGACTTAGCACATTTTCCCAGTTTAGAGCATGAAGCACCCAACAGCATGACTGTGAGCAATTTGGAACTTGACTTTAAAAACAGAGCATTTCTAAAAAATAGTGGAAGTTTTTAAAACAAGCTTTGGTCACAAAACAACATGACAGAGGAAACAATTTATTTTTATGGACTGGATCTCAAACACATGTTTCTGAATAACATCTGAGACAAATCAGTGGGGCCCTGATGAAAGCTGCTTTCTGGTGCTCCATTTTTCCCTTTGGAAAGTTTGTAGGCAGGTACATAACCCAGCTCCCTGAAAACACAGGTTTTTGGGTTTGTAGCCTCAGATCAATGGCAATAGCAGTGACATGTAATTATTTTGCAGTCACTTGTGAGGAACATCCTAGTTCAGCCTCCTCCTGCAGGGAGCCATCCTTATCTCCTGCTTCTAGGTGCTCTTGGATCCCCTGCTCCTCTCTGTCAGACACACATAGGTCTCTTGTGGATCTGAGTCCCTTGATAAACTTGGGGTGTGGCCTGCAGGGTCCAGAGGCTGAGGTACCCTCAGTTGGAATTCTCACAGCCTGAGGAACTCGTTCACAAGTCAGTATAAAACTACACAGACATTTGCCTTCCAAACTATGGATGTTTCTTCAACTCAGTTTTCTTAATATTCCAACAGTCCCACTTACATGAAAAGCAAAAAAGCAGAACCCAGCGAGCAGGCCAGGCACAGATCACCCAGTGAGTCACAAAAGCCCCGTGAGAAATAAGAGAGAAATCTTACAATGAATGGAAAAGTTTCATCCAAGTACCTCCCCTCCCATGAGATCAGTGATGACTCCTCTCCCCTAGAACAGCCTGGTCCAGTGTGTTTTGAAAAATGCATTATTTGGGTCCCAGGAGCAGAGCACAGACCTCGCTGCTTCCTCCTTGTCCCTCCACACGAGACTCCTGGAGACACAGCAGTTAATGACTCCTGACTCAGCTCTTCTGCTCTTCCCAACATGGCATTCCCATTCACAGGACAAATCCCCACACCAGGGGAGAACCATACATCTTAATCAAGACTTAGATGCAAGTCTGGGGGCAGACTTTTGCACTTCCTTTGAGCAGCCAGCTTAATTTTGGGAAGTGCTCCTTACAACAGAGCCTCTCTAATGAGCCTCCCTCCTCACTCCTCTCGGTCTCCAATTTCACAACTTCCTTGAAACAAATGGAGCGTTGCTCTATAGAAAAAGCAACACTGGGTCCCTATTCAGCAGAAATGATGGAAAGTTTTCTGAGCTGCAGTGTGTGGCTGCTTTGTCCTTCTTTTGTATCTACACGGCTAATTTTCTTTCACAGGATGGAGAACTGTACATTGATTAAGACAAAATTTCCCCTACTTGCCTGCAGACCACACTACGAGCCTCTCGACTCGCTTTGTAGTTGGATGTGAATTCAACCATGATACAATTTTCAGAACAGATCAATTTGAGAGGAGCAGCAAACACGCAGGAGGAATAAACCAAAAAATCACTAGGAAGCAGCTACTCAGGGACACTTCTCTGATTTGCTTTAAGCTTTTTTGAGTAGCTGCTAACAAAAAGCTGAAGGTTTGCATAGCCAGCTCGGGGACCATTGTGCTGACACACCACAAGAAATGTATGCTAATGTAAAAGGAGTGTTTTACACAGTCTCTGCCCTCCCTCCTGCCTTTACCCCCCTGACCTGCAGTCACCACCAGCACCACAATTTTCTCTTCCATGGAAATACTGCTTATGATTCTTGATTCAGTACTGAATGAAATTTATACATGTGTATGTGTATACATAAAAACGTGTGTACAGTTTTTAATAGGTATATAAAACATTTTATAAAGTCAGAATAATTATTACCTACAATATTTATATCTCTTTCTATTCCTTTTTCAATATCAGCTGCTTCCAGAAGCATGGGTTAGGGGGGCTCTTGTCTCTCTGTGAAGTACCTGGCATGCATATTCCCATTTTAACCGGAATTCCTGGGGACTACAGCAGTGTGTGTATTTAAGAGAACAAAAATGGCTGGATGAAGGATGCAGAGCCTCACATATCTTATGGCTGTTAGGTACATTTGATGGGCAGTAATCCTTTCTGTCCCAACTGAATTTAAATTATTTACATCAGCCTGCTGACATTAACTAGTCAGGGAACTTGTTCCTCCCCACCACAGTCCCTGCACAAAGAGGCCATGGCTTCCTACATTCACTATATCATTGACAGTTTACAGGAAAACTAGAAACTGAGACTACCCAGATTCTGATTTTAGCAGATCATTTCACTTCTCTGCCTAGTTCCCACCTGGGAAAACAAGGCCACATTTTTTACTGTGCATCACCAGACTGCAGAATTGAAGTTCCTCCTAGAATGAGGAAAATGTTGCAATACCAAACTTCACAAACCTTGCTTAGGGCTCTGCCATGTGGAAAAAAAAAAAAAAAAAATCTAAACAGCAGGGACAGCAGGGAAATACTCCTTTGCAGGTCTGATTTCATCCACTGATGTTAATGAAAGCTCAGATCCTCACTTCAGTGCACTATGATGCACTTAGTGAATAAACCATGAGCAGATGTGTAACAGCACACAGCATCTCCTCCAGAAATTGTCAGCAGGATGAGGGAAGGCTGACCTGCACTTGCAGTGCCAAGCCCCCTCCTCCTTATGTATAGGACTTTTCCCTTGATAATATCAGGGATTTAGTGATGCAACTTATTCTATTATCTTGCTCCACTGACACCATGATTATAAACTCATAGTTGAGGCAGAGACCTTCACACATATTTCTTCGAACAGTCAATTTGCAACTGAAATTTTTGGCTCAGCTCCTGTTCTTTTGGTGTTTCTAATGAGAAGGCAAATCCCAGCAATAATCAAGTATTTCTTCAGCTACTCCCACCAAAGAAAGCAACAGGATATGTAGAACCTTGGTTTCTCTTTCACCCTTTGTCTTGAGATCAAAGCTTGCTGCCAGGTCTTTAGGGATTTGACAGAATCACAGGAATCAAATATTGAAATGATCTATTAGGTCCCATCTTGTGCATCATCTCCTTGGGCAGATGAAGACTGGTCTTTGCAACAGTTACTGGAGCTTTTGCTCATTACTGCCATACCTCAATGCACAAATTGTATCACAATTAAAAGCTTTGCTGCTTTCAACTTTTTTTGGATTCTCTATTCACCGAAGTCTTTCAATGCAGTTTGTGAAGACAGCAACCAAACATTTCCTATGCTTATGAGCATCAGGGCCCTGTCCAGTCTACAGCATCAGATTTTAACAGCAAATTGCATGACTGATGACACATCCTCTGCTGCTCCTACACTTTTTTTTTTTTTAATTCTATAAATAAACCCATAGTGAGTTAGTTAAATAAAATCAATCAGTGAGTTGATGTCAGTTGTTAGACCACCCCATGAATAGTCTAAGTCCTGTACTTGCACTGTTCCCACTGATACAATGCCTGGCTGGGCACGGTGAATTCCATAGGACAATGCTGCTGATCCTACAGAAGTGACCGCTGTGGTCACAACTTTAACCTCTTCAGCCCAGAGATCACAATAACCCAAAGTCTCTTTTCTTTCTTACAATCCTCAGCATGTTTGAAATCTCCCCTTTTGCCACCTGCTGGGATTGCAAGCTCCACTTTGGGGGTGCACAACAAATATCTACCCTGGCACACAAAGCTACACCAGCCCAGAGAGGGAAGAGGTGATGCACATCACAGACCCAGCACCACTTCCATTCATTTACTTTTTTAGCTACTTTATTTAGGTGTGAGTGTAAAAGCTGGGATTCAAAAGCCTTAGACTGTGGGCCTGTGGCAAGCAAACTGAAAACAGGTCAGCTAAAAATTAAAAATAAATGCAAATACATCCAGACTGGCCACTACTGTTTAGAGAAAGACACTGTGCTCATGCAAGGCCTGCACCCCTACTCAGAGAGCTCCTGGGCAGGCTGGGACAACCCAAGGAGACAAAGGCAGTGCAGAGTCACAGGGGGAGGCACTGCAGATGCCACAGAAAAGCAGATACTCCTCTAAATTCAACCCATGCTGACCCAAGAAAACCTCAAAAAAAAAAACAAAAAAAAAACAACCCCAATAAAAAGAAATAATCAGAGAAAAAGCAAGGAGCTCAGAGTGATAGACTGAGGCACACATCCATGAGCACTTCCTCTTTCTCTCTCCCTTACATGGTTCACAGCTTCCAAAAGTATTCAGGGCTGCCTGCTTCAGATTGTGTGATGTCCATCAAGGACAATATAAAGACAAAATTCAAACAAATGACAAAATGGAATGCTTTGGTTTTCGACATCAAAGACTGAAACAAATGACTGCATTCAGTCCTTGAATTCAGGAGTGGCAAAGGCTGGAGAGAGACCACAGCAACCAGGGAAGCCCTGGCTTTCAGCAGCTTGCTGAACAAGGCAGTCACCTTTCTCCTTGCTCAGCCCCAGGCAAGCAATTCCCCTTGTTCTGCAGAGTACTTGGCATAAAACTCTCACACAGGTACTTATGTGCAGAGAGTGGAGCTGACAATTTGGGAAAATACAGTTTTGCTGTTCTGCCCATCTATGACAGGCAGAAATGACACCAAAGTTTTTGTGCAGATGTGGCAGATGTTTAAGGACACTCTAAGAGGGCCAATGACCCTCAATCAAATTTTAAATCAGCTTATGAAGAGATGACAGTAACATTCTGCCTTTCAGAATTAGCAATCAAATCTACCTTATGCAATGAAATTACAAAGCTTGAGAGTTATTAAATTACAACAGAGCTTTACATCTTTCAAGAGTTGTCTCAAGTTCCTGAGCAGGCCAGGAATTCCTTTCCACTTCTCCATTTGTATTCTTGGCTCACAGCCATTTCAGAGATGAGACATATCCAACTGCTGAAATTAATCTATCAGCTCAGGTTTTACAGAGCATCCAGGATATGGTTCGTATGGAGGTGGGAGTCTGGCTCTGGAAAGGAAAGCTACTATGGGGCAGAGTGTTTCATGCACACACATTGCCCATGGGGGCACAATCAGGCACTTGTGTCAGAAACAGGACGTCATGAACATCACCAAACTGAATTACAGCTGGTTGCTGCATTTTTAAGCCACGAAAACAGAAAAATCCATCAAGCAATGGCAATGTTTCTTTGGAAGTCTGACAAAAGACTAAAAAATAGATACCTAAGCTCAAGTAAACAGAACCAGCAATCAACCCATCCTTTTTTTATTCTCCTTATTATTGCCACAGAGCAGAGTTTTCAAAGGGAGATTTAAAAGCTTGTTGTTATTTCCCTGTGACTTTTAGGTTCTCCCCTGTGAAGATGGTACAACAGTCACGTTAGAAATAGAAACTAAGATTTCAGCAGAGTTTGGGACCAAAGGCTCATTAACTTCCCATGGAATTTATGTGCTTTGGAAAAAGCCAGCACCATGTCCTTAAAGGGTTCTGTAACAAATGTGCTTCCCCTGATTCAAAGAAGAAAAGAGAAGAAATGAGAGGTTTAAAAGGCACCAGCAAACTATGATGATGAGCATTTAAAAAGCCATCAAGTTTACACAGAACACAACATTTTTCAGACTGTGTTCTCTCTCTATTGACTCCCACTCACAATCAGATGCAGAGAATTATGATCATTCCATTTCACATTCACCAAACATCCTTCCCTCCCCAGGTTCAGCAAAGGATTGAAGAAGTTTTGAAAATACCACACATTGGAAATGCAAACCTGGACATTCAGGAAGATCAAAGGGATCTGCTAAAAAAATGCAGAGACAATGACATATCAACATCTCCAGTGACAGGAGATGTTAACAAAACATGACTTTTTATTTGAACATTAGATAGTGAGGATAGCACATGTCACCTAAAACTAGAAAAAAATATCAGCAATGATATGCTATAGGAAGATGCTCACTAGTGTTTCCAGAAATAATGAGTAGATAATTTTAAAATTTGGCATGGAGACAGGAATTCCCCCATGTGCTCTCAGTGTCAATGTGGCTGTTCCACCCAGCACAAATTCCACAGCGAGAAAAACGATTTGCCACAAGAACTGTGATTTTTCAGGTACAACTCACAGTCCATTCCCCAAATACTTTAGATCTTTTGAATCAAAGTTTCCACCTGTGATGCCAAAAGTCATCAGCTGTATTATAAAAAGGGCAGGTGACTGTTCTGGACCACATTGTGGCCTCAGCACAATGACTCCAAAGGGAGTTTGCCCAAACATGACATAAAAGAACACATGATGTGATATCTGGCCAAGAGCAGGTACAGGGATTGCTGATCCAGCTGTGAGCAGGCACACTCTTACATTAAACTTAATGTCAAAGTTAATTACAAAAGTTATTTCTGCTCCATTGTTTCATAAATGCTATTTTATTTATAAATTTCCTCCTGCTTTGCTGGCCATGTACACAGGAATCTCCACCCCCTACTACTTCAAAGGACATCAATCTTGAGGAAATGCAACTCCCACACTTTGACTGTTATACAGGAAAAACACTGTTGTTATGCAACACAACGCTGTTCCAAAACATCTCAACGTCAGACCCTCAGCTCCAGCAGCCTCAGAGACAGAAATGGCAGTTTATCAGCCATGGAACAAGTTCAGAAAACTGAAACAGGGTCCAGATAATTGCAGGGAAAAGTTTGGGGTTTTTTTTTCCTGCAAATGTACACATGCAGGTATTTAGGAAATCCACAAAATTTAGGAGTTTATTTTCTAATTTAATGCAGATTGACCATCAAATAGCACTTCCCACACTACTTCCCAAACATTTTCTGCCAGATATTTGGGGCTTTTTTCCTGAGCTTATAAATGGTCATAAATTAAGCAACATTGCTGAGTTGTTTGTGAAGGAAGGTTATCAGAGATAACCCCTCTCTCACTGATAACCCCAAGTGAGCAGAAATGAGGCACAAGTTCCTCTCCTTTGTTTTTCTTAGCTACATCTTTTCCAGGCTTGATATTCCTATCGACTATAGAACTCAAAGAGTAATTTTTAAAAAAAACTTGTCTTTCAGAATGCAGCATTTGAGCTATTTTTAAAGATAAACTGCTGCCACAAGACAGGTAAATAAACTGAGTAAATTCTAACTAGCAGGAATGTAGTTCAAAATCTCCAAGAAGGACTGCAGCCAACACATCCAACATCCAGCTTGCTCCACAGTGATGACTTCATGGAGTGCAGGATCACTATTCAGTAACAATTCAGACAACAATAAATAACACACCCATCTGCAGTAAAAACAGATTTCAAAGAAACATACAGTACAATCTCCTACTCAAGATGTAGCTTTTCTTAGAATTAAAAAACATTAATTTTGCAAAGATTGCTAGGAAACATTTGATGACAGTCACCACTTCTCTGGTTTGTGTCTTATCAAAAGCCAGGCAGTTTGCAAGGCTTTGTGCTCAGCCTTTCTTTACAACCTTCCCTCAAAGCACCAACCTGGCCAGACACTGATAAATACTGTGGGGAGAACACAGGGAAAAGGTGATACAGCTTCAGTCACGCCTTTTACAAACAGATGCTCTACAACAGATTTAAAAATAAAAATAATAGAAACCTGATAAATAGCACTGCTGCTTTCCAGGATCACAAAAGTGTTTGCAAGACACCTGTTAAGAGCAAAAGCATTCCCTCCCTTCCAAATGGCCAATTATCCAGCATGAGATCGGAGTCCGGTCAGCACGAGTACTAATTAGGGTTCTCCCAGCCTTTTTAATTTACAAATTGCTTCTCCATGCCTTCTCCCAGATTCTGAGAGTTATCACAAATGTCTACAAACACAACTGGACAAGTGTTTAAAAGCAATTCTGTTCTGTATAGAGTTAATCCAGTGCATTCAAAATAACTCACCCACTAATAGCTTCACATCTCTAACGGTGAAATCTGGGTCAGGCATTCTGTAATTAGCAAAGAAAGCAAAGTTAAATACTGTCAAGATAAGTATGGGTACACTCTCGTTACCATAATAAAGGAGAAATAAATGTATGGTGCTCTTTGTCCATAGTGCAGGAGGTGAAATCAAGCAAGGCCCTTCTGAAGCGTGGACAGTGCAAGTTTTAATGACACACATGACATCTTTGCGTTGGCAAGTGTACAACAGTTTCTCTGCTCACAATGAAAGAGAAGAGGTGTCTTTTTGAGCACTTTTTATCAGCACCAGAATGGGAGAGAAGGGAAGGGTTTGGGAATGATTTCAATGAAATCCTAAATCGTTATAGCTTTTACAGCAACTCGTGGTGCCTCATGTCTGTTCCCCAAGGTGAGCATTATCACACTTGCCAAACTGAGGCACAGAGCAGTAAAACAACCTGCTCAAAGCCACATCATCACAGGTTGGAATCGTGGCTTGGAAATAAAATATTTAAAAAAAATAAATAAATAAAGCCCCTTTGTTTTAATGACTGCTCCAAACCTCCTCGTCTGGCAGAAGACATCCCGGCTGTATTTGGTGGGTTGGGAAATTGTTCAATTCAATTTGGGCTAATTCAGAGCTAAATTAAATGGTAGCATAATTGGTTCAGGGATGCTGATGCATTTACAGGATCACTTCTAACACAGGCAACGTTTTAGGGCATAATGTAATTAGAGAGTAGCCTGGTCCAGCAAGTGAGTTCTACATGTCAGGGAGAGAGTAAAATTCTGCAGAAACTGGATTGAAAAAAAAAAAAAAAAAAAAAAACAGTAGTGAGGTTTTAAGGGTGATTGACTTCATTTTACTGACAATATTTCACACTTCACATTGCACAAAAGCTGACTAAGGAATTGTAATGAAAAACAGCCCAGTGGGACATGTCAGCTCAGTGCTCTGCCCCTCTTGTACTGCCCCGTGTTGAAGATAAACAATTTTCTTCTGGACTTTTGACATTATTTACTTGAAAATTAGAACAATCCAGCCCATGGGCAAACATGCAGAACAATAATTTTTACTATTAGGAAAATACTGAAAGGTAAAGTTAAAAACTGCATTTACTGGCATCCACGTATCTTGAGAACTGTTTGCCAAATTCTCTTTGTCCACTTTCTTTTACCCTTATCACCTTCCTCTGGTGGGATGCAGAGGCTGGACAGTATCTTTTGTTAGTTCTCTGCCAACCCTCACATCTTTGCATTTGGCTGTGAGGGCCTCACAGCTTTGGAATTCACTCCCTCTCTGGAATGAAACAGCCTGAATCTACTGACCTTCAGGGTTCATTCAGAGCTCATCTTTTCTTTCCAAGCACTACAAAGTCAGAAGTAAGGGAAACAGGAACCATTTGTGGGCAACAAGAACATGCCAGGCTTGTCTGCAAATGACACAGCTTGCTTGTATTTGGTGTCAGAAACGTCCAACAATTAGATAGGCAATCTTTTTCATATTTGTATAAATCAAAATAAAAATCAGCCACAGAGATGGAGAACAAACTTAGCCCAGATGGATATGATCAATTCTGTTCTTTCTGAGAGCTCCAGCAGCAGTCAGAAATAAACATTACTGAAACTTGAAGAATACAATCCTTTCAAACAAATAAATATGTTCAGCTCTTTATAGTGCACCTGGCAGATTCTTTTTCTCTGCAGTCTAAGGATGTGTGATACATTAAAAAAATGGAGTACACTAAGTGAAAAAATTCAGGCCTGAAAACAGCAAGTTTCAAGAACTCATTTTGTAGTTGGGTAGTCTCGGGATGTCCAGCTTTTTTTCCAAGCCATTCTGCTGCCACAGATGACTGTACTTCTTCAGCTCCAGCCCCACCAGCATAACTGCCACACTCCCTCTTACACAGTTAGGTCTGGTTTGCTACAAAACTATGATAGCAAAAATCCCAAAACCAACTGTTTTCTTGAATGTCACCAGTCATTTGGTTTTCTGTTTATAAATCCAGAACACCAGCAATTCAAGAACTGTGCAGAAATGTTTTTCCCTTCAGTTATGCAATTTTCAGACAAATGCATCTTGTGTAAAACCACCATGAATGCTTCTAAAGATTTCAAATATCATAAAAGGTGGTGAAGAATATTACAGCAGGGTAACTTAACTCCAAAATATGACTGACTAGGTTGGAGATGTTCAGCAGTCTGTAATAAACAAATTGTGTTGCTAGTTTCCTCAGCCAGAAGAGAAATGCAAACACCTCAGTCTGCACTGGGTGCATTTTTGCAAATGTTTAAAGATTTGCTAGAGAACCTATTCAAATCCTAATGAGGATGAGCTCTGGCCAGCACAGGTATCTGATTAACTACAAAACAATGCAAGATGACTGCTGTTCAGATAAGAGATAACACCTCTCCAAAGAGCATTCTCTCCCTGAGTTACAATCTTGGAAACAGCCCTCCAAGAAAAACAGCTTCTCCTCTGCTAAGAGATCACAGCGGGGCTTTCCTGCTTTCAGATGTACAAGTAGCAGCTCATGATGGTCAGAAGTACAGAGGAAAGCAATTTTCAGAGTTTCATTGTAAGGATTTTTCCTCATTCCTCTCATTCCTTGCCATTTCAGAGTAGCTCCAAGCACAGCAACCGAATTGTTCAGCTCTGTAGATCTGCCAGGCATAGACATGCAGGCTGACCGCTCAGCACTAGCAGAAGTGGAAATTTGTATCAGCAGATGTTGAAAACATCAGAAGTAAAAAAATCATCTTATATCAGATATTTTGTGGACCATTGTATCTCAAAAGTCACCCTACATATATCTAGATCACCCAATCCACCACATCATGATGTTCACAGCCTCCTGTGACCTGAAGCCTAGGAATGTTTGTGTCTGCAGGATGAGCTCTCATTTCCACACTTCTTCACTCTATAGCATGAGCTGAACTGGGTCCTAATTTCCAAAAGTATCAGGGAACATTCATCTAAACTATGGATCAAATACTGATAGTGGTGTTAATGCTTTTAATACGTCTCTTTTAGACACTGTCACATTCACAAAGAAAGTTGCAGGATTCTCTTATTAAAATACCAAATCCTTTATACTGGATATTAACAAAATGCAACCTCAAAAAGGCTCCAGTAATCCCATATTTAACTAGACATTATTAAATATTTACAAGGCTGTAACATTCTGAAGAGACATAATTATAATGGGAAATGACAGGCATCATTAGAATTCCACCTGCAATGAATGAAAGAATTGAGAAGCCAAATATTGAAGGGAGTTTATTCTGTCATTACAGCATGGATTGGGTGCAAAAACCTTTGGATTTCATTCCTAACTTTCACTACGGACTTATTTTTGACTGTGTAGTACCATGCTGTATGCACTTAACTTTTATAGACTTCATTATCTGCTTGTTTATAAGCGGAAAGTAATCATTCCTCCTCTCAAGGGTGCTGACAGTCTTACTAATTGCAATCCATTTTGAGATCATCAAAAGAAATATCAGATACAAGTAAAAAGCATAATGGTTATTTTATAAAAGCATTTATTAATTACCAAAATTTGGTTGTAACTTACTTAATTCCCAGTCCATCCTTATTTCTGAAGATGAGGGGAACTCTGAGAGCTTCTCTTTGCACATACTCAAAAGTAAAATCTGTGGAAATGAATAAGAACAATATCCAAAAGCAATTACAATGGTGTTGGCACCTCACAGTTACATTTTCTCAGACTCTCCCCATTTCCCTTTTCTCACCAAAGAACTCCCTATCACCTAAAGAGAAATAGAAAGAGAATGCATATTTTAGATCCAAACCGGAAACCCAGTGACAGACAATGCTGTCCCAGCTGCTCCCTATTTTTCCTGTTCACTGATGCACATAAAATAGAAGCCAGTCAGTTTGTCAATTAAGGTCTGTGTTGAAACACCCAGGCTGTAATGAAATACCAAATTAACAGTTAAAAGATAATCCTGACCAAATACTGCAAATCAGTCTGGTATTTTATGGGCAAATGTGTAGTTTAAAATATATGTGTAAGTTTAGATATTCTAAGTTACACATTTCTACTTAGAGAAATACATGTTTTATTGTGAGCTTTATCTGGTTCTAGCAGAGAACTCTGATTCTATGAACACATAATTCTTTTTATGTGGGGGTTACTCTTGGTTTCAATAGAACAACTTTTCTTTTAATTAATCAGCAATGTAATTCCAAGAGCTGATAGTCAGATTTTATACAGCTCCTGGCACTTAGGAAGTCTGTGAAAAATGAATTGTGGAGAGTCACAGTATAATACACAATCAAAGTGAAAATTAAACATAAATTTGTCGAGTTAACACTGGCCAGAATTATCTTGTTGCTCCTCTCTGAGGATTACACAGGACTGGCCTTTCCTGGGGATTTCTCTATGCAGGGTCTGACACAATAGCAGTGATTTGGGGATTAGGGAGGAAGTTACAAGGCAGCGATTTGGGTGAGCCATGGCTACAAAACCCCACGCTCAGTTTGGAGCCTTCTGCCACAGAGAGCAGAGGAATTCCTGCAGCAGCCATGGACTGTTTCTATGGCTCTGCTATTCCCCCATTTTTACGGGAAAAAAAAGACTTTTTAAAGCATCCATACACTGCCTTGAAATGGAAAGCATTGCTTGACTGTTCAGCACTACAAAATGCCCTGCACTGCCAAACCCAGTGCACACTCCCTGCAGTTTATCAGGTACACATGAGCAGTTAAACTCCAAGATGCTTCCAGCTGTCCACGCTTCCTGGGCCAGCACAAGCACCTCAGCCTGAGCTTCTGTTCCTGATGTTTCTCTGCTCTAAAACCCACACTGAAAGTAAGAGGGGAGCCCAGAGGCCAAACACCCATGCCTGCACATGTACTGCCCTCTATTTTTACTTTTTCCTTGCTGTATTCAGTTAGTAATTATGACAAGTAGGGATGTAATGTTTCTGCTTAAGAGTTACCAAATCAGAGCACTGTAATTATCCATTTACAGAAACATTAAAACTACAGAAACTTTATTGCCACTAGTGTCAAAGTAAGTGCAATGAACCCCCAATTTAACTAAGTAAATATTTCTGTGCTAAATAAATCATCCTTCCCCGTAGGCATCCCCATTAAAGCGATTGCCTTTTGGTAAGCAAATAAATAAACTGCAGAGACTTTTTACAGACACTGATCCAAGTCAGAAAGTCTACAAACATCAGGAGTAATATTGGTGGAAGAAGCAGAGGCAGCTATGTAGCCTTTGCAGACTAGAGAACAAGTAGCTATGGCAAACTGCATTCAAGCCAAAAATCACACCACTTCAAGATGAGTTATCATTAAAAATAAAAACAAGGACATGGGAAAGAAAAAAAAAATTGCTCAACTAATTCCATGTGTTCATATAAATTGTTTTATTCTTACATACTACTGTCATTGTTTCAACCAGATTCAATTCAACTGTTAGGTTTATAGACAAAAAAAGTAAACCAATAGTAAAAATAAAACCAGAGCAAATACCAAGGCAGATCCTTTCTTCCTAATGCCCCAACAAAGCACTTAAATCCCTTGTGGGGTTGAACAAAGCCGACACAGACCACAACAAAATAACAAAAGACACTCATTTATTTTCAAGTTCCCTAGAAAGGAGGGAGCTGCCCAGAGATTTTGGAGCTGCCAAGCCAGGGAAGATGTGGATTGTACTATCCTTAGCATGGAGCAGTGGCAACCACTGGAGTGTTTGGAAGCTGAGGGTAGAATGCAATCATTTTCTGGAAAATTAATTAACATTTTCCAGCTAAAAAATAGTTGCTTGTGTTTTGTTTGGAGGAAGAGGGGTCAGGCTTGAGCTTATCTCCTAAACAAATACCTTCCTAAGTAAAATAGGTATTTAATTTCTCCACCACATCATCTTTTCTAAAAGGAGCTTAAAATGCTCATGCAAAACTAAGCCTAGGGGAGAAAAGGAAATTTTCTAAACTCGATTAGTGACTCCACACAGTTAGAGCAATTTCAGGAGGATTACAGCCAAAACTTCTCTTTCCTGAGAAAGCCATCCTAAACAGGCTCCTCAGTCAGGCCGAGTTTTGGTGATAGCCATCTGGGATTAGGGATCCGTGTCAACAGCACAGCGGTAAATAAAGGTGACCTGCAACCCCCCCGGCCCGTTGGATTCCCAGGCAAACTTCTCCCGTTTCCCTTCCTGCCAGGCAGCGTGCGGCAGAGCTGGGCTGTCTGGCTCTGCTTACCGCTCCGGAATTCGAGTCACCTAAGCAAAGCGAGTAACTTTGGGGAGGGGAGCGCTGTAATTTAATATATGATAGACACACAAAGAAGTGATTGACTTTAAAGGCTCCGAGCCTGGCGAACAGGCTCATCAATCGCACCCTTTCGCAAAAGGGGTCCTGGATTCAAGAGGGGGCGAAGGGGAGCGCAGGAATCACCTCTGGCTCAGTGGGGGCTGGGGTTTCGGCCTCTCCCGTGCCAGGACCTGATTCCTGACCAGCCCGATGCTGCGCTGGGGTCACGGTGGCCCGGCACGGCGGGGGGAGCGCTGGGCGCTGCTATGGATCACCGCGCTCATCCCAGCACCGCGCCGGGGCAAAAGCCGCCCTCCAGGTGCGAGGGGACTGGCCGGGGCAGCCCCCCCGGGCCGGGCCGGGCTGCAGGGCCCCATCAGCAGCCGCCCCCCAGCTCCCCTCGGGCCGGCAGCGTCACCGGATCCCCGGGCAGGGGCGCGGGCGCGAAATCCGAAGCCGGAGCGGAGCCGCACGTGGAGGCGGCGGCGAGCGCGGCCGGACAGCCCCCGCCCGGCAGTGTTACCTTTGCCGTCCATGGCATGCACGAAATCCCCGTGGTACATTTTACTCTTCAATTTCTCTTCCAAATTGAAACTCCTGATGCTGACAATTTCCTCCACGTCCGAGAGGTCCTCGTTCTCATCGTACCGCCTTCGGCCGATGCAGCGCTAGAAAAGACACAAAACCCAAAATAAAACACATTGTCCGAAAAAGAAAAAAATGAGGAAAGCACATGGATCGTGCACAACGGTTTGATAAACACATTCTGGGGGAAATAATTAAGATGGCAAGGCACAAACTGAACAAAACCTGAACCCAAACAAGCTCCAACCCCGCTGCATGCACCTTTTCCATCCCGTGACACGGAACTCGGCAGGAATAACAGGTGCTTGGCTTCAGGAAAACTCAAACTTGGGCTGCTGAGCAGGGCCGGCGCTGGAAGGCGAGCGGGGGACACGTAACTCGCCGACAATTCACAAGCTACAGCACCGAAGCGTTTTGCAATCCCGTAAAAGCCCTTGAACGGCGGTAAACGCTCGTTAACGACCGGATCATTCTTTTAATTATTATTATTATTATTGTACGTGAACACGAGCTAATTCCCCGGTGAAGGGAAGGGGGGCGAATCTTCGCATCTGATGCCCAGCATCCAGGTTTCGGTATTTACATAATCCGAGTGTTTCCATAGTCACACCGGAAGCGGCGATTTAAAAACCAGATCGCTTTATGTAACGCCGCGATGGATGCGCAGCCCCCGCGCGCTCCCCCCGCCGCCCCGCACGCTCGACAACGCCGAAAGCGCGGGGGTCCGCGGCCGAGGGGCAGCAACGAGTTCAACGCGGGGGGATGTAGGGTAGGCCCGGCGGAGGCCGGTGACGCTGCCCCGGGGAAGCTGCGGCGGGCGCGGAGACGGGGCTGGAGGCGGCGGGGACCGGCCGCGCACAAGGTAGGTCCCCGGAGGAGCGGGGGGAGCCCGGTACACCGACTGCCGCCGGCGGCTCTGCCCCTCTCCCGGCAGCTCTCGCCCTGCGAACCCGCCCCGCAGCCCCGCGGACACGCGCGGTAGATCAGCGCAAACCCGCACGCACCGGAAAAAATAATGATCCATGATCGTCCCACCCTGCCCGTCCCTCGGTTCCATTCCGCCCCTTCCCCGCTGCCTCAACCGCGCTCCTGCAAACTAAGTCGCTCCGCTGCCTACGTCCCACATGCATTTCTCCCTTTACAAACAATTAAGCAAAATCAATTAAAAGGCACGAATAGGAAAGAGACCGAAGCCAGCTACACACCAATCTTCTTCCAGAGTCTTTCTTTGCCTCCATTTTTTTTGAGAGTTTCATCACTTATTTGTCAACAGTTCCTGTCGTGCATATTTGGCCCAAATGGGGAGGAGGCAAAACAAAAGCCATCCAGGGCTCGCTAAAGTTTTGCAATTTTGCCCCAGGACTTTTTTTTTTTTTTGGGG
>VZRH01007244.1:21386-49414 GCA_013397555.1 Urocynchramus pylzowi | reverse complement strand
TGCGGCACTTGGGACGGCGGGGAGCGGGGCGGGAGCTGCTGCCGCCGCCCCGGAGCGCCCGGCCCGCCCCGGGCAGCGCTCCGGACAGCTCGCTTCGGTAGCTCGTTTGTTTTGGAGCGCGTTCTGGCACGAGCTCAGAGCTGCCTCTCGGCTTTTATCTCCGCCAGATAGTGCAAGATTTGTTTGATTGTTAGGTATTTTCCCCTGGAGGATGCTCGGGATCGCAGAAGCCGCGGTGCCTGCCGCGTGTGCCGTGGGCAGCTCCGCTGGATGCGGGGTCACCGTGTCGTGTTCCGGGGGTCGGGAGCCACGGGGCCGCGCACGGCGCCCCGCAGCGCTGCCCGGCTTGCGGGGTTTCCATCCCGCTCCTCTCTCAGACCGCACGCCTGGCGCAGCGAGGGCAAGGGCAGCTGTTGCGCTGCAGCTGCTTTTAAATAAACCAAGAAATACTGCCGATTAAAGTTTGTGGTGCCGCTCAGACTCATCCATCATCAATCCTTTGCAGTTGCGAGGTTTCTAGTTCTTATTTAAAGAGAACTTGAATGTTACTTGGTTTGGAATTTTGTGCGTGGTTTAGAAACGGTTTTTTATTCGTGTGTGTTTCTTTCGAGTTCGATGTGAAGTGTAGTCTAGTTACCCGAATTATCTCATATGAAAGTTCCATATTATTTGAAATACAGTAACTCACAGACTTCCTCATCTGACATGCAAAGCTGCAAACTCTGCCCTCAGCCCCTTTATGCAGCTGTTAAAAATGCTTCACGGTTTATAAATTTGCAATTTCACTCCTCTAACTTGGTTTATTTTGATTTTTTTGCCCCGCTTTTAACAAACTGAGTATTTTCAGCTGTTGAATCTGCCCCTTTCCAGAGCCATTGTTCCAGTGATGCTGTTGGAAAACACAGCAGCCTCCTGACGGTCAAATAAATGTCACTGTCCTCCTTCAGTGGCTAAAAACAGACCACAACTCTTGGGGAGGTGGCGGAGCGCTGCCCGGGTGACTGACAGGCGGCTGTGTTCGTGCGTTTGAGTCGCTTCTCCTTGGGTAACGCATCCGGCTGGAGCTCACACGCCGCTTCTGAGCATGAGTTTTCCTTGTTGAACACCCGTTCTGCCGTCTCAGAGCAGTTTGTGGCTGCTTCAGTCAGGCCTTTGCATTGAGAGAGAACGTGGGGGAAAAATGTAGCTTGTTGGGGTTTATAAATTTTCTAAGGGAGGTTGCCTCTCAATGTAAATGCTGTTGTTTTAAGGTCATACTTAAAGTCTTGAATTCCTTGATTTTTCTCTAAATATATGGTACGTGGACTCAAAAATCTGTGGATGTATGAAGGGGAGGCTTCTACTTGTTTCTTAATTCTCTAGAATTCTAGGGGTTTAGTCTCCTGCTGTTGAAAACTGCTGCTTCTGAATTTGTTGCTTAGGGTATTTCAGAGAAAAGCCACTTTGTTCCAGTTAAGAAAATCTCTAATTGCCAGGAATGTTACATATGAACATTCATATTTAAGTTTTTCCAAAGTAAAAAATCCACTTTTTTTTTCTTCCTTTAACAAGTTCAGCATGGAAATCCACCCACAGATTGGATTTTTGCTTTTGCACTGACAGACCTAATAGTAGTCCTCTATCTTAGACTTTCTAGTCTTGGTTCAGAGGAGCTGAGTTAACTTTTGAGTATTTTTAGATGTCTTTTAAAAACTTTGCTGATCTTTTAGAGTTGTTCCTCTGCCTTGAAAAGCTGGGCTGTTCTGTCACGCCTGTGCATTGTTTACTGGCTGCAGTTCTTTGGCACCTGATACTTGAACAAAATGCTGCTGAAGAACATTCTAGCCTTGGATCAAATCTGGCAACAGCAATGAAGGGTCATTGTTCCTCTCTCTTCCTTATCGGGCAAGGAAGAAAGAGCTTAAGTGACACGTCCAGGACCACCCAGTGAATTGATGGGGATTGTCAGGAGTGGAACGTGCTGGTCTACGTGTCAGCCCCATTGATCCTTGCTCTTTGATTAAAGAGTGCTTGCATCTTCTACTAGAAGCTAAGTTTATCCCCGTTGAGCTGCTCCCTTTCATGGACTATTTTTATGTCTAGCTGCAGCCATTTTGCAAAGTTGATTCCCTCAGGATTGGTGATGTACCCTGGTGGAATGAGGCATGCCAAAAGCAAGGCATTGCTTGGGTCACTGAGGTGGAGTATGAAACGCTCAGCCAGGTTTCAACCCCTGAAGTGTCATGTTTCCTCAGAGAAGATTAAAAACCTGTTTTATGATTAGTTTTGTTTCAGAGCTCCACATCAGGATTTGCTATCCTGTGTAAGCTTCAGAAACAGTTACAGGGGCTGGTGATGGCAACTGATGTGAGAGCTGAGCTCGCCCCAGTAAACTTGAGCATTTCCTTCACTCAGGTTTCCATGGATGCTATCATCCAGTGCCATATGTCTAAGGGAAAATCCATGAATTTTATAACCTAATTTAGTACACTTTTCCAATTTATGGAGCCAGCTAGTAGTATCAATCTCCCATATTGTTAGAGGTAGAGAAAGAAATTGTAGATTGTAGGGGATGTGTAGTGCATTAAAGAATGGAAGATTCATTCCATACACTGGTGGGGGCATCAGATATTTCTCACTTCTGTATTATGGCCCAGATATTGTTGCATGATCTTCCCTCTCATGCTTGGCTTTATCTGTTTTTATTTTTTATAGTGAATAGGCTGCTAGTGAATAGGAAGGTTATTTTTGTCTGAATAATTATTCTGATTTGTTGGCATCATTTTGTCACCAGGGATGCATAACACAGTAGCATGACAATTTTACAATATGGGAGTCAGAAACCATAAGAAAGTTGTTAAATGCCACTAGTTATAAAACCAGAAAACTCAACATCTCCTGCCACCAATTAACAGCTTTGTGAAAATAACTGAGTCAGAACTACGGGTCTGAATTATCCACTATGGTTGGCTTCCTTATATTTAGGATTCAGAGGCTGATATTTGCCAGGCAGCAGCTTTCTTTTAAATCCCATCTAGACAAAGCCCAGCCAGAATATATATGCTTCAACTATTGAATATCATCAAAGAACTGTCAACTCTTGCCTTTGAAATATGGCCAATATGGTCTCCTGAAGACAGCTTCAGTCATGTTCTGCAGAAGACTGACTGCAGTCAGAAATCAGAAATTGATTTCCATAATAACAGTTGGGGCTTAGGTTAGGTGGGACCTGGGGCCACTGGTGTCAGCTGTACAGGTGTCTTTGTCTAGTAAAGGTCACTTGGCTGTTCTATATACTAAAACAGTCTCTGTGGAAGTTTTTAAGTGGTATTTAGCTGGGTTGCTGGTAGAATAGCATGAAACTGTGGCATTTTGTAACCTGTAGGAAAGAGTTACAGGCCCAGTTTTGTGGGTTCTGCTTCCACTTAGCCTTCTGTAACGCTGCTGCACATACAGGTTAGAGCTGTGCTGGAGAGTCTTCCCCCATACAAAAAGTTTATTCTGTTCCAGTCACAAAAGCAAAGTTTTGTGCCTCCTTTGAACATCCCTGTCTTGTTTATAGACGAGCAAGGCAGGCAGTGTGGAGTGTTTGGGGCTCCTGCTGTTCTGTCTTGGAGCAGCTCTGGGGGGCTGCTGTAGTTTGGAGGATGTAAAGAGGATACTGAGCCTCTGGATAATCTGAACTTGTACTTACTAAATGGATTTGCTGTAAGTTACACTGTGTAGAGGGGTATTACCTCCTCAAGATGCATTTGCTCCAATCACACAGGTATTGCCTTTTCATGTTTGCTAGCAAAATAAAATGAGATCTTGTATTGTATTCCAGTGTCAGCATCAGCAAATATTAATGAATTTTGCCATTCTGCAACATACAGTAATCTGCAGAGTCAAGATCCTGGACTAATGGATGAATGATGCTTAGTTTCCCTTCTGTATGAAACCAGTAAATAAGATCATTATTTTGACTTATCTGTTTTTAATTTCCGGTGAGTTGCTCTGGCTCATACAGAGCCTCTGTATGAGTTGTTTATAACTCTTTATGAATGGTGCAGACAGTCTGTGAGAGCCTGGCTCTGTGCCTCTGTCTCTGGAGTGAATTGTACTGTCAGGAAAGCAGGGAGCCAGCCAGAGGAGCTGATTCCCAGTGATGCTCTGACACTCAGCTCATTATTGAGTTTCCTCTGTGGTCCCACCCATAGACAAGCAATGATGGATGGGCCCTCAAAAATGCAGTTGTGATGTTTGATCAGCACAGCTTTTTAGCCATTCCTGACATGCTAGACTGTATAAAATGCAGTCCCAGTACAGGGTTATATTCCCACCAACCCGAGCTCAGAGGCATCTTTGTGGGGAAGGGGAGGAAAGGAAGTAAATAACAAATAGTAGCTCATAGATAATACAGATTTACTTGAGATAAGGTGTTTTATTTCCTTTTCTCTACAGCACTGTCTACTGATCTCAAAAAGATGTAAGCCTGTGATTTTAATTTAAGAGCAGGGGCTTTATTTAAGCCCCTCTGGTCTAATAAGACATGGGAGCCTTATGAATAAGTAAGTGAAATAAACTTGGTCAGTATATTGAACTTAAAAAGAAGTTGAAGTGCAGATTTTTCTAGAAGGCAAGTTGTTAAATTTCCTGCAATATGGGTAATCAGGCTGCTGTGACTCTGAAATCCAGGACTATTGAAGGCTTAACATGGTTATGTGCCAACATTCAGTTGTCTTCTAAAAACATCTGAATGCCCACCATTTTTAGGCTTATGAGAGCTTCAGCCTTGTGTCCTAATGTCATGAGTCTTTTAGTTTTGTCAAGAAGCTGTACTTCAGATGTACAGCTTTGTCAAGAGCCATAGTAAATCTGTCAGTCATATCTGTCGGATGATCTGAAGTTAAAGTTAGCTCTTCTTTGAACCAGGGATTAGCCCAGATGACCTCTTGAGGTGTCTTCCAGCCCATGTTACACTGTGATTACACAGCAAGGCAGGGCACTTGCAGGACGGCAGCTGCACGGTCAAATCATGCAGCAAGCGTTCAGAGAAGCTTTGAAAGCGGTGAAGGATAAGTGCTAAAAGTGTTGTATTGGAAAGTGTGCAGACACAGACAACAGTTCCTGCCCTGAGCAGCTCTTCTGAACAAGCAGAGCAGGAACATATCCTGCCTGGAACGTTGGCATGTACCTGTGAGTTCAGGCTTTGTATGAATTTGGATCATATCAGGTGACCTCATCAGGGCCCTGTTCTTGCAGGTATTACTTTACAAGAGCAGTTGTGATCTGTTTATTTTGAAATTGCAGCATGGAGGGAAGAACTTCTGACACTTTGCTTCGCTGTTAGAAAACAGGCACAGGCCCTCATGGTGAAAAATGAAGCTTTTTGTTTTAGGTGCCTGGCTCAAGCTTGGCCCAGGGAGTAAACTCAAGAGTTGAAAAGAGTTGGCAGTTTTTCTGCTAGTTTACACTGAAAGAGTTCCCAAATTAGCTTTGCTGAGAGTTTGAGGAGACGGAAAACATGAACTGATTTTTCGCTTATAGGTCAGTCTGGGGTTACTCTGCCAGATATGAACACAAGGAGCTCAAAATCAGATGCTTGATATCATTAGTATGGAGGCATTGATAAATGGAAGTATAAAATGTCTTCAATGTTTGGCAAACTAAATACAATCAGTTCTTAAAAGAAAATAAAGTCTTCATCTCATGAAGCTCTTTAGTGCCATGTTTATGTTATCATACTAAGAACTAGGATAAAGGATTAAAGTGTCTTGTCATGCTGCATGGCTTTGAGTTTAGGCACAGAAGACTTAAAAGAAAAATCTTAAAGTATGAAAATGAGTCCTCAGTGGTGAAGGACTGTAATTGTTCTGTGAAAAACACAGGAAACCCAGCATCCCACGAGTACATTGCGACTTAACAAGCAATCCTGCAGAAGAGAGACCTGACAAGCAAATATTTATCCTCTCAATCATGAAGTTTCCCACAGCTGAAAAATGGTATTTTTAAATCCTCGAGCAAGGACTGTATATGCATTAATATAATTTCTTGTTGAGTTTCTCAGAACACTTGGAAACTGCTTGCTAGTTGGCTGAGTTGTTAGGCTTATGACAATAAAAGCTTTCAATAAAGGAATTAAACAACTGGCAAATGGCCTCGAATGCCTGTTGAAACATGTCTGAGCAAAACCCTGGGTTGCCTTAATGTATTGGGTGCATTAGTGATTAAGAGTTCTGGTGTCCTGGAACATGCATAAGAAGATGGGATCCAGGACTATGTTAGCTTGGCTCAGCTCTTGCAAAATAGTGAGGTTTGAATGTTCCTGCTGCTCTTGCAGCTTAGAGGCCTGGTTTCCATGCCTCCCTGCATTCATATTACCCATGAATATTTCTTCCTATCAGCTTGATGTGTTTATATTTCAGATTATTGTCAGGTTTTTTCCTCTGCATTTTACCTGTATTTTGTCTGTTTTATGAGTTCCTTTGAGAGCAAGCACTGAACGTAGAGACCTTTGTGCATTATTCCCTCTTTGGAACTATCCTTTGTCTGAAAGGCAAATTATCAGAAAGATCATTTCAGGAGAGCTGTTTGGATTAATGTCACTCATCAATTGCACATATGCACAAAACCACCTGGCAGTTTTAAAACCAGATAAAAGGCATTCTAATTAATTTTATTTGTCAGAAATATTCCAGCTGGTTTTATGAGTTTCCTAGGGCTGTTATTTAATGATGATTTTTTTACTCCTTATGCACAGGCATGCTTGGAGATCTAAGCTTACAAGAAGGTCATGGCTGCATGTGCTAGTAGAGGGCTGGAACATCTTCATGAGTAGCCTCATCTTTGGGGGAGCAGTGATGCCTGGGAGCACTGTGTTATCTTTTCTGGAGACGTTGTCTTTTCTCCAGCAGGCTTGCTTGGCTGCCATGGCATCGTGGAAACTCACATTTTGAGTCTTTGCTCCGTAGTTGGTTTAAGTACTTGAGTGAAAGAATGTAGCTGAGAGCCCCACGGAAAGGTGATCTTTCCTTGTGATTTTAGAACTTAAACCCAAATATCCAAGGGGAAAGGATGACCGAGGTTGTTTCAGGCAGTTCCCTGCCTTCACAGCCTTTCACCGATACTTCAAAAGACTTCATAAGTAAAGATCAAAAGCTGCATCTTCAATATAACACAAAAGAAGAAATATTTCACTGAAGGAGTCCAAGTGTGCTATTCATAAGGGCCAGCCATGAGCTGGAGGTGGCAAGGTAGTTGTGGGTTTGCTCTGCAACAGAACAGTAAGTATGAAAACAGTGGCCTTTGCTTGATAGCTCAGACCTAAATTTGGACCTAATGAAGAGGGTGCAGATTGACATGGAGGGAAATGTAAATACAGACTTAATTTGTTTGGATCAGATGATCTTCCAGAAACATGGTATAAACTTTGAATAACCTATAGTCAAATAATATAAGATGTAGGTAACTGCATCTCTCTCCCCCTTCCTTTTCAGGTGGCTATGGTAGAAGTTCAGCTTGACCCAGACCACGACTATCCTCAGGGGCTCTTGATAGCCTTCAGTGCCTGCACTACTGTGCTTGTTGCAGTTCACCTTTTTGCACTCATGATAAGTACCTGCATTCTTCCAAACATAGAGGCTGTTAGCAATGTGCATAACCTCAACTCTGTCAAGGAATCTCCTCACGAGCGCATGCACCGGCACATTGAGCTCGCATGGGCGTTTTCCACTGTCATTGGGACTTTGCTCTTTCTTGCAGAAGTGGTGTTACTATGCTGGGTGAAGTTCCTTCCTTTAAAGAAGAAAACTGACAACACCCCGCAGAGCAACAGTTCTACCATCACATCAGGACAGGCAGCAGCCATTGCATCGACATCCATTATGGTGCCCTTTGGATTGATTTTCATTGTGTTTGCCGTCCACTTCTACCGGTCACTGGTGAGCCACAAAACAGACAGGCAATTTCAGGAACTCAATGAACTTGCTGAATTTGCAAGGCTCCAGGATCAGCTGGATCACAGAGGTGATGCTGTCACCTCAGCTGTCACCAATTTTGTGTAAACCTGTGCTTAAGAAAATAAACCCGCTATTCTGCTTCTGCCTTACGGTGACTCCCTGTGGATGAACTGGTTGAACTGCTGATTACCGTTTAAAGAATAATTATAAATATTGTTCTAACCCTTTAGAGAGGGGAAAAAATGTTCCTTTCATACAAGTTTTGCTATCTGAAGGAATGGATGGTGGGGTGTGACTGCACTGCGTGTGCAGCCCTCCTCCTGTGAACACTGTCTCGCATCTTTCTCGTTAATGCTGAATGGTGGCTGTATAAATACATGGAAAATAACATTGTACATTTGGGTATTTGTTAGGAATGGGTAGAGAAGTTGTGGATTTTTTTTCTCTGTTTATCTGATGTTGGCATTTACTAGAAGATACTGCTTGTCCTATCCATATTGCATGGCATGATACAAATTACTTGGGACATGCAGCAATTAGCGCTCGGTTTCAGTGCTAGCGCTGCTCTCCCTGGAAAGCCTGACAGATGGTAGGAGTGAAAGCTTTCCCAGCACTTTCCCCAGTATGTTTTGCTGCCAAGTAATTATTACTTTGCTGATTTCTCCAGTGCCTTTTTCCCGTGGCACTTACACATTTTGTAACTTGCTAAACACCCAGGGCTAGACTTACTGTGATGTGGTGTGGCCACATGAGTAGGAATGAGACTCAACTCTTCTCTTCCATGGAAGAAAATAAAAGCAATAACTGTTTTAAAAGTTCTCATGAGCTGGCACGTATTATCTGGAGAGATAGATTTGCCTGTTTCTCTTTTAAGAATCCTTTTTAAAAAGAAGGAGCTAGATGGAAATTATCACTGGATAATTGTTTTTGCTTGAAAATCAGAACCACTGTTTTTTTTCCAAGCCAAAGTAGTAATTATTTTATACTTTTATATTGAAAATATATTTTTAATAAATCCTCATAAGCAAGCAGCAAAAGGTGCTTTCTCTGTGTTGGATTCCCAAGTAATTAGCTATGCCTTGGTCTTCCTTGTTTAGAAAAGTGTTCTCCTTGCTGAAGTGTTGTATTTAATAATTCATTATACATTTTTGCTTCCAAAGGATCTGGAAGACAACTTTTCTTGATGTATATTTATTTATAAAAGTAGGTTATTTGTAATTAATACTGCTGCTTTCTTTCGGACACCTCTGTGACAGCAAGGCTACTGTGTTGTTCATTTCCTCTAAGCAAAAACTTCCATTTGGTCTCCTAGATAAGAGGTTTGGCCAAGAAAGATTCCGGATTGTCCTGGACTGCCTCAGTAATTCTGGCTATATCTAGGAGTTGAATTTTTTGGAGCACAGTTCTTCTCTAGAGTAGCTTTGGGCTTTAATGGGTAAAAGCTGTTTTTTGAACACAAACTGAGACAAGTTTCAAGCCAAAGGGGGGAAAAAAAGCCAAACTAGCTATCACTAGTCGTAGCTATCACTGTGGAATGGAAACCTGGGATTTTGCCATGAGACAGGAGAGACTGTGACAGTCCAGTGGAGCTGTGCCTGACAGCCTGGGCTGGACGTGGTCTCTCACACAAACCTCCATCTCAGGTTATTCCAACATACTTGCAATCTGCACAAAGTGCCTGTGGAGTTCAGGTGCAGAGTGTGGTTACTACTGAAGCAGATGGGGACTGATCTCTCCTGTCAGCAGCATTGCAGTGCATAGTGTTGACAAGGTCACCCGTGGTGCCTTTGTATTCTGAAAACATAACTAAAAAAAAAAAAACAAAACCAAACAAAACAACCTGCTGGTCTCTTCGGTTTTTTTTTCAGCAGCAGTTGTGGTTCACAAGCAGCAAACAGCTTTATACTTGGTGTTTTTACTTGATGTAAAGTGAAAGTCCTGGCATACAGAGGCCAAACTGGATTTTCTCAGCTCTGCCATTACATGCTTCAAACATATTCTATTCCTGATGTAAATCTGATGTGAGGATTGTAACTACAGACTCACAGGTGTTTGTTCATGGAGCACTGGAAGCATTGCTTTAGTTAAGGCAATAAGGAAGCAGCATCCCAAACCACAAAATGATGGTAGTAGGCACAAAATGTATTTTCCCATCCAAGACAGAACTTTACCAGTTTTGTCTTGGGGAAACAGGCCCCTAAAATCCCCCACTAAAGTAAGAAAACCTGACCTGGTATTCACACCAGAGCAGCTGATTGGAAGGGTGTGGTCAGGTGTAAAAATTTTACTTCTGTCTGTAAATTTTGTATTTAGAAATTATATGGTTCTGAATGGAAGTCCAGAAAATCAGTTTTCTGAGTTTATTTTGTAAAATTCCTTGCTGTTCTGGATAAGTAGCTGAATTTTACTTTGATTTGTGGATCTTTTACAAAGTGACTAAGAAGCATGGGATTTTCTTGTTATTTAAGACACACAGAATTAGAAGCTAGTGGGACATGGTTATTTTTAGTTTTCTCAAGCTGGTAGGCTCTGAGCTAATGGCACTGTTATTACAGCTAATTTTCTGACTATTTTCTGCACTTTAAGCCATGATATCAAGTATGTTTTTGTCGTTTTCCACCTGTGGAAATGGTAATGAAAGTTACTCCTTGGGTACCTTTGTCAGTGTGTACCCAGGCAGTAACCAGCCACAAACACATGGATCTAAACATTGAGTGCACTTAAAATTTTTTATCCCTTATTTATACTAACGGTGTTAGGCATTTACCTCAATCATTTTAAACATTGGTTATTGTATATCATTTATTTGGGTATAAAATACTTTAATGAAATAAAATATACTGAATTGTTGTGGATTATTTTTTATCTAGAGGCCTAAAATATACTTATTAATTGAAACATGATCTGTTGTAACTTCAGAAGGCATTTGGGGTCACAGGTATGTGTTGGGCTATGTTTGGGGGGAGTGGAGGACACAATTATTTGATTGTACTTTTCTATATGCTTTTAAAACACTTACTAGAAACCCTCCTTCTCTAAAGCAAAGGCCTTGAAACCATCAGGAGTGTGATTTCTTAGCAGGAGGAATAAGAGGAGCTGAGCAGAGTCACTCTGCCTGTCTTACAGCATTTGGTGCTTGTCTTTTGGGTTTTTTCCCATTAAATTTTTTTTCTTTTCCAAAATAATGGGGGTGGGAGGAGGCTACTGAGCAAAGCCACCTGCAGAGGGAAGTGTACCTGAACAGCCTTGAGGGAAGGGTGAGGCAGACCACGACATGAAAACCACGGTGTGGGTTTGACACTCGAAGGAATAAATAACCCAGGATCGTGTTCTTAAATCTTTTTTTTTTCTTCAGCATCTGGTTATTAATTATGGCTGTCATCAAACATTGCCCGGGCCTCTGCTAAAACAGCAGCTGGATCATGTAGTTCAATCTAAATAAAGAGAATACAAATCAGTTATGCAGTGTAATTGAAGAAGCTTAAGGTTTTATAGATCTTAATTTCTTGAGCATTATTGGAGAGTCTCCCACGTATCAGGACTTCAGCTCATATTGCAGCCTTTCAATTATTTAGAAGCAACTACACTCCCCTAATTTTATTAGTGTGCTGAACATCACTTTATCTCCTTGAAATAGCTCTTTGTGAGTGACTTCAGCAAAAGACACTCTTGGGCAAAAGTGGCTTTGATTTGTAGCCTATTAGGCCTCACCTACAATTTTAATAAAGGGGGTGGTGGTGACAAAAGTTTATGAAAACCTGAATTCAGTTTTTCTCCTTTTTTCTACTACTTCATATTCTGAGATCAACAGATCTCTAACAATTGAAAGCACAATAACAGCAGTGAAAGTTGGTGCTTTGTTTTTGCTTATAGAACAGAAGTGAATTGGATCATCACTTGATCTTCAGGGAGTTAAATAAACAGCCAGACTTGCACATCCTGCCTTAGTGTACCAGTAGTTCATCCCAGGCTATTGGATTGTTGAGGCTCTTCTCAGTGACCTTTGACAAACCACATATAGTAAATATTTTTAGCCACAGAAGTGCTGCTCCTTTCACTCTTTTTGCAAAATAGGGATTGTTTTTCTCTGGTGGGTATTTGGGATTTATTATTCTGCACTGTTGTGGGTGTGCCTGGTACTTACAGGATTAACTGGCTTGTCAAAACTGTGCTCAAAGGGCCTTTGGCTATAGAAACCAGATTTGAAAAGATAGGGGCAATGAAGGTGTAACAGCTGCGAGCTTTGGAAGGCTGCATGTGCCTGGTGTTACTTTGAACAGCCCTGTCTCTGGGCCAGAGGAAGGTGGGTGGCTTTACCTGCCGTGGGACCATGCTATTCCCTGTGTTACTGGAGCAGAGTGGTGAGCTCTGATTATCCAGGGTGCTTCTGCTTGGCTCTAAGTGAAGGGAAGCTGCCCCAGCCCATCCTGCACTGACCATTTTGTTTCACATCTGTGGTTTGCAGACCATGAGGGTTCAAGCTGAGACTCTTAGGACCAGCTCTCACTTGGAGTTACATCTGTTCATTGCTGATTCCCATTTCCTCTTCCTCCAAGGGCACAGAGCTGGGGACAGGCTCTCCTGTCCACCAAAGTGACATGCAAGGACCCAGTGGCTGCCAGGCTGATGGCCCGGTGTGTTTTTGTGTCTCACCAAATCTTTGGGATGGGGATAGGACCTGGCTCTTCCTCTGCAGTGTGTATCAATCAAGGGAAAAGAGGAGCAGAGGATGTGGGCTCTAGGACACCATCTGCCCCCCTTGGGCCCAGGTAGGAACCTGCACACACCCCTCTGCCCCCGGGGCTGCTGGGCACAGTGGTGAGCCCCTGACTTGGAGGGAAGAGCTGCTGTTGGCCCTGCAGGGTCTGCTCAGCCTCAGCAGTTGGGCTTGGTGAAATCATTTGGTCTTGACATGAATCCCAGTATTGTGTGTGCCTCTATTGTCCCCATTTCCTTTGTGCTGCATCAGGTCTCTGAGCAGTTCTGGTGCATGAGAACTGTGTTTTTACAGATGTAGGCAATTGGGAGGCTACAGCAGAGGCTGCATGAGCTGTTAGTCCCTATGGGGCCATTTAGGATGCTGCTGGCCAAAAGACTCTGAGCACACACCCCATGGGGGAAATCTGTTGAGAAGTGAAATGCTACCTGGAGAGCTGACCCAAGCACTGATCAATACAAACACCAAAATTTCCAAGCAATTACCTCTGGGAGTGGAAGCTCAGTAGGGGCTGGAGCGTTGTCTCTGCCAAAGTCAACCAGAACTCCACACTTTGGTATATCTGCTACCCAGACACCTTCTAACAGCTGTCCCTTATCTGGGTAGAAGAATTTCCCTGGGCCATGCTTCTTGCCATCTTTCCACCCTCCTTGGTACCGATTTCCATTTGCTGCAATTAAATACATGAACAGACCTTGAAATTTACACCATTGTGTTAAGGGGTTACAATTAAATCAATCAACAGAGCAAACCAGCAGAGGAGAAGATCATGTGTTTGGCTCCTCTTAGTAATTTCAAGGTGGCTGTGGTACTGTGTGTCATTTTGATTTTGCAGTGCTCCATTTGCTGTGCCACAGAGGGAGAAAATGCTGCAGAAGGAGCCCACGCTTGCTCACTTGGAACCAGGACTCTGCTCACCTGCTTTGTTCTCACAGTGATACTCATTTTTTACTGACCCAAGGTACCAGTGTGCTCAAGGTAAGGGACTGGTCCCTGAGTCACTCTTCAAAACATGAAAAATTACAGGACACAAGTTTCATATTTGTCACTGCAACAAATCACACAGGATCTCTGGCTTGAAGAGGTTTGCTTGTCTGGGCAAGGAACAGAGCACTGATTGCTGTCCAGTCAAAATAATCTTGATTTCAAAGAATACTTTTAGTTAAGTTTTTCCTCAATGAATTACTGGGTGAGAATTGCTGCAAGAGTCTGAATGGTTCTGGCAGTCAGTTACAGGCTGTTTTTCCAGCTGTACTGCTTCTCTTGGCATTTTTCTGCAAGTTGAGAGAGGCTTTTTTTGGGCTCTCTGCTGCTCTCCAGGAATCCAGCCATCCATCACTAACAGGGAAAGCAGAGCTGCAAGGGGAAGAGAGCAGCCTCATCCATGGATGCTGGTTGAGAAAGGGCATCATACCCATGGTGATGCTGGGGCTGGGATAGATCCAGACCACCCTGCTGTCACTAGGAGAGTCCTCTGCTCACCCCTTTTCCTACATACAGTGTTTCTAAGCCCAAACACATGGGGATTTCTGACCACATTAGTGGAAATACCTTGAGACTCAGCTGAACTCTGCCATTCTTCATCACAAGAAGTGGCTGAAATACCAGGGCACCCCACAAAATGCTGAAGAGATAGCTGGGCCTGCCAGGATGCCGTAAGGGAAGAGGGGAAAACTAAAGAGGCTTCCGGAGAATGTGGCTGCTGGGCTGCTCAGGCAGGGTCTGGTTTACAGGCTGGAGCTGTGGTGATGGTTATCTGCAACTTTGATCTGCTTTTGTGCTTATCTGCAACACCAAGCTGCCTTATCCACGACTGGGAGCAGCTTGGCTTCTGCACTCCAGCCACCAACAAGTGAGAAACCACCAAAACCACAGTCCTGGCTGCAAGGAGGGGGCAATGAACACCCTGACTGCACTGTGGTGCCCGGCTGCTCCCATCTGCTCTCCTCCCAGAGCACCCGAGGCTGTGTTGCTCACAGCCACGATCCCTGGGGATGTGAAGTGCTCTGGTACAAAGCTGTTGGGGAATGGATGTAGCAGAGGCAGCAGATCAGCACGGTGCTCTCAGCCAAGCTCACCCTCGCCGGGCACGCTGCCACTACAAGCAATTTAATCTTGAGCTGCAGCTCATCGTGACCTCCACTGAAGAACTCCTTTTCTTTCACATGGCAAAGCTGCCGGCACGTGGGCGCACTTCCAGCAGCTGAGCTGAATGCATTAAGCTTGTGGGTATGAAATAATTGCTCTGGCTAATTTTAACCAAAAGGAATCCAGCTAACAATCAGTTGCAGGCTAGGCTGGAGGCAACTGAGCTCTGAAATGGTGTATCACCCACAGCTCAGCCTGCAGGGGCTGTTAGTTTATAACTAACAGGGCCTCTGACAGGAGCACAGCAGATCAGTGCAAGATTCCCCCTGGAAGCAGGTGCTGATTTCATCCAGATGAGCCATCGGTCCAAAGCGACTGTACAGTCAGCGGAGGGAGCACAGTCATGCATGTGGTGTGCAGAGAAGGTCAGGCTCATTCCTCCCAGCTGCTTTGCTTAGCTAATTACTAGCCTTGAGTTCACTTTCAAGCAAAAAAAGATAGAATATATGAATAATAATATGGAGATAATATTTATTCAGATGTTCTTGGAATGCTGTGCCTGGTATTGCAGAGATTCTTGGGATTATTGCCTTTGGGGAAAAATGTGTTAAACTCAACTCCAAGGAAAATAAGGGAGAAAAAATTTAAATTTCTGTGTTTATGCTGAGATTGGCCCTAACATTCCCAATCCATGATGTGCTTGGTGTTATTTATGGAAAAGGATTGTGTACTAATGAAACCCCTGTGTTCACTCAACACAAGCCACTGTCGGAAGCCGACAGAGGGGATGGAGTGAACTCAAAAAGAAAACTATGTTGTTGTGGTTTTTTTTTTTTTTTCCTGTGCTGGAAACTGAACTCTTCTTTGGTATTCAGAGCTAGAAAGCCTGTCTGGCAAAGTGCCTGCCTTGAAAAGAGAGATTTGCTCCTCTCTGACCCAACAGTATATTATCTCTAACCCGAACCATCCCAGTCATTTAAATGTAAATCACAGCAAAAGTAAGCTTTCATGCGTGTGGGCTTATGGGCTTGAGCAGTGCAGTGCCGGCCCTTGCTCAGCCTGCTCTGCCTCTCGCTCCAGACCGGGAGGGGAGGGATGACACCGAGCGGCCGCAGTCCTGCTGCAAGGCTGCAGTGTAGCACCCGGAAATCTGGATGGCAGAGACACCCGGAGAGCAGCACAACACCAAACAGCTTGGAGGGGGCAGGGTGAGGGTGGTCGGTACTTACGGAGCTGCAGCAGGCCCTGCCCGTTGGGCTGATCCGTCAGCCACTGTCCCTCGTAGATGGAGCCGTCCTTGTAGTGCATCTTTCCCCAGCCGCTCCGCAAACCATTGCTCCACTCGCCCTCGTAGAGCTCCCCATTGGGGTAAAAGAACATCCCCCTGCCCTGGACAGCAGCACAGAGATGGCTGGTTAGGAGCTGCTCTATTGAAAGGGGTCAGTGTTCAATTTTGGGACATCAATTTGATAGAATAGTCCTTTGTTTATTACTCTTACACATGGCTGCTGGCAGCCCAGCTCCATGGCTGTTCTTGTGTTGAAGGAAATGAGATGTGGTAGTATGGGATTTTTTTTTTTGGCAAACAGTTTTATTCCCTTGACAAAACCTTGGGTTTATATCTCAGTGTGTTATTATTGGCATGATTGCTGCTAATATTTAGCTAAAAGCAGGTTTTACGAGTATATAAACCTGCCTGGGGATAGGCAGAATTAAAGGATGTGTCTCTCAACACAGGGATTTCATGTCTCTCAACCCTGACAACATTTCCAGCTCAGTGTGTCCCAGGCTGGGCAGCTCCACTCCTTGTTTGTTTTACATGTATGTTTGCCATTAAGAAAAGTCCAGAGGTACCCCCTATGCCAGGGAGTGATACCAATAAGAAATAGTTCCATATCACTAACACATTTTCCCATAGGCATAAAGTGTTCTTTTTTTCTCTGAACAAATAATAAAATCAGTTCTCGAAACAACTGATCTTTTGAGTATTAATTTTATGAAACTGCATGAATGAAAGGGAGAAACTTTTTTAGAAGAAAACCCAACCCTAGTGATATTTGGATGTCATTACAAATCTTTCACCAAAGCTCAATTATGGAAAATCTAACCTTAAAGAACAGGAAGGGAAGCTCCCTCCAAGAGACAGGAGCCATGGAGCCACACGCCCATTAAAAGCGTTGGTGGAGATGAGTTTAATTTAAGAGCAGACACAAAGACAAACACAAGGTTTCCATTGGCAGATCCAAAAACGTTCCTACAAGGATTTTGCACATTACATTGCAGTCACTTCTACCAGATGACTTTCTCATTATGTTCATTTTAGGAAAAACTGATTTATGTGACAGGTTTAATTTGCAAAAGAACTCAAGTTATTTGCCTATTATGCTGTAAAACTCCCAGAAGAAAGTAGATTTTTTTGGCAGTGCTTATAATACAGGTTCCTCTGACTTGTTCAAGGACAAGAGTAATGAAAGGGATGGGTGGGGAGGATTAAGAGACAGGATGTGAAACCTCCCATTGTGCTTGGCCAAGCTGCAGGTGAGTCTGAGCAGTAACCGCTGCTCTGTGGCAGCCGGTGGGAGCTCGGGGCTGTAGCCTAGTAACCAGCAGATGGGTGGGGATGACTCCCTCTCCAGGAAGGAGATGGCACTCCCATAAAAATCACTTGGATTTGTGGAGATGGCACTCCCATAAAAATCACTTGGATTTTTAGTCTTGACCATTCAATTCCGCCTGAGTATTGCACAAATTAGTATTTTAAGTAATTTTCTTGAATATGTGCACCCAACTCTTCCCTGTGTTTTAGGTCCCACTGCCTCACTGCTGGCAGAAAATCTCACTTACACTTCTTCGGTCATTTTCCCACCAGCCTGTGTACACCCTCTTGTATTCCTTGGTCACTGGGTCAAGAACGCTGTATGAGCCATAACCATCCCGCTTCCCAAACTTCCAGTCACCGCTGTAAATAGCTCCTATGCTTTTCCAAATCTGGGTGCCTTTACCTGTTTAACAAACAAGAGGAATGACAGGGAGACCATCATGGTTAGGAGAAGGGTGCACAGGACTGCCCTTCCTGCTCCATCCCAGGCAGGGCAGCACTCCCTGCACAAAGTCAGGCTTATGTCTGGGATTCAGTTTAGCTTCCCAAGTTGGAACCATCGTTAATCTTGATCAGGGGCTTCCTGTGTGGCCTCTGCTGAATGCACTGAAATCCTTCCAAACCTCAGTTTACTGCTTGTAAACAAGTCTGTCCTGCTCTGGCTGCTCCTGGCTTGGACAGGGTCTTCTTCTCCGGCTCTGTCCCCTGCAGCCCCTGCCACATCTTGGGAATAAATTAAGATTCCTGGAACCAAGACAGGAGCTGAGAGAGCTCCAGGGACTGTGCAGCCAGGGCACATCCCAGTGCATGGAGCTGACTGCAGTTTGCTGTTACTTGGAAAGGATTTTTAAACATCTGTAATAGAGATATTTCAGGTAGTTGCCCCTGAATGCATACAAAAGCTCTTCAAGTTACCTTTTAGAAATGTTTCTGCATTTTTGCATTATATATGTCAAACATATATATATATATATGTTTGTGTGTGTGTGTACATATAGTCCTACATGAATGAATGTTCTTCCAGGAGCATATAGAGCACATAGAACCACTGACCACTTCCTGCCCCTGGGAATCTTTATAAGGACATCTAAGTTGCTATTTTTTCTCAAAATTATCTATCTTACCATGTTTCAAGTTGTTCAGCCATTCTCCAGTATATTGATCCCCATTTACAGCATAAATTGTATGTCTTAATCCACATTTCTGGGCTTTCCTGTCCCATTCATAAAAGAGAGGGTCTCTAACCCTTGGGTACTTTATAACAGGCATATTGTTGGTATCTGGAGAAGAAAACAAATTATTATTAGCAATAAATTAGAAAGTACTAAGGCAGGTACAGGCAGAACAGTGTTTGTGAGCCATGCACAGAGATACTGAAGTACAAACCAGCACTATGTGAAAATGGGCTCATAGCATAGCCCAGCCTGTTAGGAAATGTTAAATAAATCTCAGCAGGTCAGGTTTGTGGTGGACATTGATCTCTGCATCTGCCAGAGATCTGCCACTCTTGGGGAGTGCAGGGAAAGGCATCTCCTCCATACAGCTGATGGAATGGGTCAGGGAGTTGTCCAGTGCCCTTAAGGCCCACCTGGAGCTGGGACACTTCATACCCCCAGCAGAAATGCAGCTCAGGCTCCTTTGCTGCTATAAATATCAGTCCTCCAGCTGCCTTGTTAAAAGGGGTTGAAACCACAATGTTTCCCTCTCCCAGGAGGCTGTGGACTTGCCCAGGGCAGGCAAAGTGCTTGTCACCCCACCAAGCTGCCAAGGAAAGTGACTTCTGAGGTGACTTTACAGGTGAGGTGGGTTTAAAGCAAGAACAGCAGGCAGGGCATGGTGAGCACAGTGGGGTGTTTCAGGCACTGGAGGCCTGGAGGGAAAGGGTCAGTGTGGGGGAAGAGGAGGGAAAAGGAGATGTTTTGCCTCATAAATACAGAGAACAATGGTGGAGTGCAGCACGGTGGTGATTTCTGAGCACTGCCAATGGAACTGCTGCTCAGCACAGTGGGAATTCGGCACAGACTCGGAGGTGAGAGTGGTCTCCTATAAACCACAAACAAAAGCCAAAAGGTGGCTGTAGAAACAAAAGCAAGTTTCTACGAATGCCGTTAACATCCAGAGCTCGGCTGGAGCCCGGCGGGGTGGGATGCTCTCCGATTTTGTCTCCTGGGCTCCCCCTTCTGTCCTGATCCGCTGGACTGAGCCATTTCGAATGATTTTGTTGCGTCTTTCCCTTCTCGGCAGAGCAAAGCTCTGGTTTCTGCTGTGCTGCGAGTGCCAGGGAGCCCGGCAGGGGATAAAACCTGGGCTTTGGGAGGAAAGAGGGAAAGAAAGGTGCTTTAGGTCCTTGCTAGGAAATAAGAGCTAGAAATTCTAATTCTAACTAAGAAAATAAAGTTCAACCTCAGTTCTGCATATTCCAGCTATGAGAAATGGTCAACAGCTATTTAGAAGGATAGCATTGCTAAATAAAAGTACTTATGTGTCCAGAGTGAGTCTTGGTTACAGGACACCGAGGACAGGATCTGTCCCTCGGTAAGGTGGAGTCACAGCCCACCACAGAGGGTGTTTTTCCAGCAATGCAAACACAGGATATACTAGAACTGCTGAGTTCCTCCCTCACTTTTGAGTGCTGCAGCTCCTGGAGAAGGGGGTCTTGCCAATATTTGCCAAGGGCTGGGTTTTTTCAGGACACCGTGCCACTCTTTGCTGGTTTGAGCCTGTCCTGCCCTCGCTGGAGAAGCAGAAGAGTCGAGCTACAGCAATCTGTACCCACCCTGACACTGGCCGTGACCTCTGAGCAGCTCACGCCTGTGACAAGAAGTCTCTTCACTACCCCTGCCAGATGGGAGCATCGCTTTCCCACCAACACATCCCACCACTTCTTTAACTCAAAGCTTAGGATTTACAAACCCCAGGGAGGATTCCCAGCTGCGGGGGCAGCCCCATCTGCTCGCCATGTCCTGCGAGGTACAGCCCGCGCAGAGTACCTGAGGTAACGCGGGCTGCCGGGCGCCGCCTTTATTTGCTGAATCCCCTTCTAAATTTACGTCAGCGATGCTAGGTTTGCGTAAGTGATAACGCAGTCGGTATTCGCCTCCCTGGATGTTTTTAGCCGCCCACTCCCAGGGCGCGGGGAGGCTGGCAGCGAGCGGCAGGCGGTGCAGAGTCGTTCCGGTTGCAGCTCTCGGTGCGGAGGGCGAGACGCTGCTGCTGCCGTGCGCCTCTGCCGCGGCGCTTGGGGATGAGGCTCGTACAGACCCCCGCGCCCCCTCCAGACTCTGCTCTGCGACTTTGGTCGGGTCTCTGGTAAAATGCAGCTTTAGTCTGCACGGCCCTACTGGAAGCCCATTTTTTCCCCTGGCTCTTTGCGGAACTTCAGAGCAATGTAGTGTAGCTACTTTTTTCCATCTTACATCTTAACTTAATGAAGAGCAAGGAGGGAAACACACCTGGCTGCAGAGAAGCGACTGCTGACTGTCCCTGGCAGAACCCTGCGTGGCACCGCACCCCCCGTGCACCCTGCCTGACTGCCCCCGGCCCCGAGGATGCCCCGGCTGAGCTCAGCCCTTGCCGTGACCCAGCACCACGCACTGCCCGGTAGCGGGGTCGCTTTGCCAGCACCCACCAGCGGAGCGGAGTCACCCGCTGCCCTCCTGGCCCCCAGGCGCTGTCTGCGAGCGGAATGCTCAGGGCGCCTGTTGCTGCTCCGCCCCAGCGGAAGCCGGGCAGGAGGGCAGCGGTGCGAGCGGCCGACGGGCAAAGCCCACGAGCTGGGTTTGCGGAGCACCCTGGAGTGCGGCCGCCGCCCCCCCGCCGCCCCCGGTGCCGAGGGCCGAAGCGCGGACACCGACCTGCGCTGGTGGCGGCTCGGTGCTGCCTGCTTCGGCGGGGTCGCCATAGCAACGTGCCAAACTCCAGCGCTAAGGGCCACGGCAGCGGCCCCGGGCGGACAGGGATGTGCTGGGACACGGCATCACACGCTGGTCCCCTCGCTGAGCACGGGGGATGAAGCCGGAGCCACCGGGCACACACAGCGCTGTGCAGTTACGTGCCCTGAGCTCGGGATGCTCCAGCAGAATATAAAATGCTAATAAGCAACGAGTGTTTCACCTCCGGTTGGTTTTTCATACGCCCAGCAGCAGAAGGCTGGAAATGAAAGCACTGATTACAGCACCGATGAGTAACAAATAAATCAGCCTTGCAAATGTCAGAAGAAATAGGAGAAAGCCCTTGAAAATGCACATCAGCGGTCTTAAAGGAGAAATCTGAATAAACCTGACACTAATTCCCTCATCCATTACAGTTCTTCCACAGCCATGGTGAGCAGGGATTGCCACTCTGGCCTTATGGGTGTCTGTAATCATCTTCCCTAATGGGTAATTGACTGTGTGCATTTCTAGCATCACACCATAGCTCTTGTATGACTCCCATGAGCCAAATGCATTTGATTCTCATCTTTTTACCACATTTTTTGTGCATAACTCTGCAGGCTGTATGGTAAAAATGTTGAGGCAGGTGGGAAAGCTTGTGATTAAACAAAGCAGCTGCCTCTGTAAAGATGAGATACAGATCAGTCTTCCCTGATGGGTGTTCCTTTGCCATCTTTGATATCTGTGGCATTGAATGTGGCTTAAACGTTGTGTCCATTGTGTCCGTGCTCAGACAGGACAGAGAATGGATTTATTCCAAGTGTGAGTGTGACTAAAGGCAAATATTCCATTTCCCATGGCACGTGTAAGGGCCATGGAGCCAAAGGGGACAATGCCACTGCCTGGGAAATCAGGTGTTGGAAAATGAAGTGGTGGGAAGGAAGAGGTGCTCCACAGACAACATGAGCTGGTGTGGAAATGATGGAGGGAGATCTGTACCAAGGGAAGATACACACATGGAATTTCTTGTGTTAGATTAGATGAACTGGGAAGATGGCAGCTGCTAGCAAGCATTTCCAGGGATGTAGGAGAGGCAGAACTTAAAGACATCTTTAAGCAGGGGAAAAAAAAAAAAAAAAAAAAAAAAAAACGAGAGAGAGAGAGAAAACTATGGAAGCTGATGACCAAGTTAGGAAATACTTATACAAGAGAAAATGTCTCCTATTATTAAAAATGAGATTAAGATATTCAGGAAAGATTTATTCACAGTCACTTATGTTAATGTGCTCTAGTTTGGGGCAGAGCCTAGGAATTACTGAAGACAATCATTCCTGTGTTTCACCATGGCCAGTTGTAAGGGCTGGAGTGAGGACAGAGGCTTGGGGAGGAAATAAAGAAACCCATGAGGAAGAAGAAAAAATGCTTATTGCAGCCCAAAATCTACAGCCTGAAATTACAACCAGAAACAGCCCTCTCTGGAAAAGTATTAACTATTTTTATTATATCAGCCCCTATATAGCACAACAGCACTGCACTTAATTGAGAGATTGGCAATTAAAATAATTAGCTAATTCAGACCATTTTACTTGTCTATTTTTGAAGGGCACGGGCTGCCTGAGGTTTTTGAACTGCAAGGCCAAACTATGTCACACCTAACCACAGCTTCTGCTAACCAGAAGTTACATACATATTTGAAAACACTAAAAACTTTAAAAGAGTTAAATAAATTGTTGCTGAATATTTTAGCAACAAATTAAAATTCACAAATTGGGATCAAAAACTGCCACTACAAAAACCTCTGTATCTGGATATGACAGAGGATGCTGCTTCCATTTCTGGGTCACTTATTTTAAATTCTTCTGCTCCTGGTCTCTGTGTGTTTGTTATTTTACTTCTTTGGTCCCAGAGTGGGTTATAGGCACCCTCACAGACCCTCCTGCCCCCTCCAAGGAGGCTTCACAAAGACATTTATCTAGGAAGAGGCTGTGTGTGATTCCCATCTACAGTTTTCTTAGTTCAGATATAAACCTCTGAATCATACTTAATTATTTTGTCACTTGATAATATCATTCTGTACCTTTTTGTATTATAAAGGTACAGAGTGGGAAAACACAAGCATATTCTTCTTACAAAAAAAAGACAAAATTAGACCAGCTTGAAGAGAAGGTGGTGATATTTGAAGTTTTATCAGAAAGTTCTTTTCACTCTCTCAAATGAAATTTTACTTAGAAAATGTCATCCCATTTTGAGAGAATGAACCCCCTTAGTAAGTAGGAAGTGGGGATAATTTTTGTAAAGGGTGTCACATATATCTAGAATATATAACTCAAAGCGTGAGATATAAACTCACACTGACCCAGAAATGTCCTGACCAAACTCTCTTCCTCTCCCAAGGGCAGTTGTTTCCAGGCACAACAGTGAGACCACTATGAAGAGCAGGGTCAAAAACTCAAGCGATGATGTGCTAGGAGGAGAATTTGGGTTTTCCTTGACACAATTCCCCTTGCTCCAGCCTTGCCAGCCAAAATTTGGTCCCAAATATCCTTCTTGGCTGTTTGGTTTCTTTCTCTTGTTTCACACTGACAGGCACTGGCCATTGACACCGATGAACAACAGCAAAACCTTCACCAGGCAGTGCCAGGGCTTCAGTTCTGCTGCTGCTTGTACTGTTGCTGCTTTAGTTGTCTGGCAGTTGATTAAACTTTACATTTATTAAGACTGAAAGGAAGCTTTTAAATCTGTCCATGTAAATTATGCTGCAATTCAGCCCATTATTCTGCCAACACAGTTCATTGCAATGAACTCCACTTCCAGGCTGGACACACTGAAGAGCAAACCAAGCATTGGGAGTTTCTGCATGGAAACATGCCCAGAAACATCTTTCTGCAGCAAGGTCCTATGACATATGATGCACTTTCATTTTTTTTCACTTTTAAGGGTAGGATTTAAAAAAAATATTTAATTTTTTAAAAAATTAAATATAGCCTAAGGCCCTCAGTATTCTACATCTGAAACCAATCATTTTTGCACTGAAAGAAGACAGCTGCTCCAAGCTGAGTTTGCTTGCACTAAGCTTGGGGAATCACCCAAGTGAAATGTCCAAACCAACTGAAAGCTGTCAGAATCAATAAATTAAATTTATTCTGGGAACTTCATAGAATAAATAGAGAAAAAGCATTTAGGGAAACATATGTTGGAATTCTTTAAAGGTGAAGAGTGTGACAACAACATACTGTGGAAGTGGGATGCTCAGATGTGTGTTTTATTGCTGCTATATTCAAAAGAAAAGCCAGGGAAGAGGTGGGAGGGTCTTGGACTCTGACCAAGCCTGTTTTGGTGAGCTGAAGGAGCATCCCCACCACTCTGCTCTAAGGAATTGTCATTAACAGGATTTAGGAGGGATTGAAGCGAAAGGTTTGAGGTGTAAATTTCACCTGGTTGCCTCTGGCTTAAGAGGCAGCCTTGTGGGAAAGCATTTAAAATTCTTCCCTCCTTTTTGCTGGGAGCAGTTCTCTCAAGATAAAAACCATGTTGGTTTTACATCAAAACAACCTAAAGTTAAACCCCTGGGTTATCTGGAATGTTCAGGCACTTAGATAGTCATGCAAACTGAAAGGCTGAAGTCCTGGAAGCTGACACCAGATACCCTCTCCCCAAGAGTTCCTGTTGCTGCAGATTTACAGCTCTTGGTCTCTGTTTAACTACCTGCAACAAGGCAGAGGTTTAAAGATAAAGTTATGGTGTTAATTCTTGAAGTCACCCAAAGCTGAGAGTTATTTACTGACCATGGAGTGCTTTGCTAGACTCTTAATATCACTGGAGGCAGACAAATTTGGCCATACTTGAGCTAATGCCTCACTTCAAGTCCTTACTTTATTCCTTAATTGAGGAATAAATCCAGATGAATACAAGATGAATCAGCAGTATGAATCTCCAGGTGAAACATGTGCCAAGTATTTTATTTATCATGGCTTATTGTTACCTGGTGTTTGAATAGGGACTCATCTACATTTCTATTTTGTCCTTTCTGTTTGCTGTGCTGGAAAGAATCTGCATTTCTAGGACAGGGGAAAAGCATCAAAGGAAACAGCTTCAATTATCTTAAGAGGAAAGAATGAATGGAATTTGCATTCAGGAATAGTCTGGAGGGCGAAGGAAAGGAGCTCACATGTGACTGTACATATATATAACTATGTGTATTCAAATAAAATCTAACACCCAGAGAACAAACAGTCACAATTTCGCTGTGATTCTTGACTTGATTTATAAACTCAATTTCTTAGACATGTTTTCTGGCACTGAAAGGTTGGTGAGTTGGGGATTAATTAAGGTAAAGTCAAACCAGAGATTTCATGTTTGCTGTGCAATGGCCTTAGGTGATCTCTGGCAGCAGAAAACTGCAATTAAAACTTGCAAGATACCTTGAAAAATGATCATAAAATATTGAAATTCAGAGGAAAAGCACCATTCCTCATGTGTTGCCACAAGTGAAAGACAGGCGAGGTGTGGGAGCCCCGAGCATCAGCTGCACAGAGCCCTGCTCCCCATCCAGGGTTGAGGAGATCACTGCTACCTCAGCTTGCTTTGGTTTTATTCACAAAGATGTGATTGCAATAATGAGATTATACAAACAGCTACAGCCTCCCAGGAGGTGGAGAGAGCTTACAGGTAATTCTGAAGTATTTTGTAATGGTGCAAGGTTAAATAATGCATAACCAGCTGTAAGGCCAGGCCTGCTACACTCCCATTGTTTGTGCTTAACTGAATGTTTTTGTGATTTCTGTTTGAAAGAAAATGCAGATCTCTTGAATGAATATTAATTAGCAAGGCTTAGTTAAAAAGTTGAAAGAAATCTTTTGGGGTAATCATTATGCACAGCCACAACATGTGTAAGAATTGTTCCTTGTCAAGAGGTGTAGGGGAGAGGTAGGAAAGTTTGGGATAAATGTCTGGTGATCCCTTGGTGTTCTGGGAGAGCTCAGGGGCCGGCACAGCAGGGCTCTGAGTGGGAAATGCACAACATTTCCTGCCTTTGTATGTGAAACACCAACCACGGCCCCAACAAAATGTCATCAGCCTGCAGAATTCCAGCCCAGGACAAAAATTCATGTCTGATAAGAGTTTCCTTCTGCTCTTTTGAGGCTTACAGATCAGCAGCGAAAGGAATACTTTTAAGGGTTATTGACAATTTATGATGTCTTCTAAAAGCACCTTTTCCTGAACTGACACAAGCAATCCTACAACTGTTGAAGTGTTTTGACTTTCTGGATTCCCCCAGATCTGCAGGAGGGTGTCAGCACCCCAACCTCAACAGCAAGGGGTAAGATGCAGCTACATCTCAGGGGTGGCTCTGTGATAAACTGAGCTGACGGAGAACTGCAAAGGTGGAGGGAATGTTTTCATGTGGGAAGGAAAAATAACTTTGCTGGCAGGGAGTATTCCAACCTTGTGGTGAACTGGAAAGTTTTGGCACGTATCCAGCGCAGAGTTAATGCTCTGATCTGAGATGTGATCCTCCTTCTTTTAAAGTCTGTAATCCAAAATCCAGGCCTCCTGTAACATAAAGTCCTGTTACATAGGATTGTGGACAAATGTTAGAATCCAGGAAAAATTTAATACAAAAACAACAAATTCCTACGACATTTCTATTATGTTGATTAGTTCATTTTTCTACTTCAGGATTACCAAGACCTGCCACAACACGTGTTTGATCTCTGGACAATCATGGCCTCACTGGAGAAGCAGCAGGGACAGTGCAACATCCCTGGGGTTGGTGGTTCTTAAACCAGCAGAAATCCCAAACCACTGCAAGTTCTGAGAGGGTTTCTCTGGAAACTGAATGCAGAAGGTTATCAATGGTACTTCAGGTGTCCACCCACAAATGTATGAAAAAACATGCAAAAAGTCAAACAGTGGACCTAGAGAAGGACCAGGGACAGCAAGAACACTGAGGAGTGTCTCTACACCAAACGTTTTTACATGAAATTCAAGCAAAGGGATCCTACATAGACTCCTCGTGAAAAGACAGCATTGCATTTGTGTTTTTACTTTGGTTTCACTCCTCCCCTCTCCTCTCCCTTACACCTTTTCTTTTTAATTGCTTCCTTCCCCTTTCCTTTTTCTTCCTCTTTGCCAATTTCTACCCTTGCACAAGAAACTCACAGGATGTGTTGTCAACATTTACAATTCTTCCCACCCTGCCCCAGAACATCAGGCCCAACTCACAACTGGCCAGTCCAGCTGCTGAGTGGTTAATATTATAAAAATAAAGGCATCAGGAATCCTCTTGTCATCTTCTGGGATACCAAGGACCTGTGACCAAGGTCCAGGCAGCTGAAGGGCTGAGCTGCCTCAGATTCAGCCTCCAGGTCTCTCTGAGGGGGCTGGCCCTGTGCAGTGGAGGGTTTTATCTCCACTCTCAGCTCCATGTGTGATGAACCACCCTTGAAGGGCAGGAAGATGCTTCCATGTCACACCACGGAGCACTTCAGGTGCTGTCGCTACACAAGAGAGCTCAGGAGAAGTGCAGGGCCTCCAGGAGGTGACGGGGCAGGGCGGGTGACAGCAGCCGAGGGGACCCCCCCACCTGGGGGGAGCTTTGGCCTGAGGAGAACACAGGCCTGACGGGGGCCGCGCCTCAGGGGACCATCACGGGAGGGGATCCCGGGCCTGAGGAGGGCCATCACAGGAGGGGATCCCGCACCTGAGTGGAGCCTTGAGCTGAGGGGAACCTCCGGCCCGAGGGGCTGTCTGGCCCGAGGTGAGCCCAGACCGGAGCGCTCCCTCACCTGACGGGTCCCTCCCCTGAGGCGGGCAGGGATGGGGAGGGGGGG